>CM031626.1:17269025-17286525 GCA_018398815.1 Conus ventricosus | reverse complement strand
CATTAATTTGGTTTGTGTTTTCTCACGAGTACGTTTCTAAGGTTTCAAGCGCTGGCAAACGTAACGTGTGTAAAAAAAAAAAGTGATGCCTTTTGTGTGTGTGTGTTGGGGGGGGGGGGGGGGGGGGGGGAGGAGGGGCGGAACAGCTCAGTGGCAGAGTGCGGACTCGTAATCGTGGCGATCCTGGGGTTGCGAGTTCGAATCTCCGCCGGGCCATTTCGGTACAGGGGGGATTTTTCCCTCGGAGCTAACGTTGGTTGTGACTCCATTTTCCATACAGTCCTTTGAATGAGACTAAATCGAGGTTCCGTGCGTGAACGCACGCGTAACAACTTGCACACACGTAAAATCCCATCACCAACTTTCGGAAGAGAAGGCCAGTTTGGCCGTTGGTATGGATGACACGTTACACATAGCCTGCATTGAAAGAATGAAGGAAGTAAGGAAATTGAGTGAACGATATTGAATGATTATGACTGGATGACACCCGTAACGACTAAATGGAGTGCCAGCTGGCAGCTCTTCTGTCGGCAATACCCAGGTAGGCAGCCCGTTGTGTAATGAGTGTGGATTGTAAAGCGCTTAGAGCTTGGTCTCTAGCCAAGGATAGGCGCTATATAAGTATTCACAATATAATAATAATAATAATAATAATAATAATAATAATAATAATGATAATGATAATGATAATGATAATAATAATGATGATCATAATAGTAATAATAATAATAATAATAATAATAATAATAATAATAATAATAATAATAATAATAATAATAAAACAACAACAAAATAATAATAATAATAATAATAATAATAATAATAATAATAATAATAATAATAATAATAATAATAATAACAATTATAACAACAATGATGAATAAAAAATGGTCATAATGATAATAATAATGCCAGTTTGGAATTACAGGCAAACTGCGTGCACATGTCTTCTGCAGTGGTTTTCTCCTGCAGGTTTATGAAGATGTGTCAGACTGTAGATTGTTTCCAAGGATGCTGTCAGTTTCTGTTGCCATGTGGTCACACGACGGTCCCCACGTACACTCTCACATGCACACATCAGCAGTCATGCGCCCTGCACGCAACACCACATCAGACTCCTTTCTTTTAACATGACAACACCACATCAGACTCCTTTCTTTTAACATGACAACACCACATCAGACTCCTTTCTTTTAACATGACAACACCACATCAGACTCCTTTCTTTTAACATGACAACACCACATCAGACTCCTTTCTTTTAACATGACAACACCACATCAGACTCCTTTCTTTTAACATGACAACACCACATCAGACTCCTTTCTTTTAACATGACAACACCACATCAGACTCCTTTCTTTTAACATGACAACACCACATCAGACTCCTTTCTTTTAACATGACAACACCACATCAGACTCCTTTCTTTTAACATGACAACACCACATCAGACTCCTTTCTTTCAACATGACAACACCACATCAGACTCCTTTCTTTCAACATGACAACACCACATCAGACTCCTTTCTTTCAACATGACAACACCACATCAGACTCCTTTCTTTCAACATGACAACACCACATCAGACTCCTTTCTTTCAACATGACAACACCACATCAGACTCCTTTCTTTCAACATGACAACACCACATCAGACTCCTTTCTTTCAACATGACAACACCACATCAGACTCCTTTCTTTTAACATGACAACACCACATCAGACTCCTTTCTTTCAACATGACAACACCACATCAGACTCCTTTCTTTTAACATGACAACACCACATCAGACTCCTTTCTTTTAACATGACAACACCACATCAGACTCCTTTCTTTTAACATGACAACACCACATCAGACTCCTTTCTTTCAACATGACAACACCACATCAGACTCCTTTCTTTTAACATGACAACACCACATCAGACTCCTTTCTTTTAACATGACAACACCACATCAGACTCCTTTCTTTTAACATGACAACACCACATCAGACTCCTTTCTTTTAACATGACAACACCACATCAGACTCCTTTCTTTTAACATGACAACACCACATCAGACTCCTTTCTTTCAACATAACAAACCTAAAACATAATTTAAGCTTCTTCCCCGGTATTTTTTATTCTATTGTGCCGCACTTATTTTGGTGAGAAGGGGTTTGATATTTCCTCTTTTTCCCCCTTTCCTCAATATGTTATTCAACACGACGTCCCTATTATACAACACAATACCGTTTTCGCAACAACAACAAAATCTAGGTTGCACTGACCTCAGTTCATTCACCCATTTCACAAACTTCTTTTTCGGGTCATACAGACGGCCAGTTTGCCTTACATAAACAACAAAGCATTCTGGGTTCACAGACCCTCAATTCTCTGCCAATGCGAAAAAAACAAAAACAACAACATCTCTTTCTTTCAGTCCCCCAAAATAACACATTCTTTCTGAGAGGACAGTCATCACATCAAATTTTGAAATCAAAATTCCTCTGGTCAGCAGACATTCCAAAGCAACTCAAGGGTTGAGAGGGGTTACGAGGGGCTACGTCCAAGTAATAGTTCCAACGTACAAGGTGCTCGACCTAGGAACAAAAAGAAGAAGAAACACACCACACACACACACACACACACACACACACACACACACACACACACACACACACACACACACACACACACACACACACACACACACAAAACCCAAGGCGCTCTAATCTAAGTTAACAACTTACTTGACGATCGGTCTCAGGATCCACATCTTACCTATCAGATGTGTCAACAGGACAGATTTTGGAAATGATTCTGGTCCCAATCAAAACGAGAAAAACAATCGAAAATCGAGATGGTGATAAAAATGTTATTATCAAATAGTTATGGCCACACATCCCATACCCACCCTACGATCAATGCTGCTTCCGTCAAAGTGACAGGCAGTTTCTTTGTTGCCAAGAGTACAAATCAGTATTCAACAAATGATCACTGAGGTCCAAACACCCTGTAACGGTGAGTTTTCAATCACTCCAGTTAAAGTTCTCCCCAAAACATATCAAGTGTCTGGAGGGCCAGTCTGCACAAAAATGGAAAATCATATTTTCTTCTTTTTTTTTCTGGGGTGCATGACAAATGTGTTTTCCTAGTATAAGAGCAGAGCTGCAACATTTTATCAGTCACTTGTTAATTACTGCCCCCCACCCCACCCCGCTTATCAATAAACATAGTGTTATGGCGTACTGAATAGAAATCAATAAATGACATAAAAAAATCAACAGAGGACTGTACCAGTCCAAATCTACGTGAGTTCCTGAGCGTGATCACTGTTACGTGATCATTACTGGCTCTTCTATGTGTGTTTTGTGAAGGTGTTCATAAGTAGCGAAGTGTTCTGGCTGTGTACACGTGGAATGGAAGCATCAGGGTGTCGTGCTTTCAAATGACAGATTCTGAGCGTGGAGTGGTATGACGTACTGACTACGATAGTCCATAATCAATAGAATGCTTCCAAGCAAGGTACGTTAACAGAATGAGGAAACTTGCAATGGGATAAATGACTAGAAGACAACTGATATCTTAGGAAGTTTTAGAAATAAATGTCGAACGACTGCGCTATAAATGTCAAAGAGTCTTGTTTACAAGAGGAAGTGCTAGTTGGAGAATTCTATGTTTAAAAATAGGGGGGAAAATCCTTTGCTGAGAAGGAAAAATCAATACTGGAAATCAAGAAGAAGAAGAAGAAGAAGAAGAAGAAGAAGAAGAAGAAGAAGAAAAGAAGACGAAAAAGAAGACAGAAGAGACGAAGACGAAAAGAAAAAGAAGAACGAAGAGAAGAAGAAGAAGAAAAGAAGAGAAGAAGAAGAGAAGAGAGAAGAAGAAGAGAAGAGAAGAAGAAGAAGAAGAAGACGAAGAAGAAGAAAGAAGAAAAAGAAGACGAAGAGAAGACGAAGAAGAGAAGTGAAGAAGAGAAGAAGAAGAAGAAGAAGAAGAAGAAGAAGAAGAAGAAGAAGAAGAAGAAGGAAGGGAAGAAAGAAGAAGAAGAAGAAGAAGAAGAAAGAGAAGAAGACGAAGACGAAGAAGAAGAAGAAGAAGAAGAAGAAGAAGAAAGAAGAAGAAGAAGAAGAAGAAGAAGAAGAAAGAAGAAGAAGAAGAAGAAGAGAAGAAGAAGAAGAAGAGGAAGAAGAGAGAAGAAAGAAGAAGACGAAGAGAAGAAGAAGACGAAGAAGAAGAGAAGAAGAAGAAGAAGAAGAAAAGAAGAAGAAAAGAAGAAGAAGAAGAAGAAGAAGAAAGAAAGAAGACGACGACGACGACGACGACGAAGAGAAGAAGAAGAAGAAGAAGAAGAAGAAGAAAGAAGAAGAAGAAGAAGAAGAAGAGAAGAAGAAGAAGAAAAAGAAGTAGAAGAAAAACAACAACAACATCAACAGGAACACACACACACACACACACACACACACACACACACACACACACACACACACACACACACACACACACACACACACACACACACACACACACACACACACAGAGTCTGAAAAAATATAAACGGTGTCTGAATACATGATGAAAGTGTGCAAATTATTTGAGAGAAAAAAGGTTATCTCCAATTTCAGCAAGAGAGAAGGTGACGCACTGCGAATCACAGAATAGGAATTGTCATTTCTTATGATCACTTCTTCGACTTCAAGAGTCATTTTGCAGTAATTGTTATTTCTTATGATCACTTCTTTGACTTCAAGAGTTATTTTGCATTGATTTTGCTTTGGAACCGAACATTCATAATGAAAAAGCAAAGACAAACAGAATCTTGTCAAGACAGAACTTTAAGAAAAACTTAAGGATTGTAATCATTGAGATACTGAACTCACCAGACCCTCATTATGACTTGAAATGGGATCATACCGATACACAGATACATAGGCGAAAACAAACAAGCACAATAATGTTTGACTTTCTGGACTAAAACGAGCATATGGACGGGTATTTGAAAACAATCACCATCGGAGACACTGAGAAAAGGACGGGATTCCATTTACTAATAGAAATGAAGAAAATGGTGTTCTTGGAGATGGTAAAAAGATTGATATAATCCATGACAGTAGATGCAAACCACTACACTAGCCGCATTACGTACATCTCAAGTAATGTCTCAGGGAGAGGTGTACCTGAACAGATGAGGTAGAAAGTGAATGCTTTAATTGGCAACGCACGGTAACTTAAATTTGTGAACCACGTCAAAAAGTAACAATGGTCTCCAACTCCTGTTTCATCTCTTTCCATATCAGCTTCTGATGGACAAGTTACAATGTCTTCATTCTGTGTTGTTGTCCATTGTTGATCTCTACACCATTATTCATGCAACACACAATGGACTTAGAATTTGATCATTCTGTGTTGTTGTCCATTGTTGATCTCTAAACCATTATTTATTCAACACACAATGGACTTAGAATCTGATAATTCTGTGTTGTTGTCCATTGTTGATCTCTAAACCATTATTCATGCAACACACAATGGACTTAGAATCTGATCATTCTGTGTTGTTGTCCATTGTTGATCTCTGAACCATTATTCATGCAACACACAATGGACTTAGAATCTGACCCCAGAAAGGCCTTGAAGAATTCCACAGTGAATCAATCTATTCCTAGACTTTCTTTTCTTTCTCTCCATTATGTTCACATATCAAATCACTCTTCTTGGATGCTATCTTAAAGAAGATAAGGACGCAGTCCATGTCGCGTGCAACCATTGATAATCTGAAAGAAACGATCCAGAACAATCAGAGGATAGTGCTGAGACCATTGCGAACAGGTCTGGTCTCTACACTGTGTTCCAGTTATTTCAGCTGCAGGTGCTGCGAAAACAATCTCCCACAGTACTGTCGAAAGAGGAAGATGGTGGATGGGGGCGGGGGGGGGGGGGGGTACCGATGTGCTGACAACATTGCAGAATGGACAGGAAGAGTGAAAGCAGGGAGCCAAGACTTTGCACCCAGCTGACAGAATTGGAGAACCTCTAGTGAGCTGTTCTTCAGTGTGGTGTCCCAACGACTCCAGTAGAGTTATAGGGGGCAATGGTGATGGTAATGTTGCTTATAGCCCAGCCAACCGCAAAGAGCCATATTAGGGCTGTCATCGCGTTGAATGGTAATGTTGCTTATAGCCCAGCCAACCGCAAAGAGCCATATTAGGGCTGTCATAGCGTTGAATGGTAATGTTGCTTATAGCCCAGCCAACCGCAAAGAGCCATATTAGGGCTGTCATCACGTTGAATGTTAATGTTGCTTATAGCCCAGCCAACCACAAAGAGCCATGTTAGGGCTGTCATCGCGTTGAATGGTAATGTTGCTTATAGCCCAGCCAACCACAAAGAGCCATATTAGGGCTGTCATCGCGTTGAATGGTAATGTTGCTTATAGCCCAGCCAACCGCAAAGGGCCATATTAGGGCTGTCATTGCGTTGAAGCTAACACACAAGTCATCTCAACAAAAGTCCATTCCCACAACTCTCTAAAAGATACATGCCAAAACCACAGCGGGATTGACGACGACGACGACGACAATGAGGACGAAGAAGAAGAAGAAAAAGAAGAAGAGAAGAAGAAGAAGAAGAAGAAGAAGAAGAAGAAGAAGAGAAGAAGAAGAGATGAATGTAATCACCACAACCACCACCACCTCCACCACCATCACCACCACCACCACCACTACTACTACTACTACTACTACTACTACTACTACTACTACTACTACTACTACTACTACTACTACTACTACTACTACTTCTACTTCTACTACTACTACTACTTTTGCTACTGCTGCTCCTGTAGCTGTCATAATCTAGAGGAGGAGGAGGACGATTACGATGGTAAAGGAGGCGGAGGAAGGCGAGGAGGAGGAGGGAAGGGGACGACGACGACGTGAACGACGGGAACAACAACAGCATCAGCAGCAACAACAACAACACCAACAACACAACAACAACAACAGCAGCAGCAGCAACGACAACAGCAAAAGCAACAACAAAAACAACAATAGTGATAGTAATAATAACATTTAACACTAATAATTATGTGTATAAAAATAATAACAACAACAACACTAGTCATGATAATGATAATAATGATAACATTAAGTATGATGATGATAATAATAATAATGATAGTAATAGTAGTAGTAGTAGTAGTAGTAGTAGTAGTAGTAGTAGTAGTAGTAGTAGTAATAATAGTAGTAGTAGTAATGATAATAATAATAATAATAATAATAATATAATAATAATAATAATATAATTAATGATAACAACAACAACAACAACAACAACAACAACAACAACAACAACAACAATAGTGATAGTAATAATAACATTTAACACTAATAATTATGTGTATAAAAATAATAACAACAACAACACTAGTCATGATAATGATAATAATGATAACATTAAGTATGATGATGATAATAATAATAATGATAGTAATAGTAGTAGTAGTAGTAGTAGTAGTAGTAGTAGTAGTAGTAATAATAGTAGTAGTAGTAATGATAATAATAATAATAATAATAATAATAATAATAATAATAATAATAATAATAATATATTAATGATAACAACAACAACAACAACAACAACAACAACAACAACAACAACAACAACAACGTTAGTTAGTTAGTTAGTTAGTTAGTTAGTTAGTTAGTTAGTAAGTAATAATAATCATAATGACAATAATAATAATAATAATAATAATAATAATAATAATAATAATGATGATAATAATAATAATAATAACAACAACAACAACAACAATAATAATAATAATAATAATAATAATAATAATAATAATAATAATAATAATAATAATAATAATAATAATAAAATGATAGTAGTTATGATGATGATGATGATGATGATGATGATGATGATGATGATGATGATGATATTGATGATGATACAGCAGATCAGTTTGAATTTCCACCATCCAACGCCATCATAGGGACAAGTACATCCAAAAGCTAAACAACACTATCTAAAAACAGACAAGGGTTGTCCCCAGAGCTGAAAAGAAGGAGCTGGGGAAGCTCTGTAAAGATTTGATAGCACAACACGATTCGATAGCACAACACGATTCGATAGCACAACACGATTTGATAGCACAACACGATTTGATAGCACAACACGATTTGATAGCACAATACAGTGCTCTCAATGACGCAGAATCAGCGATTGGGAGAAGGGGCAAAACGATTGTTTCTATAGAGACCCCTTGCAGTTCGCCAGGGAGCTGTTCCAGTGGCCAACATGCGGGACACCCAGGGGGGACAGAGAAACTCATATCACGAAACATGATCCAATCCTTAGAGCGAAGCTCCACGTAAAATGCAGGCCTTGTGGCAGCCTGCAGTCCCGTTCAATAACGCACCAACACCGAATGAGGCAAAGAAAGAGGTTTTTAAAAAAGTCAGTCAAATCTTCGCCAGGACCTAAGAGTATACCTTACCAACTGTATAAGAAATGTCCTAATGTCCTTAAATGGCTTCATAAAATGATGAGATTAGCATGGAGGAATTTGAAGGTCGGCGACTGATGGATGAAAGCTGTTGGGGGTGTTGCATTATCGAAGAGCAAAACGCGAACGATGTTAACCGGTTTGAACCAGAATCACTTTCGAACGTCGAGTGAAAAATTCCCCCTGCCCTAGCAGCCAGGCTGACTGACTGCATGACAGAAAATGAAGATTTGGATGTGTCAGTGCGGAAAGGAGGCATTCCAGGCATCTCTGGCTGTAAATGTCACGCCCCACAGAATGGACAAGTAGCTAGAACAGCGTCGTTCACTGAATCAACCAAGCCATGCCCACTGTGACAGAAGAACCAGTCAAGAGCAATGGGAAGTGGTATCTGTCTGTTTATCTTTCGTCTGTCTATCTATCGACGATCTCTCTCTCTCTCTCTCTCTCTCTCTCTCTCTCTCTCTCTCTCTCTCTCTCTCCTCTCTCTCTCTCTCTCACGCACGCGCGCTCACACACACACACTAGAGGAGGTGCAGGACAAAGAATTCGTTGTGAAAACGTTCATATTCCTTTGTCTGTAAAGGAATGCTAAGTTATAATCTTTTAGAAAAAGACACCAAAGCCCATGTGGGTTATAATGTAAATCGGCACACCTCTTACAGCATGTCTTTCTTGAATGTTTTTCCGAGGGAAATTTCCAGTTTGTGTTATAGACTTAAATATTATTCATTAAAATGTAAATATGTTGATACTGTAAAATGCATATGTGGGGAAAAACTTTTGACATTTCATGTACTATTTAATTGTCTCACTATGCGACAGTTCTTACCCAATTTTCAGTTACCAAATAATCCTACAGTTGATGCTTTTAAGACTCTAACTTCAAATCATTCATTTTTGGCTAATGTATCAAAATATTTACTTCGCAGTCCTATCGGTACATTAGTATGAGATTTCAGTATTTTTGAAGCAAACATTTTTTATGTTGTTCATGTCCACTGATTTAATCTTTATTTTTAATTATGTTTTCATTTGTATAATAATAGCAATGTCATCTTGATGTATATCATTTACAAATGTCATAATCGTCTAAAAACACGCCATGTGAAAAGACGTAAAACTAAACAAACAAACAAACAAACACACACACACACACACACACACACACACACACACACACACACACACACACACACACACACACACACATATATATATATATATATATATATACATATATATATATATATATATATATATATATATATATATATATATATATATATATATATATATACCAGTTTAAAAAAGGATTTTAAAATGAAGAGATTAAAACCTACAAGCTTGTTTCAAGCTAAAAACGCTCTCCTCAGGGTATACATACAATTTGGGCACGCCACCGGTGTTATATATTGTGGTGTGTGGGCGTGTGAGTTCTGTGCGTGTGGCACGTGGCCTGCCAGGTTTTCCTTTTTGGGGCGCGTTCAGGGGGGACGTGTTACGGAATGGTGCATTGACAAAGATTTCCATTTATGCCTGCAATTGTTTATCATTTCTACTTTAGAGTTCAGGGATGCTAGGTGGGGTTTACATAATATCAGCCACTTTTCTGTAGCACATAAGTTGCATTTTTTAGAAATGTTGTTGTATGGTGTTGCTCTTTTTATAATTTTCCATGATATGTTGTAATCTATTTTCTTATTTTTCAGCTTCCAAATATATTTACTTAATTCGGTTTGGTTTTTATATTTTTCATTTTTGAAAGACTGTTTATGGTTTGCATATCTGGTTTTAAAGTGGTTTGCTGTGATTCCTATGTATGTTTCTTTATCACTGTCTGTTGTTACCGTGGCTTGGTACACAATATTGTTGTAGAGACATTTATTATTCAGAGGGCACTGGTCTTTTTTGTGCAGTTACAAGATATCCTTTCATCACCCTCTTTGGTTGTGTTGTTTTTGGTTTTATTGGAAGAATCAATTATATTTTTAAGGTTGGGCATACACGAGTATGATAGCTTGACGGTGTTTTTGTTGAATATTTTAGATAGTACATGTTCTTTTGGGAATGATGTTTTAAGGATTCTGAGGAATTCTTTTCCTACGTTAGTTTTTGTTCTTCCATCATATGGAGGGTTATACCATATAATTTTTCTTTTCCTGTTTTTCCTGTTGCTGTTCATGTTGTTATCTGGGTTGTTTGTAATTTGTAGTTGTAGCCACTTTTTTTCAGCGCCTCTTGATATTCAGCTGCTGCACTGTTAAATTCTTTCTCATTACATGACAGTTTAGATAATCTTTTGTTTATACCATTAGGTATGGTTTTTAAGATGGAGGGTGGGTGGTTACTATTGATGTCTACGTAGACAGGTGTGTCATTAGGTTTTTTATATGGTTTGTATGTATGATCCTTAAGGTCTAATGTTATGTCTAAATAATTTACTGTTTTTATGTTGGCTTCTACTGTGATTTTTAGGTTATGGCTTTGAAAAATTTTACAAAGTTCTTTTTTCTTGTTTTCAATGGTTTTTGGTTTATTGTTTAACGTGGCAAGACCGTCATCTCTGTATAAGCCAACCTGTTTACCAAGTATTTTCTGTATATGAGACAACATGAAAAGTCCAACTAATTCACAAGTTTCAGCTCCAAAAATGAAAAATATAAAAACCAAACCGAATTAAGTAAATATATTTGGAAGCTGAAAAATAAGAAAATAGATTACAACATATCATGGAAAATTATAAAAAGAGCAACACCATACAACAACATTTCTAAAAAATGCAACTTATGTACTACAGAAAAGTGGCTGATGTTATGTAAACCCCACCTAGCATCCCTGAACTCTAAAGTAGAAATGATAAACAATTGCAGGCATAAATGGAAATCTTTGTCAATGCACCATTCCGTAACACGTCCCCCCTGAACGCGCCCCAAAAAAGAAAAACTGGCAGGCCACGTGCCACACGCACAGAACTCACACGCCCACACACCACAATATATAACAACGGTGGCGTGCCCAAATTGTATGTATACCCTGAGGAGAGCGTTTTTAGCTTGAAACAAGCTTGTAGGTTTTAATCTCTTCATTTTAAAATCCTTTTTTAATGTCGCTCCCTACATGGTTGAGCACTTTTTACGTTCTGAGTGGCTTTTTAACTCTGATTATATATATATATATATATATATATATATATATATATATATATATATATATATATATATATATATATATATATATATATATATAGAAAGAGAGAGAGAAAGATATATGCACACACACACACACACACACACACACACACACACGCACACACACACACACACACACACACACACATATATATATATATATATAAAATGCTGAACAATTAAGTATTGGGGGAAAACAAGTGCAGGCTAACAATTCTTCAGTCATAAAATGACTTGGCAAAGATTTGAACTTGTAGGGAGGAACAATGAAGATGAAGAAAATGGGGGAATATAATTATTATGTATATGAGAAACCCTTCACTAGCTACCTGAGGGATCCATCGTAATCCCTCTTGAAGGCAGATCTACGTGTATTGCCCACTCCTAGGCATTTCGTCTGCTGGATCGGACTCATCAGGGAGACACGGCTGATTGAGTCTGTGCTCTTGGCATCAAATAGAGACACACCACAGTCCATAATTCTGTGGTGTTTTCACCACCAAGGGTTAAAAAAAGAATCCAACAACAACCCCAACCCCAACAGCCAGCGAAGGGTAGTAAACGGAACAAAACGAAAGTGCGGAGGGGAACAAAGTTGCTGAAAAACGAAAAACATTATGCAAACAGTATAAAATGTAGGGGACAATCGTTGAGCCTATGCTTGAAAATCCATTCAAGGATGCAAGGGAGGTCAAAAGATATGGAACAGTCTGAGTGGTCAGCTCTGCTGTTCAATAACCCAAGCATTGTCAGTGGCTAAGAATTGCGCAGAACAACATTTACTTGGATCTCCTAACAACAAACCGCCCAGGGTTTCAAAACTGGATGAACTAAAAGTCACGCCAGACATTTTGAAGACTATGCAGAGAAGCGACAAGACATTGACGACTATACTTTCTACTGCAAAGCAGACTGTCTCTGACATACCAACGGACAAGCCGACGTACATACTGGACTCTGACATCCTCTACAGGCATGTACCTGGGCAAGACAACAAACAGATTGTGGTTCCCAAACCACTGAGGGAAACAGTATTACATACAGCCCATGATGCATTGTTCGCAGGTCATTGCAGTATCAAAAGAACGTTAAAAAGAGTTCTAGATTCATTTTTTTTGGCCAGGGGTCACAAAAAAAGTTATACAGTATTGTCGTTCTTGTGACATTTGCCAAAAACAAATCAAAAAGGTCCTTTTGATGTCATTGGGAAACTTTCTGGAGTGAACTATAAATTGAAAATGGCAAATGCTGAAAAGGTATTCCATGCAAACATGCTAAAAAAGTATGTTGAGCGTACACATGTTGACATTAACGAGTCAAATGAATGGATATGTCCAGTGTCTGGAACAGATGTGGCTATTACAGAAATCATTGGTTCTGATTTTGTACCTGATTTCACATACAGAGACACAGCAAAGACTGCAAACAACAAATGTGGGATTGTTAACATCTACCAGTATAGATGATACTGTACCTCTGCCCACCCTTTCTGTCAAAGGAGAAACTTATCATGATGTTGTTTTGTGTGATGATTTATCTTTGATTTAGAGAGAACAATTGGAAGGTATTTTGAAGGACTTTTCAGGATGTCCTGACTGATACCCCAGAAACAGTGACAACAATTGAACCCCATACTATTCAGTTGAGTACGAAAAACCCAGTCTGAGTCAAACCATACCCCCTCCCATTTGCGAAAAAACAGGTTGTCGAAAGAGATATTCAAGTTATGCTCGGCTTGAAAGTTATTGAACCGTCCACGTCACCATGCAGCTCACCAGTTGTATTGGTGGACAAACCTGATGGCTCGGTGCGGTTTTGCATCGATTACAGGAAGTTAAACAAAATCACTGTGTTTGATGCAGAACCTATTCCAGACATTGAGGAACTTCTTTGTCAACTGTCAGAAGGAAAGTATTTTGTCAAAATAGACTTAGCTAAAGAGTATTGGCAGATCCTGATGGCTGAAGCAGACGAGGAAAAAACAGCTTTTCAGACACCTTTTGGACTGTTTCAATGGACGAAAATGCCATTTGGATTACAAAACGCCCCAGTTTCTTTTGCCAGAATGCTACGCGCACTAGAATTTCATGAGGTGGATCAGTAAGCCTTTTTGGTGACATTTTGCTTGTTGCAAAGTCATGGAATGATCTTCTGGATAACTTGAGAGCTTTTTTTTTGTAAACTCCGGAATTTTGGTCTTCTTCTTCTTCTTCTCGTTGCCTTCACACGCGGAGACAGGTTCGTTCCAGAAATGCCGTGGTCTTCCGTAGGGACGCCACCGTACCGTACAGCTTGTCCTCGACGAGGGTAGGCTCTGGCCACAGCTCTTCTCTCAACCACCGGAAGTTCCCGCATTCCTGTAGTATGTGGGGCGTGTCCTGTTCAGCCTCTCCACAAGGACACATTGGGGATGGCACAACCTTGAGTTTCGAATGGAGGTGTTTATTTAGTCTGTTGTGCCCTGTTCGCAGCCTGAAGATGGTGACCTGCTCTGGTCTTGCAAGCATGTGGAGGCTGTCATTCTGTGCCGGAGTTCCAAACAGAGCTTTGATGATGGTATTCAGCTCTTCAAGGCTTACAGCGTTATCTTCCTGCTCTTTTGCGGTGCCCTGTTGGCCATCTCATCTGCTTTTTCGTTTCCCTCAATGCCGCAGTGTGAGGGATCCACTGAAGCACTGTTCGAAGACTCTTGATGTTGTTCAGTGCCTTCTTCAATGAGGGTAGCCTGTCACTGTTGTAGGCTTGAAGGACAGACAGAGCCTCTGTTAGAAAGACAACCTGGATGTTGTGGTCTGCTCTTGTGGCGATGGTGTGTGCTGCCTGTGTGAGAGCGTCAACTTCCGCCTTGTAGTTGGTACAATGAAGGCCTGTCGGCAGCGCCTCTTCTGTCTGTTCTCCACTGGGGTATTGGATGTAGACCCCAGCTCCTCCGTTTTAACGGCATTGGTGGCAGAGCCGTCTGTGTATACCCTGATCCAGGAATCTGCGGGGTATCTTTCTTCCAGCATTGCCAGTGTTAGGGTCTTCAACACTTGGTCATCATGGTCACCCGTACTGTTGATATGGGGAATGGTTGTGATGACAGTGATGTTGTTTTCTCTGTCTTCCCAGGGTGGTGCGTCAAGGGAGAAGGAGAGGGGTATGACCTGTTTTGGGAGGATATCTTGGTATTTTTTGGTCAGGGCCCTAGACTCCACAGCAAAGCTTGATCTTTTAAGCCTGCATGAGGATGGTGCTTGGAGTCGGTCTTTCATTGGGTGGTTCTGTGAGCACCTGAACTTGTTGGCTTGGGTCATTGCCTTTTGCTGTCTCCTGCTGGAGAGCGGTGGAATGCTTGATGTTTCTTCCATCTTCTGAATTGGCGTGGTCTTCATGGCACCAGTAATGATACGCAGTGCCTGGTTTTGGACTTTGTCCAGGGTCTGCAGGTGTGTCTTGGCAGCTGTCATCCAAGACGTGGACCCGTACTCAAGGTGTGGTCTTACTGTGCCCTGGTACACTGACTTCAGGATCTTGTCAGTAGCGCCCCATGTGGTTCCAGCCAGTTTCCTCATTATGTTCAGCTTCCTTCTGGCTTTCCCCTCTGCCTGGTTGATATGAGGTTTCCAGGTCATTCTCTTGTCAAAGGTAACACCAAGGTATGTTTGCTGGTCTTCATACCTTAGTGTGGCGTTTCCTAGGGTGAGTTTTCCAGGCTTGGCTTTTGGGGATAGTGTGAAAAGAGTGACAGTTGACTTCTCCCTGTTAATAGTTACGCACCAGCTTTCAGCCCATGCTGCAACATTCTCCAGGGCGATCCGCATCCTATAAGTTGCTGTTGTTGCATGCTCTTCACAGCACCAGAGCACCAGGTCGTCTGCATATAGCGCCGCGTGGACACCTCTTGGTAGTTCTGCTACAATGTCATTGATAAAGAGTATGAACAAAGAGGGGGAGAGGACGCCTCCCTGGGGTACTCCCTGTCTCAGCAACACCTTTTGGCCACAGCGGCCGTCTACCGACACTCTGGCTCTTCGGTTGTGTAGGTACGACTTGGTCCACTGATACATGTTGCCACTGATGCCGTAACGCAGAAGCTTCACCAGGAGACCGTCTTTCCAGACCTTGTCAAACGCCTTCTGTAGGTCAGGTCAGATAAATAGATCTGCTACTGGTAAGCTGAAGCCCAGTACTACCTGTCACAGCTGAGTGCTGAAGTCGGAGGTGTTGGGCCAACATGGCGCACTCTAATAAACCACAACACCATGCACTTTGCCCTATGATGATACGCGGAGACCGATTTAACCGAGATGGTGCTCGCCCTGTGAGGTCCCCCCAGGCAGGTGCAGTGCCGGGCTCTTGGCCTCAAAGGAATTTTTGTCTGACGGCTAGACCATCCAAAATTCGTGCTGGAGTCCAGACTCTTGAGTTTCTTGGGTCATGTCATTTCTGTTGGGAAAATGACACCAGAGGAAAAGAAAGTAGGAAAGATCTTTGCCTTGAAGAGACCCACTACGAAGAAACAGATAAGATCACTCCTTGGATTGTTGTCCTATTACAGAAGCTATGTACCGCACTTTGCGTCCTTGACAGCCCCTTTGAGTGACTTAACAAAAGGGACAAAAAAACAAAAGTATCGTCTGGTCAGATGAGTGCCAGAAAGCTCTGGAATGTGTTCAAAACATCCTCAATTCATTCCCTGCGCTGCTTTTGCCCTCTCTTTCAGAGGATTGTGTTTTGAGAACTAATGCCAGCCCCAAAGGCATGGGAGCTGTACTTTTGCAAGAAAAGAATGAATTGTTACACCCTGTGCAATATGCAAGTAAAACGTTCTCTAACACACAAGTCAAATACTCAACAATTGAGAGGGAGTGTCTTGCCATCGTTTGGGCTTGTGAGAAATTTGCCAGATTCCTTACTGGAAGACAGTTTCGGTTACAAACCGACCACAGGCCATTGACGTTTTAGCAGTCGTCCAAGACCAAAAATAGCAGGCTGTTAAGATGGGCTTTGTCATTGCAGGAGTTCACGTTTGACATTGAGCCATTTCCTGGAACTCAGAATGTCATGGCAGATTTTCTGTCCTGTGCGTGAGTGCAGAGTATCCTTCATGCAGCTGTAACTGCACAAAAAAGGAAAGACTGTTTCTGCTGTTTGTTTTCATTGTAGAAAGATTTTATTGGCATTTTGGCAGTGTTATGTGTTATGCTACTGTCAAGCTGAAATAAAAAAGTAGTTGTGACTGATCTTTTTTCCAAAAGTGCATATGTATTGACATTGGTGTCTTCTAGTAGGATGTTACTTTGTGAATGTGTGCAGAATACTTCATTTGATGTGTTACAAGTGGTTTTTTTTTTCACTCCGTACATTGTGAAAAATTCTTTCGAGTTAACTTCGATACTGGATATTCTTGCTTGAAGCAAGACTTTTCACTTGGCAAATTTTTCTCATTAAGTGAATCATGAGGAAATTCTCATTCTGTGCGATTTGGGGCATATGTTTATGTGAGAACAGGCAAGGAAAAACTGTGTTTACAAATTGGTATCCATAAACATAATTGGCATTTGGAATGATCAGCATCAATATATGTTCTGCGTGTCTGTGTGACTTGTGATTTGTGGTGATGGAATATGAATTGTTTTTTAGAAAAAAAGGAAAATGCTTTTGCATTTGTTTCAAACTAAGATTTTGGAATGTGATTTTGGATCTTTATGATGTTCATAAAGGTTAGTTCTATGCACTGATGGAAACTCTTGTGTGATGAAAAATTAGTGATTGATGGCTGAAGTTCTATATTAACTGGATATATATATATGTGTATTTCACAACA
>CM031626.1:17254025-17264025 GCA_018398815.1 Conus ventricosus | reverse complement strand
ATGTCAACGAAGAGGAGGTAAGCTATATTAACCGTCCAATATCAAGAGAAGAAGTTTTGCTTGCTGTAACAAAGTTAAAGAATGGAAAAGCTGCTGGACCAGATCAAATTATTGGTGATATTTTTTAAAGTATAGTGGGGATCGTGTCATTGATTTTTTTGGTAAAGCTTTTTAATATGTTATTTGATAAAGGAGCAATTCCCTGATAACTGGACAAATTCTATCGTTCACCCTTTGTTCAAGAAGAGTGACATCAACAATCCAAACAATTATAGAGGCATTTCTTTATGTGATACAAGTAGTAACATTTACAGCACAATTATTAATAGTAGACTGCAAGAATGGATAGAAGAGCACAATTTGACAGGCGAACATCAAGCCGGATTTAAGAGAGGATACTCCACTGTTGATCACATGTTTACTTTATTAGCACTCATACAAAAACAATTTTGTTTTAATCGTAAACTGTATGTAGCCTTTATTGATTTTGAAAAGGCATTTGATTCTGTAGAAAGAAACTTATTATGGCCTATCTTGTTAAAAAGCGGCATCAAAGGCAAGATTTTTAGGTGCATTCGCTGCATGTACGAAAGTGTTAAAGCTAGGATTAGAAGCGGAAAGTAGTAAACAGATTATATTGCTTGCACTCGCGGAGTGAAACAAGGAGACGCTTGCAGCCCTGTTTTGTTTTCTTTATTTATTAATGAATTAGCGTTAGAGGTGATAAGGGGAGGGAAACACGGGCAACATTTATGTCAATTATTTTTAATTATTTGTACTGCTTCTGGCTGATGATGTGGCTTTACTCTCTGAAACTGCCATAGGCTTGCAAACGCAGATAAACAGTCTTCAGCGTGCAGCCGCCGCTTTGCAGCTGAAGGTTAACTTAGATAAAAGTAATATAGTGGTGTTCAGGAAAGGTGGTTACTTAGCTGCCAGAGAAAGGTGGACATATAACGGTATTGTGATGCCTGTTGTGAATGCGTACACATATTTAGGAATTTATTTTTCAACAAAGCTTAGTTTTGCTGCTGCATGTCCCCGACCTTACAAGCAGAGCAAAAAACGCTTTATTGTGTATCTTACAAAAGCTATTTAAGCTGAAGTGCAACTCTCACTCGTGCTTTTTTAAGTTATTTGACTCACAGGTTCAACCTATTGCTCATTTGGTGCAGAGTTATGGGGTCTTGACAACGCAGCAATCTATTGTGAAAAACTTCATTTATTTGCAGTTAAAAGATTCTTGGGCGTTGAAATGCGAACACCTAATGACCTGGTGTATGGAGAAACGAACAGATTCCAATTTACATAAACTCAGCTATAAAATGTATCAGGTTTTGGTTAAAATTAACGAGATGGACGACTGTAGATTACCTTATAAGGCCTACAAAATGCTTCTTGATTTAGATATGCGTGGAAAGAAAAATTGGGCCTCAAATATTAGCTGTAAAATTGTATATGTTTGGTTTCGGATACGTATGGCTAAATCAAGGCGTGGAAGGAATTAACGAGTTTTTTTAAAAGTTTTAGGGATAGATTGATTTCGTGCAGATGGCAAGATTGGAATTTCCATATTAGTAATAGTGATAGATTTAACGTTTACAGAGCCTTTTGTACTGTCCCTGCAGCCTGATGTTAAAACGTATTTATTAATTAATTTAGACAAGCATTTAAGATACACGTTGACAAGATTTAGACTTGGAATTTCTGAATTCGCAGTACATCGTTACCGTTATAGAGCACACAGTGAACGTGAATTAATATGTCCACTTTGTCTAAAAGAGGAAGAAAGTGAGGTGCATTTTGTTTTATGTTGTCCAGTTCTGTATGACCTAAGAGCACAGTACATTCCGCTGAAGTATTACAAAGTACCAAGTCAGTTTATATTTACATTGCTTATGGCAAGTACGCACGAAAGAACAGTCAGGAACCTGTCAATCTATCTTTATAAAGCCTTTAAGTTGCGCTCTGTTCTCACTTCTTAAATTTACTGTCAAGTAAGTATTGGAGGATTTCAATGTTCATAATTGTTAGTTTGGAAATGTTTGTATTATGCACCCCATCATGAGGGGCAATGGCCTATTACATGATTAAACTTCCATATCCATATATCCATATCTCTATCGATCCATCTCTCTCTCTCTCTCTCTCTCTCTCTCTCTCTCTCTCTCTCTCTGTTCTGTCTGGTCTGTCTGTCTATTTATCTATCTATCGATCCATCTCTTTCTCTCTCCCTCCCTCACCCCCCCCTCTCTCTCTTCTCTCTCCCCTCTCTCTCCCCCCTCCTCTCTCTCTTCTCTTTCTCTCCCTCCCTCCCTCTCTCTCTCTCTCTCTCTCTCTCTCTCTCTCTCTCTCTCTCTATCTGTCCATCTGATTATTGATCATGTCCCAAGGCGAATGAGCGGTGATGCTTCCTGTGTCGTTAGTCTGGCGTGTTACGCAGGCACTGACGACGACCAGGCTCATGCTGCCAAACCCATTGTTCCCAGCTGATGTAGTCTGCCCCTAAGGGCGGTGAGCGTGGCAGGCCGCCAATGCATGGTGAGTCGTTTGCCCCTGACGGTCCCAACGTTGGCCAGTTCAGCACAGAGGATTCAGTGACCGGTGCGTCGGCCAGACATCAACTGTCACGAGGTTTCACTCTCTCCTGCTCATCTCCTCCTGTCTGTTCAGTTAGCGCTAACTGGCTGACTTGTTCCTTAGCCAAGCTATTTCACGTAGACCCGCTTGAGATTCTGTTTTGGTAGTGCTGCCTCGGGGGGGGGGGGGGGGGGGGGGGGGGGGGGGCTCCTGATCAGAGCGGCAGAAGACAGACCTGGCTGGCGCTCTCGGCCCGCGAGACGTCCATCATATCTCCCCCACGGGCCATCTGGTCAAGGGAGAGAGTGAGAGTGAGTGAGTGAGTGCTGCATGGTTTTGATATTGTGTGGGTTGGAGTCGAGTGCTTTGTGTGTGGACTGTGTCGGATTGGCTCGGCCCCGTTCACCATGAATACTGCATGAATGCTATTGACTGCGCGCTGTTTCGTAGTCGCTTTTAGATGGTGCTTGATCAATCAATGATCAACACACTGTTCAAGGCTTAGGATCGTGAGGCATACACAAAAAAGACAGACTGTTTTTTTTTTTTTAAACCTTACCAGTTATGTAGATCATTTTAGTGGCAGCTAATAATGACATCACGAGACATGTATTCTTTACAGTTTGTGACTTGGCTAAAAGTAATGCTGCATGTTAGCTGCCTGCTGGATATTGACGGCATCGTCTGGAATTGTACGTTACTTGTGATTATGGTTGGCATGAAGTCTTTAATGTTCTGAGTTCTGAGGTCTCCTTCTCTTTCTTTTAGTGATATATTGAATTCTCTCTCTCTTCTCTCTCCTCTCTCTCTCTCTCTCTCTCTCTCTCTCTCTCTCTCTCTCTCTCTCTCTCTCTCTCTCTGATGCTCAGGTGGCTTCAAAAATTTGGATACTGAAGATTTATTGAAATACAGGGTCCATATATGCATGGGCATAGTTGAATCTTAGCTCAGAACACTAAATCAAAAAGTATACGGAGTGCGTGGTCGATTCTCACTCTTGGTTCTTGTCACACTTGTTTTTCTTATTGGCGTCGATTTTTTACATTGCCATCTGACATCATGTGCTGATATGGCATACATTCCATGTTGAAAGAATTGGACAATGAGGAAAACAAAGATGTGTATATTATGTAAATGAGGGAAAAACCACTCCTGTGTTATAAATATAAGTCACATTAATTGTGTTGTGTGTGTGTGTGTGTGTGTGTGTGTGTGTGTGTGTGTGTGTGTGTAAAGTGAATGTTTTTTTTCAAGAGCAATCTAAATTTGGAACAATTATGTCCTTGCTCCTGAAATAGAACTAACTGCGCAATTTCATGCAGTTCACGAAATTCATTTTTAACCTCACATTTCTGATGATCAATCACACCAGGAAAAAAATGACCAGACGTGTTTTGCCCTCCAAAATTTGAAACCTGGCATGATAGATGTCAGAAAGAATTTCGTTTAACAAATTAGGGCTTTTGTTGTTGTTGTTGTTGCTTTTTTTTGGGGGGGGGGGGGGAGTGAGGGATGGGCTGGGAGGAGGAGGGGAGGAGCAGGTGTTGGGAGGAAGGGGTGAATTATCGTTGTTTTTTTGTTGTTGTGTTCGTACATGTGTTGTGAGATCAGTTCGCAGAAAATCTCTGAATTAATATCAACGAATTTGGGTAGAAAGAGGGAATGTGGACCGTGCCTTTAACTTAGGCTGCTGGAGTTGGGTGCGAATTCCTAATGCACAACAGGATCTAAAATTGGATCTGAAATCTGTTGGACCTGTGCAGTGGTGAGTATTCTCCAACCAGACGGAATCGGCGTTTCTTTCTTCTCTCTCTCTCTCTCTCTCTCTCTCTCTCTCTCTCTCCCCCCCCCCCCTTTTTTTTTTTCTTTTCGAAATTACGTCACGGTTATATTTCGTCAATGGATTTGTCACCAACAGCACAGGCGCCCTTCAGTTCTGGGAGTGAGCTGTTTTGAAATCCGTCCCCTGAAAATATATGTCTCTCGCCATGGGGACATGGAGATTGAGGAATTGCTGTCTTTTAGACATGACTTTGCTGCTCATCATGCTTGCTATACCAACGATAGTTCAAGGTAAGTTGTAAGAATGCCTTTTAGTATAGTATAGTATAGTATTAAGAGCGATTGGACTCTACTTTTAAAGAGCCTATTCGTCTATCTAGTCCTAACTTTGATTTCTAGCATTGCGTGCAAGCTCGGTTTTTCAGAAGTTATCTTGGCAAGTAGGGTTTACCAATGATAGTAGATTTTTTCCAATGTTCATCCAGTCTTCTCTTGAAAGCATCCACTGATGGTGCAGAAACCACTGACTCTGGGAGATTGTTCTAAGAGGGGTCTATGTTGATCCTTTTCCTGAATTGCATACGTGTTGCGTACAGTTTCTTTTTCTTCTTCTTCTTCTTCTTCTTCTTCTCTTGAGGGCTCAAGATCAATCTGCTTATCGTATTCTGGCTCCAAACGGAAAAAGGGGGGGGATTCGTTGCTATCCTGAAAAAAGCAGGGATGTGTCGAGTCCAATTTTTGTGATCGGTAATTCTTGCAAGCTGGGAAATGTATGGACCTAAAAAAGAAAGAAAAAGAAAAGAAATGAAATTATTATCACTAGATCTAAATACGAACACCATCAGAAAGAGCGAAACAATGCACTTATGGTGCAAAAAAAAGTATCTCCATCGTCCGGACATCTGAAAAGAAAGTTATGATTTTGAAGTCATCGATTTAGTCCCTTTTTTAACTGTCACAATGCACTTGAGGTTTGTGAGTGAAAAACGAGGTCTTAGAACACGCAGGAGTGACGCACGTGACCCCCCCCCCCCCCCCCTTTAACAGTTACAAAGCACTTGAGGTTTGTGAATGAAAAATGAGGCCTTAGAACATGCAGGAATTTACGTGACCCCCCCCTCCCCCCCCCCCCCCCCAAAAAAAAAAAGTAAAGTCGCGAAAGGTTACGTCGACAGACAAAAGATGGCCAACAGATCAAATTTCACTGTGTCTGTTGCATTACCTGACCCGCTGTCACAGCGCTAGAACTGTCCAGGCGAGATTAAGTCTGAGAGAACCTAATAATTCAAAGATAGTCGCAAAAAAACAAAATCAAGAACATTTTACACTGACAAGATTTCAGTCATTCCTTTCTTTTAGAATTAATTTTGTTCTGCCGAACCGAAGGCGTACAGTGGAACTAAGCTCCTACTTCTGTGCACACCACAACATTCGTCAGAACAAAACAGCTTGCAGCTCGAGACATATTCCCACTCCGTCACGCTGCATTGTTTTCTCCTTCGTCATGTATGATTCATATGCAGTGAAGGGGCCGGAATAGCTTACTGGTGGAGCGCCGGACTCGTAATCTTGGTGATCCTGGGGTCGCAGTTTCGAATCCGCCGGGCCGTTTTGGTGCAGGGGGATTTTCCCCTTGGAGTTAACATTGGTTCTGACTCCGTTTCCCATGCAGTCCTTCGAATGCGACTTAATAAACCGAGGTTCCGTGTGTGAACGCACGCATAACATCTTGCACACACGTACAATTCCATCGCCAACTTTCGGAAGGGAAGGTCAGTTTGGCCGTTGGTATGGATGACACGTTACACATAGCATGCACCTTCTCCGAAGTTGGAGTGTGACTGTCTTATTGATGGCGGGTTAAAAAAAAACCGGTCATACACACAAAACTCCACTCCCTTTGTTAGGTAGATGGGATCAATCCATGTCTGTCAATCCAGGGATTGTTAGTAACGGTTATAACGGTAAAATAACACATTGGGCATCATCCGTGACCCATAATGAACACACCTACAAATTTTCAGAAAGATCGGCCCCGTAGTTTTGTCTGGAGCGAGCGGAACACATTTTGACCACGGACGAACCACACACACACACACACACACACACACACACACACACACACACACACACACACACACACACGCAGAGCATTTCTTCGTTCCCATTGTAGAGTACTCCCTGTTCTATAAGAACTGGGAATACAAATAGTAACTGTCGTTGTTAGGCTTCCATTGTTAATCGGTCTAGTTCGCGGTTCAAGAAATCGAGTTTACTTGTTCTGTAAAACACAGCATCATCATGATCATGCTTGTAAAGCGTTGCTGACTGGGGGCTGGTCAAAATGTAAAAGTGTTCACAAGTAAAAACAATGATTTTTTTTAAATGACGGACAAGACGTGGTAAACCACTACCACACCATGATCTTTTCATGGTTTGTGGGGTTCTGTGCATGCGAGTCGGACAAAAGAGAAATCTCAACAACGAAAAATTCAACTCATTTGGCCACTGGCTAGTCGATCTCTGAATGCTAAGGGGCCTTTCAATATTTCTGGATTCCATTATCTTAACTTTTCGGTCGACACTTTCCTCAGTCCCACAAAAACTGTATCTTGTTTGGTTTCTGAAACAAAAATTAATCGGTGAAGTTAGCATCAGGCTGGTAATCGTTCTCTCTCTCTCTCTCTCTCTCTCTCTCTCTCTCTCTCTCTCTCTCTCTCTCTCTCTCTCTCTGTGAGTGTGTGTGTGTGTGTGTGTGTGTGTGTGTGTGTGTGTGTGTGTGTGTGTGTGAGTCTCTCTCTCTCTCTCTCTCTCTCTCTCTCTCTCTCTCTCTCTCTCTCCCCACCCCTCTCTCTCTCTCTCTCTCTCTCTCTCTTCTCTCTCTCTCTCTCTCTCTCTCTCTCTCTCTCGGATGAATTCCACTTTTTTTTGTTGTGTGAAGAATATAAAGACATACGAGAGAAATATGATGTTTTTAGAACACCGTTTGCAAGGAGGCGTAACTTGGCCGCTTTGCTACAAACAGATAAAACAGAATATATAAGGTCCATGGCAATGCTTATTGCCGAAGCAGTTAGTAGGCGCAAGAACCATCGTAAACGCATGCCGAACGAGCTTTCTCATACGCAGCTCCCAAACTCTGGAATAAACTCCCTATGACTTAAGACATTCTCAAACCTTTTCTTCCTTCAAAACCTCCCTGAAAACCTACCTTTTCAAACAATACTAAGAAGACAGTCATTACCAGATAGTTGATTGACTTTTGTTATTTTGTGGATTGCTTAGTAGTTTGTGCTTGTTGCGGCTGTTGTGTATTGTGTGTCTGTGCGTGAGAGTGTGTGTGCGCGGGGGAGAGAATGAGAGAGAGCCTTTGTTTTTCATTTTTGAGCCGTTTTTTTCAATGCATTTTCTTTACATTTAGCAATTGCATTTTTTCTGCCTTTGTAAAGCGCCTTGTGCCGTGGAAGGCGCTATATAAATCCCCATTATTATTATTATTATTATTATAAGAAAAAACCTTGACATTGCAGCCTAAAACAAAAACCAAAAAAATGATAACAAAGTATGAAAAAAATATTTTTTTTTTAAAGTGTAAAATGAAGTGTGGCTGTTTTTCAGCGATTATATCTTCCCAGTTGGGTTGGAGGCCTGTTGGTCGCCCTTGATGTTGCTTAAGGCCAGGAGCCTTTCGTTCAGTTATTGGATTGTTTCATTTTGGAACCTTTTTTGCTTTTTTTCCCTTTTCTTCTTAATGGTGATTTCATAGAAGACTGTATACCCCCATGTCAAATAGCATGTTACTTGCTGATGACATTAAACAGTATTCATTGTCATTCTCTCTCCCTCTCTCTCTCTCTCTCTCTCTCTCTCTCTCTCTCTCTCTCTCTCTCTCTATATATATATATACATACAATATATATATATATATAACCCCCCCCTCTCTCTCTCTCTTTCTCTCTCTCTCCCTCCTAACCCCGCACCCCCACCCTTCTCCACCCCTTCCCTTTCTTTCCGCCCTTCCCGCGACTCTACCTTCTATTTTGTTTCCTCCATTCCACCCACCCCAGTCCCACCCCCCTCCTCCTCCCCGGACACACAAACACATACTTGTATTTTCCTTCATCCGTCGTTTCCGTCACTTATCGCCACTCTAATGCTGTCACTTATCGCCACTCTAATGCTGTCACTTATCGCCACTCTAATGCTGTCACTTATCGCCACTCTAATGCTGTCACTTATCGCCACTCTAATGCTGTCACTTATCGCCACTCTAATGCTGTCACTTATCGCCACTCTAATGCAGTCACTTATCGCCACTCTAATGCTGTCACTTATCGCCACACTAATGCTGTCACTTATCGCCACTCTAATGCAGTCACTTATCGCCACTCTAATGCTGTCACTTATCGCCACTCTAATGCTGTCACTTATCGCCACTCTAATGCTGTCACTTATCGCCACTCTAATGCAGTCACTTATCGCCACTCTAATGCTGTCACTTATCGCCACTCTAATGCTGTCACTTATCGCAATTCTAATGCTGTCACATATCGCCACTCTAATGCTGTCACATATCGCCACTCTAATGCTGTCACATATCGCCACTCTAATGCTGTCACATATCGCCACTCTAATGCTGTCACATATCGCCACTCTAATGCTGTCACTTATCGCCACTCTAATGCTGTCACTTACCGCCACTCTAATGCTGTCACTTATCGCAATTCTAATGCTGTCACATATCGCCACTCTAATGCTGTCACATATCGCCACTCTAATGCTGTCACATATCGCCACTCTAATGCTGTCACTTATCGCCACTCTAATGCTGTCACTTATCGCAATTCTAATGCTGTCACTTATCGCCACTCTAGTGCTGTCACTTATCGCCACTCTAATGCTGTCCCTTATCGCCACTCTAATGCTGTCACTTATCGCCACTCTAATGCTGTCACTTATCGCAATTCTAATGCTGTCACTTATCGCCACTCTAGTGCTGTCACTTATCGCCACTCTAATGCTGTCCCTTATCGCCACTCTAATGCTGTCACTCATCGCCACTCTAATGCTGTCACTTATCGTCACTCTAATGCTGTCACTTATCGCCACTCTAGTGCTGTCACTTATCGCCACTCTAGTGCTGTCACTTATCGCCACTCATGCTGTCCCTTATCGCCACTCTAATGCTGTCACTTATCGCCACTCTAATGCTGTTACTTATCGCAATTCTAATGCTGTCACTTATCGCCACTCTAGTGCTGTCACTTATCGCCACTCTAATGCTGTCCCTTATCGCCACTCTAATGCTGTCACTTATCGCCACTCTAATGCTGTCACTCATCGCCACTCTAATGCTGTCACTTATCGTCACTCTAATGCTGTCACTTATCGCCACTATAATGCTGTCACTTATCGCCACACTAATGCTGTCACTTATTGCCACGCTAATGCACTCACATATCGCCACTTTAATGCTGTCACATATCGCCACTCTAATGCTGTCACATATCGCCACTAATGCTGTCCCTTATCGCCACTCTAATGCTGTCACTTATCGCCACTCTAATGCTGTCACTTATCGCCACTCTAATGCTGTCACTTATCGCCACTCTAATGCTGTCACTTATCGCCACTCTAA
>CM031626.1:17224025-17251525 GCA_018398815.1 Conus ventricosus | reverse complement strand
ACTTGGCAACAAAATCATTATATACCATATTTTTGCGCGCTATGTACTCTTCAATATTGTATCTGTATTTTAACTTATTTGTAAAAACTCGTACAGTGGGCAAATTTCCATTTGATTTACAGTGATACAAGTATTCTTTAGCAGATAACAAAATGAAATAAAAGATCTGATCAATGTTTATATCTTTATCGGAACCACGAATGACAAGTGGTTCTGTAATTCGTAAATTTGACACATTGTGACATTTTTCATTCATAGCATACATCAAAGCATTCCAAAAATCTTTGACAACTCCACAGTGCCAGAACATATGACTGATACTGTCCTTTGTGGTGTGACAAAAACTACATAATTCACTGTTTAGTACACCAATGTTTTTAAGAATAACGTTTGTCCCAAGACACCTGTGTACTACTCTAAGCTGAAACCACTTCATTTTTACATCAGATATCTTGCGAAGATATAAGAAGCATGTATCCCAGTCATTTTCAACATTCAGTTTTTGGTCCCATCTTTCACAGCATTTTGGCCGTGTGTTATCATCAATAAGTATATCATAGTATGATTTTGACCCTTTAAATACAGATGTTAGTTTTTTAAAACAAATAGATATTTCCATACATTTATTGTTATGAACTGCTATTTTAGTATTTTGTATATATTCAGTTATTGCTTTCTTACACCCAGAAAAGGTAATAAAATCTATATGGACATTATATTTCTCTTTGAAATCTTCATATGGAATAAATTTTCCATTTTGAAGCAGAAAATCTGCAATATTGTGCATTCCTTTACTAATCCATGTTTTACCAACAATATGTTTCTTGCCTATCTGTATTTTACGATTATAAAACACCGGATCTGCAAGTAGTTCACTAGAGTTTTTACTACTAATTTTATAGAAAAAATCTTTGTATGCATCAAACACTTCTGTCCAGAATACATTTGATTTTGAAAAGGTAGTGATGACTTCAGGTCCATATTTTTCAAGAACATTTAAGATAGGAAAAAAGGTTGTCGCAATTGTTTTCCATTTATGTTTTGACGTCTTAAATTTCCGTAGCCATGTCAATTTTAATGAACTAGCAAAGGTTTTTAGTTCTGGTATTCCGATGCCGCCATTTCTTACACTTTTGTGTGCCGTTTTTCTGTTAATTTTATCTTTTTTCTTATTCCATACAAAGTTGTAACAATAGCATTGCAGGGTCTGAAAGAAACTATTTGGTGGGTTGGGTAGAAGAATCCACAGATAAATTAATTTTGATAAAATTAAGGATTTCAAAACTGCTACCCTTCCCAAAGGTGTAATCTGTCTTTTAGTCCAAATCTTAAACAAATATTTTACATCTGCTAATTTCTCTGAATAGTTGATATGTTCGCAGTTTCGTGCATCATTAGTAAACCAAACACCTAAACTTTTGAACTTTGGTGGATTCCATTCAATTCCTAAGTGATCCATGTAACGAACGGGGGAGTTTTTACGACTACCCAACCAAATTGCACTAGTTTTCTCACAGTTCATTCTCAAGCCTGACTTAGAGCTAAATGTGTCTAGTGTATTTATGCAAGTTTCAAATGATTTTTTATCGCCCGCTAAAAGAAATTCAGTATCATCTGCATACTGAGAAAGCTTGTGTTCAACATTATTTAAAAGAATTCCTGTATGTTCTCATTTTCTCGTACCATGATTGCCAGAATTTCTACACATAAGATAAATAAATACGGCGAGAGTGGGTCACCCTGTCTACAACCTCGCCCCACGTCAAACCATTGAGAGACTTGACCATTAGCAAGAACACATGATTTAATATTTGAATAAAATGATTCCACCCATTTACAAATTCCTGATTGAAAACCAAATGCTTTCAATACTTTAAACATAAAGTCCCAGCTGAGTCAAACGCTTTCTCGAAGTCTATATTTAGTAAAAGTCCAGGTAAACTGTGTTGGTCTAAGTATACTATAGTATCGTAAATAAGCCTCAAATTGTCACCAATATATCGGTTTTGAAGAAAACCAGTTTGATCCTCATTGATTAGCTTCGGAAGAACGGTTTTCAAACGATTTGCTATGCAAGATGAGCCAATTTTATATATAACATTTAACAGTGAGATTGGCCTCCAGTTCTTTATGAAATTTCGTGGTTTATCCCCTTTTGGAATACAAACTATGACTCCTTGTCTTTGGACACACGAAAGCTCTCCTTTTTTTAATCCTGCGTTCAGTGCCCTAACAACAAATATACCAATCCTGCTCCAAAAACACTTGAAAAATTCTACTGTGAAGCCATCTGTTCCTGGACTTTTATTGTTTTTCATATTTTTTAAAACTAAAGTTGCTTCTTCCAGAGTAATCTCTCCTTCTAAATTCTTTGCCTCCTCCGTGTCTAAATGTGGAACATTCTTTGCAAGATCATTAATTATACAGTCATCAACACTTCTTTTTTTTATATAAGTTTTCATAAAAGCACTGAACTTCCTTCAAGATGTCTTTCTGATCATTCAGAGTGTTACCGTATTTGTCTGTTAGCTTAGCCATGCTTTTACTTACATAATGTCGCTTTTCTAAGTTACAAAAATAGTTAGTAACTTTTTCTCCTTCTGCTATCCATCTGGCTCGTGACCTTAAGAGCACTCCCTCTATTCTTTTCTCTCGTATACCTTTAAGTTGCTCTTTTTTAGACTCTATTACTTTCACTTCTTCTTCGCTTTTTGTTTCCTTACCGTCCATCTGTTTTATTTCTTGTTGTAACTTGAACTCTTCTTCATTCATTTTTTTCTTTTTCATAGTAGCATAGAATATAGTCCTTGACCTAATCTTCATTAACAAAAAGTCTAGAAAAATATCATCGGGAATTGAGAGATGTAAGTCAGGTAATGGGATGTTATCAATAGCTTCCCTTGCATATGGACTTGCTGCATATTCTTCTTTAACTTTTTTAATTTCTTCATTAACTTCATTTACAAAAGTTTGATCTTTTAATAGTGAAGAGTTAAATTTCCAAAAAGTATTCCTATTAGATTTTTCACTAAATTTTAAGCTCAGAGAGGTCATGGAGTGATCTGTCCTGTATCCACATTCAATTTCTGCATCTTCTACAAAAGAAACCACATGATCTGAAATAAGGAAAAAGTCGAGTCTAGCTTGCTGAAATGGGTTACTTCTTCGCCATGTATACCTAAGACAGTCTTGGTTTAAATCTCTCCAAATGTCATTTAAGTCTATATCATTTATCATCTTGTCAACCATTTCTTTAGCATTGGGGTTGTTTATATTCTTATAATTGTAATAATCTCTCGCTGGATCAAGCACCAAGTTAAAATCTCCGCCTATTATTACATTATCAACACCAAATTCTCTAACTTTTTGGGTCAAAATATTATAGAATTCTGGATCATCCTGTTAGGCCCGTATACATTCACCAGTAGGAAATCTTTCTGTTTAATTTTGACCAAAACCATAAGACTGTTTCCACCCTTTCCTTTAAATTCTTTTTTTTATTTTAAACTCAAAATTGTTATTGAAAAGTATTGCTACACCTCTTGAGTTGGAAGCATAGCTTGAAAACCATCCTTGGTACCCCCATTCAGAAAGAATATATTGCTCCATTTTTTCTTCAAAATGAGTATCTTGCAGAAAGTATATGCAATGCTTTTTGTTTTTTAGATAATGAAATATATCTCTTCTTTTTTGTCTATTGTTTAGGCCCTGACAGTTCATGGAAATGATTGATATTGAACTATCCATGCTTTTCTTTATAGTTTTTAAACTTAGAGTTGTGCCACCCACCAGTTTTTTGTACACACTCATACATGAAAGCCAAACAATTCAAACAAAATATTTGACCTTTTCATACAGGTATGCATAATACAAATTAGATATCAAAGTCTAAAAGAAATCAAACAGGAAGAAAAACAACAACAACAAAAACCGCAATAAATTACAAAGAAAAATGCAAAAGAATTAAGAATCAAAACAATTCAATTGCAGCCTGTGGCAACACCCATCTCCAGGAACAGTGAATGCCATTAGTGCAGGAAGCTAGTAATTTTATCCGTCAAAAGTTTTCAACCACCCAACTTAAATAAAGTGCATGAGAGAGAGAGAGAGAGGAGAGAGAGAGAGAGAGAGAGAGAGAGAGAGAGAGAGAGAGAGAGAGAGAACAGGAAAACCTTCATTCTGGGCCACCTTCGACCTCAACCAGTTTCGGGCGAAAGTGACCCAGAATAAAGGTTTTCCTGTTCTCTGACAAGTAAGACTTCAATAACCAAAAAATAACGATTATCTACAAACAAACATACTGTGTAGGGTTATCCGTTTTCAATACTAATTTACTAAACTTTTCAGATTTCAGTTTTTGTTTAATCCTGTGTTTTTCCTGGTCATTTTCAATAATATCATTTTCGCGCAAACATTCATCAAATGAGTCTCTGTCTTTCATATGAAATAGAACTACAGTCTTTAACTGTTCTCTAAAGTCATTTAAAACCGAGTTATATTTTTGACATAAAATCCACACACTTATTCAGCATGTCTTCCACTGAAGCTAGTTTTGACAAAGTATTTCTTTTTTTAATTATGTCTCTTTCTGCCGAACAGTCATCTATAATAATAGTGTCTGCGTTCCTTCAAACAGTCTATAAAACTGTTCTAAACACTCACTCAGTTTATTGCTAGGATCAACTAAATATATGTCATCATCTGTCCATATAAACCTTCTATCATGATATGCTTTGTTCCATTTAAGTGTTGGACAGAAAACCACAATATGATTAAAATTATAACGATAAACTGTTTGTAACAGGTCGAGGATAAATATTGTTTTTCCACAACCAGTTTTGCCACAAATCAATGAGCAATGAGGAGTTTTTGTCATAAAGTTTAACTGCTCCATAGTTTTATAACAGAACTTAATCTAATCCAGTTATTATTTTTATCATACTCTCGTCAAAACTTGTTCAGTATAATAAAACCCTATGAGGCCTAAATGTGTAAGATTAATCCAATTTAGTTCTGTAAGATTGTTTCTATTTAAGTCAACATTGATTTTGTTGCTTGTTGTTATGATCTTAATATCCTCGCCATTGTGAAGAACGACGACAACAACGTTAAGGCGTTTAACGTCTAAGTTTTGCCAGCTAATATTAATTCCTTTTATAAGGTCGTCACTAACGCCTACAACCCCATCCCTCTCCACATCTTTAAAGACAGAAATTTCAAATATCATTGTGAACGTGTCTCCTAATTTTCTGCTTGGAAAGAACTGTAATTTTGTAGAAGCTTTTTTTACAACTGTTTCTTTTCTGTGGAGGATGTACTGCTTTTTCCCATACGGCGTTATTTCAATCTCTTTCCGACTATTGTCGTCTGGCATAAGCTTACATGTAAAGGGCCAGAGTTGATGTTTCTGAAACTTTTTTGCGGCTAAAATATGTAAATGGGCTTGATTCAAATTTTATTTCCCATTCTAATTATGGTTCTAAATGCCATTTGAGGTAGGTTTTCGAACTATTTTTATTCATACTGGCCAACATTATTTGCCTCTAGATTGCGCAGTTGTTCTAGTTTTAGGAAACTTTTTGTTGTCGCCAACCTCTTTGCGTTTATAATCGCCATCTTTAGTGTACTCAAAACATCAAAGCGCCTATTTCACTCATTCTGTTCAAGTCCGCAAACGTCTGCATGGTCTTTTAATTCTAAAGTTATACACCTCACGGCGCTAATGTAACTCCCGGTTCTTCTGGCCCAGCGACATTATTTTTTAGTAACGTATTATTTTATTTCCAAAACAATGTGCAGGTTATCACATTTCACACTTTCCCCGCTTTGTCTTTGATTTTTTTATTAAATTTTTGATCCAACCTCCACAAACTAATCTTTTAAACTGTAAATTAGGGAATTGTATAATTTATAATCGCAATATGCAGCTTTCCCTGACGGAAGAGTCTTTAAAACAGTTGAGGGCCTTCCATTCATTATAGTTTTCATCAGTGCTCAGCTCATCCAAATGAACATAGAGTAATGAATGTAATGCAAGATCGAGCGGACTTTCCCCCTCTTAAGTAGTTTGGGTTGGTGTAACTCTAAATCTATAATTGTTGCTGTAAAGCCTAACATTTTAGCTAGTTCTTTATCAAAATAGTAACCTACTTCTTCTTCAGGCTTGAATGTTAACATTGTTTTTAGATTCGCATTGTTAAGTTTGAGAGTAATGTCGAAGTTACTCATTGCTTCTTTTAGTGAGCAAAACCCGTAATAACCATCTGCTATTGTTAACTGGCTAACTTTGGCCCTGTTTTGTCAATTTTTTGAATCTTATTATTCTTCCTGGATTCACTTATATTAAACCATACGACTTTGTAAAATATTTCATGAAGCGCAACCATTTTTGGCCCGCATTCGTTATCAATAGCATGTTCTAAAAACGAAGGACGGTCTTGGGTTGTTATTGTTACAAACATTTTTTTAAACGAAATAAAATGAGTGCATTCAAATATACTGGTGCAAATATATTCTGTTGGGCCGCACTACAATCTTAAAAATTATAGCAACGTGATACTCTTGACATTGCTGTGACCCAGACTGCCTCTTTTCATAAAAGGTGAGTACTCCATTGAAGAGCTATCTTAACCCCCCTATTGAAAGACACATCAAGAAAGCGTGGTTTAGTCATCCGATGCAGTTTTATCAGAACCAGTTAAACTTTGCTGTTTTTTGCGCATCAACTGGGTGTGGAGTGTCGTATGCTGATCTTTAAATCACCACGATTCCTTTGGTGAGGTCAGTGTACAGATTTCATTTCTATTACACCTTCAGACGTATTTTGACTGAATTGCATGCGCCATTGCCAAATGACAACCGTTAATCCACTCAGCAACATAATAGACATGATGGCTTTGAAAGGATTTGTAACGAATTCAATATTAACATCAAGACAGGCTTTAGACAAAAGTTGGATCATAATCATGGTCTAGGCGACCTTTATTTTCGGGGCACGCACAGAAAGTATAACTATGACTGGCATCCTCCTTTCAAATCTTTCTTTTTTTGGCACAACTGTTGAGCCGGGTCCCTACAGCAAGAGCATAAAACAGCATGGACAAATTTATCTTAGACACTTCTAAGGGCCTAATAGGGCGGGAATAGAACGAATAAACGACTCTATTCGTACTTACGTTTGGTGTTTGCTAGGGTCGCAAGCACAGGCAAGATCGAGCATAACTGATCCTTCTACTGGCTTTGACGCACAAAAACATTACTTAGCAAATTTAGAGGACGCCATTAATTCTACAGTTGATTTACCTTCAAGTATTGAAAGATACAAAATGTTTTACAATACGCAAGATCGAAAGTAGACTTTGCTGTTGGCACTGGTTTATTACATGCTGCCTTCTGACCTCAGATCCAGATAGGTACAATAATAAACTATAATAATGAAATTCTTATGCAGGCAATGAACAGAAGGTGGGAAAAACGACATAAATTCTGAGCCAGTAATTATTACAAACAATAAAGAACACCAGATTAAGCCATCTAATTCCCGAAGTCCAAACCCCCAAAGTCATTGAAGACTCAGCAAAGCTCGCGGACCTGTTCGCGATGACCATGAATATGAAAGACAGCGCTTGTTCTGGATTTAACTGGCCTAGGATTTACTTGGTCTTTATCTTACTAAATATTAACCCGACTATTAAGAGAACTAATGTCCATAAGTGCTCGGCCATAAAGCCAACTACTTTGCTTGCAGTAGACAAAAGCCAGCTGGCAATACTCCCCAATATTCTGGTAAGCGTTTACGGCTTTACCAGCTAATTTTTTTAATAAACTTGCAAGATGATCAAGCTGTTTTTTTACCCATGATTTATCAGGCGGAGGCGATGGCGGTGGGGGGTTACTGGACTTTGACCTCCACCGCCGCCTATAATAGCCAACACCAATGTACTTATTGCAAATCCTAAGGCGTTATAACGCTTGCTATTGTGACGCCTTGCTCTCTAAACGCGTTCGTATTCGTTCTGCTAGCGTTGTTGTCTTCATATAAAATTTTTTTCGATAGTTTCTTCTTATTCTATTTCACTTGAGTTCGTAATTGGTCTCGGTTAGTAGTCAGCGCTTCTAGTCTTGCTGATCTTCTTGTTCAAGATTTTTTTAGTCTTTGTCTTATTCTTTCTTTAATATCGGCCCTATAGTTGGCGTCATCAGCCTCAACGAGTTTTTCTTTTTCTCTTTTTATATGCTCATCTAGTTCACTAGTTTTGCTAAATTGTTTGTTAATTCGCCTCTGATGCTTCTCAAAGCATGATCAAGGGCCGCTATTTTCGCATGGGTAGCGGCGAGTCGTGTATAGTCTTTAATGCTGTTTCTTCTGAAAAACTGGTTTCTGCTTCTATTGCATTTATTATTTCATCTGCCGATTGATTTTAATTCTTCAAGTTCCATGTTTTGTATTTGGTTAGCTGTTGGGGGTTCCTGCAGTGTGTTTTGAAGTTTAGCAACTGCCTCCCTATCTAATTTCGGTTTACCAAGACCAAGGCGATTTTGATCTTTCACACTATGTCTTTGTATAATTGTACTCTTGGCTAAAAAACTTTGATGGGTCGGGTTTAGTGTAAGCCGAAAAGTTGCCTTGATCGTTTTTTACAGACAAATGATCATCTTTTAATTCAAAATCATTTGGGTCTATAATATTCGGGAGGTTCTTGGCCTAAAAACTTTCGTAAATGATTTAACCTTACTTTCTGTTAATTCATGCCGCATTGAGAGCATTGAGCGATGCTGTGTCAAAGGGATCATTTCACTCATGTCGTCTCCAGGGTCAAAAACATCATAATCTTCTTCAGCTTCAATTCCTGCCATGTTTTAAATAATTAACTTTTTATTTTGTTTATAAAAAAATGCACAAGCACATGGCTTGATTCTTAACCCGTTATAGAAGACTGAAAGAACCCTTGGCGTGAAGGGAAATAAGCGGAATATTACTGTTCCAAATAATCCATCTACTATTGATGCGGATCAAATTCTTACTGTTAAATTTCCAGACTAGGAGCAGATGAAGTGATTGTGCCAGGCTCTGCACGTCTTACTTTCAAAATAGAACTCGCTTCAACAACAGACCCAAACAGGACAGTTGTACAGAATCTGGGGCGGGCCAATCGTTAAGAAAATTTCTATAAAACTTGAGGGGCAAGAAATATTTTCTTTACACAATGCAGACATTATTTTTAACCTATTCTGATCTATGGCTAACTGGGATGAAAGGGCCGATCTTGCGTTTCAAGGAATTGAAAATGAAGAAGCGCTAAAACATAGAAATAGGCGCCGCAGATACTAAAGACGGTAAAAAGTATGCAGCTGTAAATTTTGCGTATGGAAATCGCTTTTCCATACCTTAGATTTTGAGTTGTTAAAAGCGCATGCGCCATACTTTCAGGAGCATTAAAAGACAGATTGTCATATGAACTAACTTTTAATGAATACTAACGTGTTATCAAATCAACAGACACCGAGCAAAGTACAGCATTTCTGACATCTCGTTAGGTTTGACGTTGTTAGCAACCATAAATTAGCAAAGCTGATTAAGGATCAATATAAGTCCAAATTAGCAATATTATTACGAAAGAGTGATTCATCATACAACACATCCAGAAGCAGGGCAGACACTATATGGAATTTTAGTTTTAGCGTCTTATCAATATCGCTTAAAGGTTTTTTATTGCTGTGTGAAGATGAAGAACCGTTCAAAAGAGCAAGCGAAAAGTTTTTTAATCCTAAAATAACGAAAGTGCAATGTACAATTGACGGTAGTCCTAACCAAATCTACGCTAGCGGGCTTAGACTTATCATCATTTTGACGAAATAAGAAAATTGTTTGGGGGGTGGAGGGGTAGAAATCCAACAGCAGACCTAGTGTCTAAAGATTTACATCTTCACAATGTTAGGCTTGATGATATTTAACAACAAAATACGGTTTATGGATTGACCTAAGGTCAAACAGAGGATAATGAGTTGTATGGAAGCGGGGAGAAAGTGAGAGACGTAATAAACATTCAAATTGATAAAGAGAAGAAGCCGATAAACCGCTTAATGTACATTTGTTTTTATTATATGATGCGCAGCTGAATATTCAAGAAAACAGATTAGACTATGTATTATACTAAATTATTTTTCATTTTATAAAAAAGCATGTCTGTTCAAGTTTATCCAAAAAGTACCTACAGCGCCAGAGTTACCAAACGAAGAGTGATAGTAGAAAGCCCTAACATAAAAAACTTCAGATTAACCAACATTACACAAATGCAACAAAAACTAGAGCAAGACCTTTCAAAATACAGCAAAAACCAAACGAAGGTATTCTGCTGCCTTTAATGCTGTTACTATGTTAATACTGGGGCATCGACATATAAGTGCTCTATCAGCAGGAACGAGTGTTGGCCTCTTAGCAACGGGCATAGGCGCACCGCAGCTTTACCTCTAGGCGGTTTGTCTTTAGCTCTTGGCCTATGTTCATTAGCCGTAGGTGCTGCTGGCAAAAAATTAAAAACTAAACTCCAAAAGCACACAGCTATGGTTCAACTAAATAACAGCTAAACTTAGTTCTTCAGCTGATAATAAATAAAGCGCTTGTTGACTCAAACATACGGATGAAGAATTTAATCGTTTACAGGTCGATTTTGATGACTACAAAAGACAAAAGTTTGATCTTCAAAGAAAGGCGAGGACAAGTTTTTCTCAACAGCCAGACCCGAGCAGATAAAAAAGGAATGCTTAAAAAAGTAAACGAGACATTAAACTCTGTTTCTAAACAGCTCACAGTAACAATCATCGAAGGGTTATTTTAGTTTATGGTCTAAGCACAAAAAGACTGTTGATATTAATTCTGATTAAGCCGTTGTATTTTTTTTAATTTAAATAAATATGTTGGCTTAGAAAGAAAGACAGCATGGCTAAGATATATGAAGGACCAGACGAATTGTTTGAAGGAATGCTTGAGAGAGAGCGTTTTCAAGAGCACTGAATGATATTGATTTAGAGTCATTGACCCAACAAACGTACAGGCAAGTGTTGTTCATGCTATTTCTCAAGTTCCAGGCAAACTAACAATAGACCGCCAGTTAAAGTAATGTTAGCTGTTTTAATCGACTATGTAACAATAATGAAGAAAATCTAGAAGTCTGGGTCTCGACTAAACAGCAGACTATTCTTTCTCATAATGACTTAACACCCGGTTGGGCAGACGAAACTGCTTACACAGTTTGACGCTGCCGCTGAGAAGCTTAAAATGAGAGGCTCTGGTTGGTCAGAGGGCGAAGTCTTAGAGATTAGATTAAAACAGGCTAAGTATGCACCGATTGTAGGCAAGGCTTACATCGCTACCTCGAGAGTTGGTTTCAAAGAGAGCAGTTTTAAACATAAAGAATTCAGACGACAAATGTTTCATGTGGTGTGTTCTTGCAAGGCTGCATCATGTCCGCGAACACGCAGAGAGAGTGACTAACTATCGGCAATACGCCAAAGATCTTAACTTCAATGGAATATCCTTTCCTGTTTAGTGTAGACCAATTGATCAGTTTGAAGAACAAAACAACCCAATAACTGTTAATGTATCACATGGGATGAGGAAACAAATTTGGTGCCAATTAAAGTGTCAAGAACAGCCCAAACAATAGGCGACCAGACAAAAATCATGTTGACTTACTCCTAATGTCTTCGCCAACAGGGCTACGCATTACACATTAATACGAACAATGAGTAGACTAATGCAGCATACTTCAAAAAATCATGGCAAACAAGAATTCTGTAGAAAATGTTTAACAAGAATGCCATCTGTTCAAGCCGCGAGCGAACATAAGAAACATTGTAAAAGTTCTGTAGACTGTAATACAGAACTAATTACGCCCCACCCGGATCTAAAGTTAGTTTTAAGAACTCGAAACGGCTGCAAACAGTCCATACGTAGTTTACGCAGACTTCGAGTCGTTATTGTTCCTTATGAAGGGCCAGCACCGCAAAAAACTTCGAAAAACAGTCTTAATGAGTAATCATCAGATTTGTTCATTTGCTTTTGTTATTGTTAGGTCGGATGGCGTTTATTCAGAAACCAGAATTGTATAGAGGACCAGATGCGGCTAGAAGTATTTTTACAGCGCATGCAGCAAGTGCGTAATGATTGTTCTAATAATCTGAATTTATTCTGAATCATGATGACGCTGAAGCCAACAACATTATGACTCAGCACTCACTGTTGGATTTGTGGTTTAGGCTCTCATCAGACGCAGCGAATCAACAGTAAGAGACCATGATCACATTAGCGGAAAGTTCAGAGGAGCGGCGCATAACAAATGCAATCTTCAACTAAAGTTTGATCCAAAGACATGGAAGCTGCCTGTATTCTTTCACAACTTGCGAGGTTATGACTCTCACTTATAATGCAAGCAGTAACCAGCGACTTCAGGGTAGCATGCATTGCACAGTCTCAGAAAAGTACATGTGCTTTATCTAAATATATGTCTTTCTACGACTCTATGCAGCACATGATGGGTTCATTAGAGTCACTGGCATTGTCCTTAAAGTCCTGCCAATAACGGAAGAATATTTTGACCCACGCTTGTTAAAAAGGGCGTTTATCTTATGAGTACATGAACGTTGGGAAAGGTTTGATGAAGACACACTTCCTCCTAAAGGCGCGTTCTTTTCTAGTCTCAGAGGAAAGGACATCAGCGACTCCGATTACCAGCATGCTCAAGATGCTTGGCAAAAGTTAGATTGTAAAACGATGGGAGACTATCATGACTCTATTTAATGGCAGATGTATGTTTGTTGGCGGACGTCTTTGAAAATTATAGAAAGACCTGCATGAAACATTATAGCGCTGGATCCTGCGCATTACATTTCTGCGCCGGGATGGCTGGGATGCTTTCTTAAAGTTTACTGGAGTACAGATTGATTTTATTGTCAGATTTACCAATGATTCAGATGATTGAAAACGGATTGCGTGGAGGAATTAGTATGGCGTCGCATCATTACTGTAAAGCAAACAACAAATACTTGGACGACTATGATCCGAGTAAAAGGTCTAACTATCTCATGTATTTAGATGCAAACATCTGTATGGATGGGCAATGGGCACAATCACTTCCATTACGCAACTTTAAAATGTACACTGGCGGCGATCCGAAAAATATTCAAAAGGCATTAAAGTGGTTGGGCAGTTTGACGCCAGATCATACAGCGTGGTTTCATTCTAGAAGTTGACTTAGAATATCCTCATGAACTCCATGACCTGCATAATGACTATCATTAGCAGCAGAAAGTCTAAAGATGGATCCAAGAGAACCACCTAAACTTGTGCCTAATCTTCGAGGCAAAAAAATTATGTCTGTCATTACAGACTTCTGCATTTTATTTAAGACATGGGTTGAAGTTGACAGCAGTTCATCGTATAATGCTTTCGATCAAGAACAGTTCATGAAACCATACATCATGAAGAAACATGATCTCAGAACTAAATCCACAGATGCTTCAGAAAAAGACTTTTTCAAGCTGATGAACAACAGCTGTTTTGGAAGACTATGGAGAATCCGCACAAGCGTAAGATGTCAGATTGGTTACAGAGAGAACGAAGCAATTAAGCTAACTTCAAAACCTAATTATCAGGACTTCAGAAGATTTCATGATCAGTTTTTGGCATAATGATGAAAAAAAGAAAGTCAAATTAGACAAACCGTTTTTATTGGGTTTACTGTTTTAGAATTATCAAAGCTTTTGGTGTTAGAGTTTCTTTATGACTACTTTAAGCCCTCGTATCCTGAGTCCAGAGTACTTTACACAGATACAGACAGTTTTGTTATAGATATTCCTATGAAGAATCTATAAAGACATGGAATTAGAAGTGGCTAAAGGTCATGCGGGATGGTATGACAGTCCGATTATCCTAAAGATTCGCCTTTGCATTCAATACTAACAGAAGGTTTTAGGAAGATGAAGATGATTATTGGAAAGGTGATCAAGGAGTTTGTTGGTTTAAGGTCAAAAATGTACAGTATTTCGAGCCAGGAGAAAATCATTAGAAAGCAAAGGGAATATCCGCAGCGTTGTGCAGTCAAACATTTCACATGACAATACAAAGAGCATGTTGGCAATAAGACTTTTCATCATGACAACGTAAACTGCGTTAATTACATGAGTCAAACAAAGTTGTAACAAAGAAGTCGTTAGATGAACAAACACAAAACGTGTGTTTGTTAATCCAGAGTTTTCATATGCAATCGGGCATGGAGGACGCATAAACAGGGGGGTTTATATTTTTCATCAACTTTTATTATAAGATCAATCATAGCTTCATCCAATTCATTTAAATCTTTTCTCATGTTTGCTTGACGCGTTCGAATTTTTTTTTATTTCAAGATATTCTTTTCCCCAATTTGGGGGTTTGAGTTGTAGGCAATCTGGATGATTTAGCATGCATTGATTAATCCTCGAAAATGTTTCCTTAATAGCATTACACGCCTGAAATGATTCCGTATCATTTTCAAGGTCTCTTCCTTTACCATTCTTGTTTCGTTCTGCGCTTCCTTCTGGCCTTCCATTTTAAACCAAAATATGTTTACGTAAATTAATTAAAGCGGAACTGTGTCTGGTGGGATTATCTGCAGTTCTTCTTTCACAAAGATCTTTGAGGAGCTGGTTGTTTTGTTGTGTCAGTTTCTCGTAAATAATACACGGGCGGATTCATCTTTACAATTCTTTTTATTTCGTACGGGTCAACACTCCAAATTGGATCGGTTGCCTGATGCGAGTGTCCCTTCTGTTTTCTCCCGGTAAATAAAGGTACCTTACTTTCAATCCAAACGGTAATAGTTTGCTGGATGCAGACTCTCCTTCACAACATTTATTTTTTTTCTTTTGATTGCTTGTACTGGTTTTAGGCCTTTAAATTCTTCATTATTCATTGCGCGCAAAACTGAGGGCAGTCTTCTAACCCATTCTGTGTTGCGAGAGTTGTCAATAAGCTCTCTGTGATACGGTAGGAGAAAAGTCTTTCGGCTAAATGTTTGTTAAAGTTTTCAACTAAAGCCCGTGATCTGTGAACTCCTGGGAAAGCCCCTTTTAATGGTAACTCTATGTTTCAACAATAATTGATTCGCTTGGCCTTAAACTCTTTTCCATCGTCAACTTGAATCATGCGAGGATAAGTTAGTGGCCCTCGTTGGTATATCAGTTGTATGGCAACAGCAACAGCAGAAGACTCTTTTGTGTTAATGGTTCCGCATCTTTATTCTTGAAGCTATATCAATGACTGTGAGTGCGTACTTAAATCTTTTTCGTCTAATCCTATCAGAGGGTAAATATAGAAGGTCCATTTGATGGGTGTCGTTCGGTATTGTATTCACAAGTGTGGTCTCTGTATTCGTTTGGGCGCAGGTAAATAAATTTGCCAAATCGCTTGTTTAGATAACCATTCTTTTGCTGTTTGTTCACTAACTCCCGCTGCTTGGCTTAGCTTTTTAATTGCTGTGATACCCTTCCAATATCCTTTTGGCGAATAATAAATTTTGTTCATTTTTTACTCAGCCAATATTATGTGCAACAAAATACACAACGGTCATACCAACGACAATAAACGCGATTTCTTGCATCTTTTGTTTTTCTGATGGTTGATAAAAGTCACTGAATTTTGGTGGGGGCAATGTCTGGACCGGTTTGCCTGTTACTAGATAATATTCTTTTATTGCTTGGTCAACATTTTTAAATGTGTAAGCTGCATGCCCTGTCTTTTCAGTGTGTCATTAATAAAATCTAACTGCTCAAGTCTCTGCCTTTCATAGGCGTCTTGTGCAGCTGCTAGTTGCTCCATAGCTTTGTTATGTCTTTTTCTCTCGCCGTCATTCCCCAGTTTACTAAATGCGAAATTACTTCCCCTAAAAGCATGCGCATTCACCACAGCGCCGCCTATCATTATTGCGAGTGAAGCCATTTTTTATAAATGTATTTTTTTCTTACATTTTTATTTTGTCTGGAATTATTCCTTGCTTATCTAGAAAATCTTTCGTAGCAAACGAAGCTGCAATGATAGCATTGAGCTTTGCTGAATCATCCAAGTTAGTTTGCCACGATCTGACTAGGTTTAATTTTAACAGCTTTTTTCCAAGCATTGGTATCTACACTTAGTCCTCCAATACAGCTGATATGGTATACAGGTTGGTAACAGTTTTGTCGGTGCTCTGTTTTTATAAAATAAAATAAGTAAATTTAATAAAAAAAAAGGACAGTGATGATCTTACTACAAACTCAAGGGCGGCCTAATCCTTCCTGTAACTTATGAAATGACCAAGTGGATGGATCAAGTATATATGTCCCAAAAAGAAAGGCTGTAATTCTTTGGCAGACAGTCGGCGAGAAACAAAAACATTATGAATGTAATTCAGCATTTTAGAACAGATTCAACAGATGTCTCCACAAAGACATTATAAGATAATACAGGTATCGAAAGCGCTGCTGGGGTCTAGCTGGTGAAATAGTGTGGGGCAACGGTCTTAGTTTGTACACTAACTAGTCTAGTAGATTTGCCCCCCATTGTTTTGAACAAGATCTTACGTATGATTTAACGCAAGACCCGGTTTTAACAAAGTCTTAGAGTATCTACGGGTAGTGATCTGTATTACAGATTTGGAACAATTGTTATCGCCATTAATATGGATTAATAACTTTTTATCTATTGATTTTATTTCCCTTCAATAATGACCGAGCTGGGAAAATCAGCATGATATCAGAAAACATGAATCAGGGGGATGAAAGTAACACCAACGCCAGAATTAATCAGCAGAAAAGTGAATCCAGGTGGAGACCCTTAATATTCCTGGGCGTATTGAAGAGAGGAAAAGTAGCAGAGTGGAACTGACTCAAAAAAAATTAATGTTACAGATTATAACTCATAATGAAAACATAACACGCAACGCCAGAAACAAAGTTGAGTCAATGCCAGCTATTAAAACTGCCTGGGTTTTCAAGACCCATACAGCGCCAAAGCTTCATGGAATATTCGAACTTAAAACTAGTTGCATTTTGGCGCCATTGGCCTGCTGTGGGGGGCAGTTATTTCGGTTATAGAATATATAACCGATGGCCAACAGAAACAAAGGCAACTCAAATAAAAATCTGACCCATTAAATACAGAAAGAGACAATGCACGCCAAAAACGCCATAAACAAAGCATCATTTTGATCCATTTATAATGGAATATACTTTGAATTTTTTTATAAAAAAATTAAGATCATTGGCGTTTTATAAAATGATGATGTCAATATATAAAGACCTGGAGTCTATAAAAGGAACATTTCCATAGACCGAAGTGTAATCAATGCCGGTTGCTTCGGATGTAGACCTTCCTTAAGATCTATGCAGCCAGAGAAACGCTGACGCAAGACCATCCTCAACGATGACGAGTTTTTTGAGGCGTGTGTGTATATATTCGAATCTGATATTTAAGATAAAAAATAGCTGTTTTTTTTGATATTATAAGTACTTGAATAAGAACTTGGTTGTACTTAGAGATGACTGAGTTCTATGATCTTAGGTTGATCTTGAGTACTAAAAATAGTAATTTATAACAACTTAATCAAGAACGTATCTAAGAACTTGAAGTAACTTATTAAAAATTTAATTAATTTCTTAATTAAAAAAAAAATAACTTAATAACCTTAAGTAAGAATATCCTTACGAGATGTGTGAATGAGTGGGTGGCGGGGGCGTGCAGGGGGTGGGGTCGTGCGTGCGTGGGGTGGGGCGGTGGGGTGGGAGTTGCCGTGCGTTGGGGCTGGGGGGAGGGGGTGTTGCATGCGTGGTGGCTGGGGTGGGGTGTGGGGGTTGTGCATGCGTGGGTATGGAAAACAACAAACACAAACAAACAACACAATGACAGGACAGTGCTGCTTCACACTTGTACGTCGCGTAACCGTTACTATTTTTAGAAGCCCGTCTACTGATCGTCAGTCGTCCAAACTAATACAGGCTTGCCAAACAGTGACGTTGTCCAACTGTTTATCCCACTCTGCCTTGGGGCGCATGGATCACATGCCCAAGTGGGCCTTCAATGCCCGTTTTGGAGCGGCAGCCTACAGCACTAGTGCGTTCTCTGATTTCTTTTTTCAAGTGGGGAGGAGAAGGTGGTTAGGATTTTTGTGTCTAACAAAATTGTTATAGAAAGTTTACAATTAGATGGAATCCGAGAGTTATCCCTGGAGTTGACTTACTTAGCGAATAATAACCTGGGGCATCAACAGGACTTAGCAAGAATAGAAACAATTGTGCTCAGTGATGATGAAGACGACTTACATATTGATTGGGAAGATGAAGCACTGCGTGAACCTATCCAGACGAATACAACGTATAGAATTCAACAGCCCTTGGACTATTATGTGCTATTCACATCATTGGAAAGAAACGTGCCATACTGTTTTGAAGCAACAGAGGGATTAAAGGGCGGAACGTTACAACAAAGAAACATAAAAAATCAGTTACCAAAGCAACCTTGCTGCTGTCTTTCCACAGAATGAAAAGAAAAGTGAAAAGTTTATAACTTATCAGGACAAAAATTTTTAGATAATCTCTAAGATTTTCGGATAGGTTGAAGACTGGCTGTTAGTTGAATAACCAAATTGTATGCAATTCCAGGTATGATGAAAGCAAAACTGTTGAAGAAGTAGAAACATATATCACAACAAGTCTATACAATCCCATAATACTTTGAAGGAAAATCAAAAATCAAAGAAGAGCTATCTTGCATATGGGCCAAAGTGGTTAGTAAAGGCTTGTGTGAATTTGAACAGAAGAATTTTCTGTAACGTTGTAGAATCCCACTTGCTGCAGTATCTCAGATGGATAAATAAACTTGAGGAGAACTACACGCCTGTTTGGAATGTACAAGCAACTTTCAAACTAGCAATAACAATTTCAGAAGCTATCTCTCTCACCACCAAAATAAAATCTGCACTTCAAGAGAATCCCGCCATGAAGCCAGCTTGGAAGTAAAAAATAACCCTACTCGCGCTGAAGAATGGAAATAACAGGTAGATTATCTTTTCTCTCGAATATTTATTTACCATTTTAACTAATCCGTTTGTTTACCAGCACAGTTAACGCACCCAAACGTACACACACCACAGAAAAATAACAAGCACATACTGCCAACATAGACGTGAAGAAGGTATGTAGCATTGTTTGGGTGTCGTCGTCATTGACAACTAATTGACTGTGTGCTGTGTTCTGTGTAAACAAAGCCCTCTTGTCTGCGCCGGTCGTAAGACCCTAGCATAAATTAAGCGATCAGGTTTCAACCTAATGGCGGGTCTCTGCAGTATTCTGATAGTGCGAAGTCTGTGGCGTTCACTGAGAGCCTTGCAGAGCAGTTGTCGGAGGGCAGTTAGCAAACAGTGCTACGCCCACTATAATTAGCCAGTAACAACACCGGCCCTGTCTGGGCCCAGCCCGAGTCGTGTTCCGCGTCGTCTGCTTTGCCGTTGTGTCACAAACACCACAAGGTGGAGAAGTTTTCTGAACTACTAGGTAGTACACCGGTCACTGAACAGTGGAGCTTTTTGAATAGAATCATTTCTTCAAAAGTTAAAAGCTTTTCAAAGTTAACAACATCTCTTTCAAATATATCAGCTAAATCTCTGTCTTAAATTAACAAGCTTTCAAGGCGCTTGTGTAGTTCGTCATTAGTAGGTTCTCGTTTTTTCTTTTCCTCACCTTCCGAAAAGCAATACTTCTCTTTGGTTTAGAAGTTAAAGCAATAGGTCCGCCTGATTTTCTTTTGTTTAGATACTCCGCCATACAGGTGTAATAAAACACAATCACCTATAGCAAGAATTCCTCTGTGAACAAACACAACCGTCTGTATTGAAAGCTGTGAATAAACTGAGTGGCGTTGGTTGGGGGCGCTGCTTCTAAATCGTCATATCCGGTCGCATGGTAAGCACCTTGCCAGTCATAAGGCCCGACATCGCAAATTAAGTTATCAGGTGTCAACCTAATGCCGGACCTAGGCAGTATTCTGATAGTGCGGATTCCTGGGCAGGTCGACAATTAGCAATTAAAGGCTTAACTGCTCTGCTGTTTGTGTATGAGGCGCGTTCAGAGACTGCCGCTTTTCCCCTACGTTGCTCTATGGGATGTGTTCAGCCACTGTTAATTTTCCCTACGTTACTCTCTAGAAAGTTTGTAGATAAACGTTATTTTTTAGTTATTGAAGTCTTACTTGTCAGAGAACAGGAAAACCTTTATTCTGGGCCACTTTCGCCCGAAAACTGGTTTGAGGGCGAAGGTGGCCCAGAATGAAGGTTTTCCTGTTCTCTGAGAGAGAGAGATTTATTGGTATGAACTTTGGTTTTTATAAAACCATGAACACATCAATATATGTGCTTGCGTTATGCATGGTAAATAACAAAATATATCAGACATGCAAGCCATGATCTGACCTAACATCTGAAAAAGAACTACTAGTTAGCAACTTTGGTTTTTATAACACCGTGAACACATCCACACTTGTACCTGTCAGTGTGGGGGGGGGGGGGGGGGATCAAATGAACTTTAACCTCACATCTAGAGAAACACACACACAACAACAACAAAATAAAAAGTTAGCAATTGGTGCACAACCAACAACAACAACAACAAAAAAGTACTATTTTAGTAAGGGGTGAAAACCACATTACATACACGTTGTCCGCTGTGCAATACTAGGCGAACGTGTGCACGTGCATTAAATCTCGGTGGGGAAGGGGAAGGGGGTGGGGGGGGGGGGGGGGGGGGGGGGGGGGGGGGGAGGGGCGGCGGAGACACATAAGCTGTGGTCAAAAAGAAACTGTGTGGATGTGAACAATTTGGAGAAGAAGGGGGAAAAAAAAAAGAAAAAAAAAATCCCCGTCGATTGAGCAAGGGAAATCGCATAAACCACACTTTAGAAAAGACACACATCACCAAAAAGGTAGCAATCCTCCACCAAATGAAAGCAGAATATTAAAGACTGCTAAACATCCCTCACACACACACACACACACACACACACACACACACACACACACACGCACGCACGCACGCACGCACGCACGTGCACACACACACACATACATATATAAATGCCATAGCAAACTCTTACATGTACATGCATATATACACAAAGTGTGAAATAATATATTTGCAATCATTTTGATGTGAAGGATAACAGAAACATTATCACCACATCCGTCTCCCCCCACCTTCCGGTGTTCCGCAAAGGGGAAAGAATGGGGGGAAAAAAAATTAACGTCAGTTACACATTTTCTGGAAATGAGACAGGGGCAAAGAAGCCACTCCTGAAATACAACCTCACCCCACCTCTCTTCTCCCCCCGCTCTGTAAAACAAAACCTTAGCAAAAAGATAATACATACATATAAGCAGACATGCATATACATATACACATACATATGCATAAACACTACACATACACATACATACATACATACACATACACACATACATATAGTATACACATACACATGTACATACACACATACATGTACACATACACATAAATGCATACACACATATACACATGTACATACATACATACATGCATAACACATACATATATACCTACATAATACACAAACGTATACATGCACACACGTACATACCTGCTCATACCCCCACAGCAACATCAACGGTCCTCACACATATCGTTGCCAAACATGAGTTAACACTTAATCAAAAGTCCGTAGGAATTAAGCCATTTCACTCAGTAATTGAGAGTTCAAATCTCTTCCAATACTCAAACGCACAGTTTTTCCATTTTTAAGTTTTGCAATGATCTTGCCGTTTGACGACCACACTGACATTGTGGCAGAATGATCAGCTGCTTCCTTCAACAGTCTGAGGTTGGACATCGTCAAGTCCTCACTGATGGAGATACCACTATTTTTAAGATTTCGGCGGTTTCTAAGCACGTCAGTTTTCTTCTGTCTGGAGTAAAACCGCAGGAGGATCGGTCGTGGTCTTGCTGCCGCTGCTGCTCCTCCAGCCACTGCTCCCGGTCTGCCAGAACGGTGTGCGACCTCAATGTCTTCAGGACGAACTGCCACACCCACTTTCTTCGTGAAGATTTCCACACATTTGGAAATGCAGTCTGTCACTGTCTCCTCCACCGACCGCTCCACCTCCTTCACTCCGTGTACACGGACGTTCCAGAGACGGCCATGTTGCTCGTGATCGTTCTGGGAAATCTTGAGGTTCAAGCTTTTTTTCTGAACCCCTCCAGCTCAGAACGGAGTGCACTGTTCTCCTGTTTCAGCTGCCTCATCTCCCCACACAGCCTATCTCTGTCATTCTGTAAATCAAACACACTGCTTTCCAATACATCCAGCCGACGATTCAACACCTCCGACATTCTGGCCATTTCATCTTTCAATGTCTGGATATCGTCTTTAGTGCACACAAAAGCAAGTTTCTCGTTGATGCACGCCAACGCACTATTTATTTCCTCAATGTCTTTCATACTGTCCTCCTCTGTATTTTCCACACCATCACGTTTCTGTTTCTTTCGCTCTCGCACGGATCTATTTTCCTTGAGCTGTTCAGTTTCTGTGGGGCTACTACACTCAGAAGAGTTAGACGATTGTCTGCGTTTCGTATTCACTTTGATGAAAAGTAACTCGAAATTCTTGAACTCATAATAGCAAAATCGACTTTAAGAAACAAACCATGTCAGAGACTATACACGTTTGTCGAATACTTCTCCGGAGGGACAAAAGGAAATCAAAACAAACTCAAACTAACGCACTCAACTCACTTTTTAGCCGACTCAACTGTTCAAGCAAATCAAGACTCCCACACGAAACAACTCATCAGTGTCTTTGGTTGAGAAAAAACAACAACAAATAAACACACACTTCACTGCATGGCAGTTAGCTTCTTTCTTTCTTTTTTTCTTTTTTTTTTTTTTTAAAGTCTCATCACTGCACTTGGACAGAGCCCACCACAGACAGCACGGCGAGTTCACATACGCATCGGAGCGATGAATTGTTGCGTCCGCACTGGTCGGCTGCCACGCGTGAACTCCCAAGAATGTGAACTTGATTCTTCCTTTTGTTATCAATGTTGGAAAATCATTTTTTTTTTTTTTTGGGAATGGTTTTTTAGAAATGGCAATTTAGCACAACATGAGAGATGGTTTTATGACAGATCACAAGTTAAAGTGACAAATAGTTATAAATATGTAGGGACGTTTTTCACTACGAAATTAAGCTTGAATAGCTGCTGGTTGGAAATGTGTAGGGACGGAAAGAGAGGAGTCATTGAGGTCTTGAGAATAATGAAAAGATCCAATTCAACTGACAAAAAAAAAAAAAAAAAAAAAAAAAATATAATATATATATATATATATATATATATATATATATATATATATATATATATAGCTGGTAGTATATTTTCCGGCTTTTTTTTTTTTGAAAAAGTGTTCAACCATGTGGGAGCAGCTAGGTACGCCAGTCACAAGCAATCTTTCAAGTATGACAAATACAGAAAAATACAAACACCAAACAGAATTAAGTAAACATATATAGGATCTTAAGACAACAAATACAGATTTTAACATCACATGGAAAATAATCAGAAAAGCAGCAGCATGCAATAATAGCACAAAAAGATGTAATTTGTACACAACAAAAAAGTGATGATTCTATGCAAACCTAGTATGGCAACATTGAACACAAGAGTTGAAATCGTAGACAGTTGCAGGCACAAAAGGAAATTTTTATCAACAAGTATAAAATAGCAACCTGATAGGACCCCTCATACAATAATACTCATAAAGAAAGCCTTACAACCTTAACAGGGACCCCCTTGCACAACACGTGCAACACAACCCAACTGGACTACAGCTCACAATTCAAATATATATATATATATATATATATATTATATATATATATATATATATATATATATATATATATATGATGAGGTCAATAGCAGGGATTGGCACGGGGAGGTCAATAGCAGGGGATTGGCACGGGATCTGAAGAGATGAAGGACCTCGAAACAATTTTGTAATCCCAGTTTTAAAGCTGGTATCATCACATTCGAAATAGTAGATTTTTACCCATCCATAGATGAGGAACTGCTCACCAAGCTCTGAAATTTGCTAGTAACCATACAGACATAACAGGGTCAGAAATGGAAATCATATTCCACACCAAGAAAACGCTACTGTACAGCAAAGTGAAACCTGGATCAAGAAAACTAACAGAAACTCAACATTTGATGTAACCATGGGATCATATGACGGTGCAGAAACATGCGAGCTGGTCGGACTATTTATGCTATCCAACATCAAGAAACAACTCGGAAAACAAGTTGGATTATACAGAGACTTCGGCCTTGCTGCACAAACCAACAACCCAAGAACCATTGAAAATAAGAAAAAAGAATTATGTGAAATCTTCCAAAACCACAACTTAAAAATCACTATTGAAGCAAACAAAAAGGTAGTAAACTACCTAGACATAACACTTGATCTCATCAACTACATATATAAACCGTACAAGAAGCCCAATGACACACCAATCTATGTAAACATCAAAAGCAACCACCCACCATCTGTATTAAAAGCCATACCCAATGGCATAAATCAGAGACTATCAAACCTGTCATGCAATGAAAGAGTATTCAACAATGCAGCAGTAGAATATCAAGAAGCACTGCAAAAAAAGTGGGTACAACTACAAACTACAATACAATCCAGACAATACCACAAATAGAAATAAGAAAAACAGGAAAAGAAAAATCACATGGTACAACCCACCATACGACGGAAAACTCAAAACAAACATAGGAAAAGAATTCTTTAAAATTTTAACAACCTCGTTCCCAAAAGAACACAAACTATATAAAATATTCAACAAAAACACCGTCAAACTATCGTATTTATGCATGCCCAACCTCAAAAATTTAATTAACGCATCTAATAAAATGAAAACCAACACAGCAAAGAAGGGTGAAGAAAGGAAATCTTGCAATTGTATCAAAAAAGAGCAGTGCCCCCCTGAGCAATAAATGCCTTCACAACAACATTGTATACCAAGCCACTGTGACATCAGAAAATGAAAAAGAAACATACATAGGGATCACTGAAAACCACTTCAAAACCAGATATGCAAACCACAAACAGTCATTTAATAAAGAAAAATATAAAAACCAAACAGAACTGAGCAAATATATCTGGAAACTTAAAGACGCAAAAACAAGCTACAATATCCTGGAAAATCATAAAAAGAGCATCACCATACAGAAATGTTTCAAAAGGTGCAACCTATGTTTAACTGAAAAATGGTTAATACTATGCAAACCACACTTAGCAACTTTAAACACCAAAACAGAAATAGTAAACAACTGCAGGCATAAATGGAAATCGTTGTTAGTGAATAAACCCAAACAAAAAACCTGAAAGCCCCCAAAAACACGTGCAGCCAACCCGCACGTGCAAACAACCGCAAACGGGAGCCCACACGCTATATAACATCGGCGGTGGGCAAACCAAAAACCATCCTGATGACAGCGCAACGCGCTCGAAACAAATTTGTAGATTCTATTTTTAAAACCTATTTTAACAAATATATATATATAACAACAACCATGTTGAATTTTTTCCCCAATATTTCGACCTCTTTGGTCTTCCTCAGTTGACTTTAACATACATACATACATACATACATACATTTATATACATACATACATATATAATACATATACATTTAGAGACTAGGGAAGGCGCAGATCTCTGCCTAGTTCGATTCCATCTTGAATTTGCCAGCTTTAATCCGCATTGATGCCACAAATCCGCGTCAACATTTGAAAGGTTCGTTTTCGGATCACGTCTCCTCTTTCCTTGAAGTTTCCTTGCTTGTAAGTTTCTTTCTTTCTTTCTTTCTTTCTTTCTTTCTCTCTTTCCCCTTTGTTTGGAAGACAGCAGATTCTGGATGTACACTTCTGTGCATAACTTCACAATGGATCCGCTTCAAAATTGAACAGGTTCGACCATGGGCACATTCCCGCTTTTGATAGAGGTCTGCTGAAACCGGTGGAGAGTTTTATTTATGTGTTAACTCTCTTAACAGGCAAGCAAACCGACCTGTAGACACAAGTGAACAGACAGAGATAAACGTGAAACAACCCTGTGATAAAATCCACTTCTCTCCCTTGAAAATCCATTTCATCCTCGATGCAAACAAGGTAAATGTCGTTTTGAAGAGCTAGAGTTCCCGTACGAATTTCTTGGTCATTGGTTTCTGTCATGTTTATATCCAACAAGCATCGTAGATGGTATTGTTCATTGATTGGTACGAATTCTGATCTCAATTCTCACCGAACCAAATCTAAAGGTTAGTTGGTGGGTTGGCTGGCTGCTTTCTAGCTTGCTCTCGTGATCATTTGAGGGGCCATAGCTTCTGAGGTGGATGGGTTGATTGGTTGGTTGATCAATCGATCGACTGGTTAGTCAGCAGATGGGCTGGCAGGGTGGTTGGTCAGGAGTGTTCACTGAACAATTGGAAGGTCAAATTTGTCTTTTCTGCGCATGTCAGGATGTGTAGATGGCTGGTGACTTTTTATGCTTGTGCGTGTATGTGTATATGGGTGTGTTTCTAGGTCATCATCATCACCATCTTTTTCTGCTGCTGCTGCTACTGCTTCTACTACTACTTTTGTGACCGTTACTACTCTTATTATTACTACAACTACTCCCACCACTACGTACTCCTGCTACTGCTACTACTTCGACTGATTCTTTCTCCTGTTCTTCGTCTTCTTCTTCTCCACACACAGGAAATACAAATGTTTCAAGTGCCTCAAAGCTTTCGCCTCGGACTGTATTGTTGCTGAAAAAAAAGCTAAATTTTTGCTTTGTATTCCCAGTCTGTCTGCCCAGTCAAAGTAGGATCATTAAAAAATCACACACACACACACACACACACACACACACACACACACACACACGCACGCACGCACGCACGCACGCACACGCACACGCACACACACACACACACACATATATATATATATATTTCCGAGGCAGCTGGATTTCCACATATTTCCGAGGCAGCTGGATTTCCACATTCTTCCAGGTTACGGTTTGTTTATGGAAACCGTGGGCCACGTTATCTCCGTTCAGAGCGATTCGTCCTTTTTTTTAATTTTAAATTTTTATTATTTTTAAATCAGCAATCTCATCCTTCCGAAAGCAATTTCAAACCAGTACTTCAGTACAATTATTTAAGATAATGATTTACGAAAACCACATCTTTTAGTGGAAGAGACATTTTTGTTTGTTTTAAGGGATTTGGGGTTGTGCAGACCTGTTTACGGGCACGATTTTGCCGTAATCTGTACGTGTGTTTGGCGAAAATACGTCGAACTGAAAAGAAATACGTCGAGGGGAAAAAAAAAATCTGGAGGCGAAGTTCTTGA
>CM031626.1:17186525-17219025 GCA_018398815.1 Conus ventricosus | reverse complement strand
ACGCACGCCCCCAACCCCACGCATGCACACCCCCCACCCCACCCCACCCACCCCACACACATGCACACACTCAGTCATCCACAAGTTCTTAACTCAAGTTACTCCAAGCTACTCTCCTTCCTTCAATATTGTATCTATCCATTATCATTTTAAATTTTTTGTTTGATTAATTATTATAAATTTTTTTTTAAATTTAATTTCTCTTCTAATTTTCATTTGGAAGGTCCATTAATGATTGGCATGACCGCATTGGTATGTGCATGTTAGCATTCTTACATTATTTCAATCACTTGCATTTGAAGTTCCCTACACAGGCGAGGACTGGCTGAAACAAAAAGCACGTGAGTGCTTACTAGTATCCTCGTAAATAAAGAATTTTGGGTCTTGTCAAGACATGACTATGTCTTCTCTCTCTCTCTCTCTCTCTCTCCCTCCTCTCACACACACTAGACCCTTCTCTCTCTCTCTTCTCTCACGTCTCTTCTCATCCTTCTCTCTCTCTCTCTCCCACACTCTCTCTCCATCAACTCGTCTCCTCTCGTCACTCTCTGCTCCTTCTCTCTCTCTCTCACTCTCTCTCTCAACTCAGGGGGGCATGAACTGTGTCCACAGTTTCGAGCATTCGGACATTAAAGAACTCGGAAGTTTCATTGCCTCTATTGATCAAAGAACAGTTTACCGTGACGAGCAGTCCTGTACTTTTGACCTGTAGAGAACAGGAAAAGGCCGACTCTAAGCCACTTTCACCTCCCAACACGTTTTGGGGAAAGTGGCCTAAAAAGCCGCCTATTCTTGTTCTTCTGACAAGTTAACAAAAAATAACGACCCAACAAACAAATCTACTGTGTAGGGTTTAATCCCGTTTCATACAAATTTACACTAAATTTTCAGATAGTAGCGTGATTAAAGTAGCCAGGACCTTGAACGCATTCCCCATATAGTAACGTAGGGAAAACTATGCATTCTCTGAACGCGGCCTCATAACACAAACACAGAGCATACGCCTTTAATTGCTAATTGTCGACCTGCCCAGGAAATCCGCACTATCATAATCCTGCCGAGGCCCGCCAATAGGTTGACACCTGATAACATAATTTGTGCTGATGGGCTCATGATTAGCAAGGGCAATACTGCGTGACCGGCGAGCCTGCTGCGTGCCAAGATCCTTGTGCAGCCTCATATCAAATCAAGTGCTGAGCTTAAAATCACGTGAACGAGTTTGTGGTTGTGGGCAACTTCTACTCCATTTTACATCTGACAGTCGTGCTGTAAAGCTGTGTTCGAGTGTTGCTAGCATTTTCAGAGAGAACTTGTGTTTGATAAAAAACATGGCGAGTCAGGGGAAGTGAAGTTTCAATGCCTTCTGCTATGAGCCTGGAAGTGACGATAATATTACCCAAGAAACGTGGCCTGAAAAGTTGTTATACTTCGCAAGGAAACTTTCTGATCAACAGACCGATCTTGTGGAAAAATACATTTGTTTATCATGAGGCCATAGCAATTTTTTGTCAAAGAAATTGAGTGGCGAAGCCTTGTTCTCCTCCCACAAAGCAAGGAAGCATTCGTTTTGTTTCCGCAACAAAAAACGGAACTATCAATTGAAAGATCTTGACAATATTTGAAAACACAGCTATTGTGAGCTACCATCCGACCAGTTTGATAAACCAAAACCTTTGAAACTGTTTCAAGAAATACTTTCCCCACTTACAGAGTGCTTGTTACTCTGTGAAAGATGAACGAAAGGAAATCTCTTTCTCATGCTCTCTATTTAGGGCATTGGCTTCAGAAAGCAAAAAAAAACCCCAAAAATTTAATAATGAAACATTCCAAAAAACGAAAAAAACTGGGAGTCTTATCTGAAAAAATTTGCTGGATGACGAACTCGTGCCAGAAGACTAATTGAAGTGTCATTTTTATGTTTCTATCTTATCCAAAATTTCACCAAACTCGCGATTCTTTCAATGAGTTTAGACAACAAACGAGAAACTCATTCTGAAAAACATACAATCCAACCCCAACATTAAAGCATTCTGCTGGCATGATACACATTGACCTGATAGAACCTGCATGGCAGTAGTACTTGAGCCCTTCACAGCTAGTTTTAACTACCGCTGCCTGGCCATGTTGCCAGCATTGATGATCCTGCTAGAAACACCCAGCAATAGCTGGGTCAATCAGGCGAGCACTCCTGATTGACTAGAAACGCACGAGCCAAGTCTGTAGTAATGACATACTCTATAAATATATAACGATCATTCATTCTCACTCCTGCCACATGACTTTGTATATATTGAAATTGATTTTTTGTGTTATGCTTGCCTTGCTCAACGACCTGCTTTACGCTTCACCGTTTTTGCTTCACCACCCTGCCTACCTGCTTTCAACTTCTTCACCTGCTCCAGGCAAGCCTTTTTAGGCGGCCACAGAGGTGAACTTTATTCAACTGGTCTTGTTTATTTAAATCAAGCATATGATAAATGGCACTTGGTGGCTGCTTTGAATATCTTCAACGTGGCTGTCTTGGAATATACGACGTTTCAAGTGAGGACAACAAAAAAGCCCCATCACTTCCTACAAGCACTGTCTGTCTATTTGTGTGTTAGTTGTTTGTTTTTTTATGTGTGTGCGTTTTGATTTTGCCCCACCCCACGCAACCGCACAGCCCCCTCAACCCCACGCATGCACACCCCACCCCACCCCACCCCACCCCACACACATGCAACACACTCAAGTCAACCACAAGTCTTAACTCAAGTTACTTCCAAGTTACTCCAATCAAGTTGTCTCAAGTTAATCATAATTATCTTAAGTCTCCTTAAGTCATCCTCTAGTTGCCCTAAAGTCATCCTCCAGACATTCACAAGTTCTTAATAAGTTCTTGATCAAGGTTCTCACCCAAGTTATCCTAAGATCATAAATAAGTCATCCCTAAGTACAACAAAGGTGCTTATTTAAAGTTACTTATACTTATCAAACAAAATACAATCATGTTTTTATCTTAAATAGCTAAATGTCTAAGATAGTACACACACGCCTCAAAAAACGCGTCATTCTTGAGGATGTCCCTTGCTCAGCGTTCTCCGCATAGATCTTAATGAAGATTCTTGCAAACCGAACAGTCCGCATTGATTACAATTCTGGTCTATGGAAATGTACTTTTATAGACTCCATGTCCTTTATTTATTGACTTACAACAATTTTAAAAATACGTCCATGATCTATTTTTATAAAAAAATTTAAAATTAAGTTCTTAAAATATTATTCCTTTGAAATGAATCAAAATATGCTTTGTTATTGGCGGTTTTTGGCGTGCTGGTGTCTTTTTTCTGCTTTAGTGTGCTCAGAATTTTTTTTGATTGCGTTTAGTTCTGTTGCCATCGGTTATATATTTTATAGCCGCAATAACTGCCCCCCCCACAGCAGCAATGCGCCAAAAATGGCAACAGTTTTAAGTTCAATATTCCATGAAGACTTTGGGGCCCTTGTATCACATGGAGTTGTTTTATAGCTGGCATTGGAATCAACTTGGTTCGGCGTTGGCGTGGTTATGTTTAATTCATGATGAGTCAATTCTGTAACATTAATTTTTTTTTGTCTGTTCCACTCTGCTAATTTTTTTTCCTGCTTCACACGCCAGATTTTTAACAGGTCACCCACCTGATTCAGCGATTTCTGAAGAATTTTCTGGCTGGTTTACTTCTCCACCTGAATTCAGTGTTTTCTCTGTTTTCAGATGATTTTCCACTCGTTCATTTTGAAAGGGAAAAAAATCTATATGATTAAAAGTTATTAATCCCAGGATTAATGCGTTAGGACAAAGTTTCCAAATCTATAGTATAAAACACACCCTAGAGACTCTAATGACTTTGTTAAAACTGGATCTTGGCGTTAAAATCATACGTAAGATCTTGTTCAAATCAATGGAGTCAAATCTACAGACTATTATGTACAAACTAAGAACCGTTTGCCCCACACATTTCACCATTCAACCCCGCTGCGCTTCCATACCTGTTATGATATTTAAAATGTCTTGTGAAGACAACTGTTAATCTGTCTATGCTGAATTCATTCCGAGGAACTGTTTTTTTCATCCCCCATGCTGCCAAAAATAACAGCCACTCCTTTTTGGGCATAATAGTTGATTCATCAACTTGGTCATTCATAAGTTCATGAAGGTTAGGCCTGCCTTGTAGCTGTAGAGATCATCGCTGTTCATGTTAATATTATTAAATTATAATTATTTAAAATGTTTAAGAAAATGAGCACTTCGAAAAACTAGTATGCCAACCTTGTATCCCATTCTGCTGATATTGAGGGCTAATGTCGGATACTCATGCTTGGTTAAAAGCTTGTTAAGAATATACCAGCAGATCTGGCAAACTAGAACATTGAGGATTCAGCAAAGCTGATTGCTATCATTGCAGCATCGTAGCCACGAAAGATATTTCTAGTTAACAAGGTATAATTCCAGACAGTATAAATATGTAAAATAAAAATACCATTAAAAAAATGCTTCACTCGTAATGATGAAAGTGGCGCGTGTTGTGAAAGCGCTTGACTTTTAGCGGAAGTACTTCGCAAATATATCAGAGAAACAAGGATGACGGCGAGAGAAAAAGACACATAACAAAGCTATGGAGCAACTAGCAGCTGCACAAGACGCTATAAAAGCAGAGACTTGAGCAGTTAGATTTTTATTAATGGACCACAGAAAAAACAGGCATTCAGCTTACAAATTAAAATGTTGGATCAAGCAATAAAACAATATATCTTGTAACAGCAAACCAATCGAGACATTGCCCCCACCAAAATGTCCAGATGACACTTAAACAACCAACAGAAAAACCAAAAGAAGCAAGAAATCGGTTATATTGTGTCGATGGTATGACCTGTCGTGTATTTTGTTGCACAAATATTAGCTGGATTAAAAAATGAACAAAATCTATTATTCGCCAAAAGGAATATTGGAAAGGAATAACATCAATTAAAAAGCTAAGCCAAGCAGCGGAGTTAGCGAACTAAACAGTCAAAGGAATGGTTATCTAAACAGCCGATTTTGGCAAATTAATATTACCTGCACCTAGGCGAATACAGAGACCACACATTGTGTAACGCAATACCGAACACCAACAACCATCAAATGGGACTCTATATTTACCCCTCTGATAGGATTATACGAAAAGATTTTAAGTACGCACTTCACGTCAATGACCAATCTTCAAGATATAAAGATCTGAAACCATATAACACAAAAGAGTGCTTCTGCTGTTGCTGTTGCATACAACTGATATACCCAACGAGCACTTAAACTTATCCTCGCATGATTCAATCGATGATGGAAAAGAATTTAAAGGCAAGTGAATCAATTATTGTTAAAACATAGAGTTACCATTAAAAAGAGCATTCCGGGAGTTCACAGATCACAGGCTTTAGGATGAAAACTTATAACAAACATTAGCTGAAGACTTTTCTTTTTTCTCCTACCAGTAACACAGAGAGCTGATTGACAATTCTCTCAACACAGAATGGGATAGAAGTTGCCCTCATTTAGCGCGCAATGATATATGAAGATTTTTAAAAAGGTGCTAAAACCAGTACAAGCAATCAAAAGAAAAACAATAAATGTTGCTGGAAGGAGAGTCTTCATCTCCGGGCAACTAATTATCATTTGGAAGAGAAAGTAAGGTACCTTTATTTACCGGGGAACAAATGGGACACTCGCATCATGGCAAACCGATCGCAGTTTGGAGTGTTGATCATATGAATTAAAAAGAAATGTAAAAAATGAATCCCGCCGTGTATATTATAACGAGAACAGACACAACAAAACCTCCGCTCCTCAAAGATCTTTTGTGAAGAAAACTGCAGATAATCCCGCCAGCGACCGTTTCCGCTTTAATTAAATTTACGTGAAACATATTTTGGTTAAAAATGGAGGCCAGAAGAAGCCGCAGACGAAACAAGAATGGTAAAGGAAGAGACCATGAAACAGATACGGGAATCAATTCATGCGTGTAATGCTATTAATGAAACATTTCGAGGATTAATCAATAGCATTCCTAAACAATCCAGATCACCACAATCCAAACCCCCGCAAATGAGGGAAAAAGAATATCTTGAAATAATAAAAAAAAATTCGAACTCGTCAAGCAAACATGAGAAAAGATTTAAATGAATGGGATAAGCTATGATTGATCTTATAATAAAAGTTGATGAAAAATATAAAACCCCCCCCCCCCAGTTTATGCGGTTCTCCAGTGCCCAAATCATAAGAAAACTCCTGGATTACAAACACCCGTTTTGTGTTTGTTCTATCAATTACTTCTTTGTTTACAACTGTTGTGTTGATCTCTTGTAGATTAGATCGCAGGTTTACGTGTCATGATGAAAAGTCTTAATTGCCAAACAATGCTTCTTTGTAAGTTGTCATGTGATATGTATTGACTTCACAACCGCTGTGCGAGATAAACCCTTTGCTTTCTTACTGATTTTCCTCCTTTCACGAAATACTGAGCATTTTCGACCTTATAAACTCGAACAAAGCTCCTTGATCACCTTACCAATAATTACATCCTTCATCTTTCCTAAAACCTTTTATTAACGGATGAATGCAAAGGCGAATCTTTAGGGTAATCAATGTGTCGAACCATCCTGCATCCCTTTACCACTTCGGTTTCCATGTCTTTAATAGATCTTCAGTAGGGATCTCAATAACAAAACTATCTGTATCATGGTAAAGTACGCTGGACTCAGGATACGAGGGCTTAAAGTCTACAAAAAGAAGACTCTATACATCAAAAGCTTTGGATAATCTAAAACAGTAAACCCAATAAATACAGGTTTGACTTAATTTGACTTTCATTTCTTCATCATTTTAAGCCAAAAAGCTGATCAAGAAATCTTTAAAGTCCTGATAAATAGGTTCTTGAAGTCAGCTTAATTGCTTCATTACTCTCTGGTGACCAATCTAACATCTTTTACACTTGTGCGGATTCTCCATAGTCTTTCCAAAACACTCTGTTGATTTCAGTACAACTTTGAAAAATTCTTTTCTGAAGCATCTGTGATTTAGTTTTGAGGTCAGTGTTCATCATGATGTATGGGTTTCATGAACTGATTCTTGATCAAAAGCAAAATACGATGAACAGCTGTTCACTTCAAACCATGTCTAAAATAAAATTTGCAGAAGTCCTGTAATGTCAACATAATTTTTTTTAGCCTCGAAATTGGGCACAAAGTTTAAGGCGGGCTCTCTTGATCCATCTTTTAGACATTGCTGTCTGCTCAAGGGTAGTCATTATTTATGATCATATGAGATCATGAGGCTATACTAATCAACTCCTAGAATTAAACCCGCGCTGTTGATCTGGCGTTAAACTAGCCCCAACCACATAATGCCTTTTTTTGAATATTATTCTACCAGTGACAATTTAAAGATGCGTAAGCGGAAGAGATTGCGCCATAGCCCAACCAAACAGAAAGTTTGCATCTAAATACATGAGATAGTATTAGACCTTTTACACGGATCACAGCGTCCAAGTATATGATTTGTTTGCTTACAGTAATGGATGCCCGCCATATTAATTCCTCCACGCATCTCGTTTTTCAATCATCTGAATCAATGGTAAATCTGACAAAAAATCAATCTGTACTCCAGTAAACTTAAGAAAGCGTCCCATCTCATCCCGTGCAGACATTATAATGCGCGGAGGATCCAAACTGTAATGTTTTCATGCAGGTCCTTACGATATTTTCAAAGACGACCGCCAACAAACAAACATCAGAGCCAATCAAGTAGGAGTCATGAAGTCTCCCATCGTTTTACAACTAACTTCTGCCACCATCTTGAGCAAGCTGTAATCAGATGCACTGATTTCCTTTCCACTAGGGAGGCTAGAAAAGAACGCGCCTTTAGGAGGAAGTTGTGTCTTCATCAAACCTTTCCAACTGTATCAAGTACTCAAAAGGGTAAACACCCATTTCTCTAACAATAACAAGCCGTTGGGTCACAATAACTTCCGTTATTGGGCAGGACTATAAGGACATAAGCTGTGACTCTAATGATCCCATCAATGGAGATTGCATATAGTCATAAAAAGACATGGTAATAAGATTAAAGCACAAGTACTTTTTCTGATGACTGTGCAATGCATGCATACCCTAAGCGTTGGTTACTGCTTGCAATCTAAGGTGAGAGTCATAACCTCCAAGTTGTGAAAGAATAAGGCAGCATCCATGTCTTTTAACAAACTTTAAGATATGAAGATTGCATTTGATATATGCGGCCGTCACCTCTGAACTGTCCCCACTAATGTGATCATGGTCTCTTACTGTGGGTTTTACACTCTTGGCGTTAGCTCTAAACCGCCCATCCAACAATGCGTTGCTGAGTCATACTGTTGTTGGTCTTCAGGCGCTATTATGATTCAGATAAGTTTAGATTATTAGAAACATGCGTTACGCACTGTGCGTGCATGCGTTTTTAGAATTTCTGCAGCATCTGGTCCACTATATAATTCTGGTTCTGAATAAACGCCATCCGACTGACAACAATGAAGGCAAACTGAACAAAATTTCTTGATGATAACTTTTACCCCCCCCCATTTTTAAAAGGAAACCATGTTTACGAAGTTTTTTTTGGTCTGGCCCTTCATAATGAACAATAATCGACTCGAAGTCTGCGTATACTACGTAAGTACTTGATTGCAGCCTTTCCTCCAGTTCTAAAACTAACTTGAGATCCTGGGCGGGGGCGTAGTTAGTTCTGTCTTAATACAGACTACAGAACTTTATACAATGGTTAATATGATGCAAGCGCGGCCTTGAGCGGTTGGAATTCCTGTTAAACATTTTCTACAGAATTCTTGTTTATGTTTCATGCTTTGAAGTATGCGACTAATAATCTGCTCATTGTGCTATCAATGTGTAATTGGGGGCAGCCCATGCTGCGAAAACATTAGGAGTAAGGTCCACATACTTTGGCTGGTTCGCCTATATGTTGGACTTGTTTTCAGGGACACATTAATTGGCACCAATTTTGTTTCCTCATCCCATGTGTTATACATTAGACAGTTAATGGGTTGTTTTTCTTCAAACTGAATCAATTTGGTCTACACTAACAGAAAAGGACTATTCCATTGAAGTTAAGATCTTAGGCGGAAACGCCGATAGTTAGTCAATACCTTCTTTCTGCGAGTTTCGCAGACATGATGCAGCCCCCCCCCAAGCCTTGCAAGAACGCACCACATGAAACATTTGTTGTCGTGAATTTTTTAATGTTTAAAACTGCTCTCTTAAAACCAACTCACAGGGCAGCGAATGTAAGCCTGAGCCAACAATCGGTGCATACTTTAGCCTGTTTTAATCAATTCTCTAAGACTGTCTCGCCTCTGACCAACATAGCCACTCATTTTAGCTTCTTCAAGCAGCGGCAAGCGTCAACTGTTTAAGCAGTTTTCGTCTGCCCAACCGGGTGTTAAGTCAATTATGAAGAAAGAATAGTCTGCTGTTTTATTTGAGACCCAGATACTAGATTTTCTTCCCCCCATTTATAGTTACATAGTCGATTAAAACGCAACATACAATTTAACTGCTGGCGGGTCATAATTGTTAGTTTTGCCTGGAACTAGAGAAATTGGCACTACAGAACAACACAGCCTGTACGTTTGTTGGTCAATGACTTTCCTAAATCCAAATCATTCAGTGCTCAGTTGAAAAACGCTCTCCTCTCGAGCATTCCCTTCAAACAATTCTTCTTGTCACTTCAATAAATCTTAGCCATTCAGTCATTTCTTTTCCTAAGCCAAAATATTTATTTAAAATAAAAAAAAAAATACTTAATCAAACCAATAACAACGGTCTTTTTTGCGCTGGACTCATAAACTAAATAAAGTATAAACACCCTTTGGCGTTGTTAAGTGAGCAGTTTAGAACAGAGTATAATACCGTATTACTTTTTTATAAGCATTTCCTATTTTAATCTGCTCGCGTCTTGGCTGTGTTGAGAAAAAACTTGCCCTCAAGCCTATCTTGAAGATCAAACTTTTGTCTTTTGTAAGTCCATCAAAATCGACGCTGTAAACGATTAAATTCTATCATCCGTGGATGTTTGAGTCAACAAGCGCTTATTTATTGTTCAGTTAAAACAACTAAGTTTACCGTTATTATTGAACCAAAGCTGTGTCTTTATGGAGTTTTATTTTTAATTTATTGCCACCGCAACTTACAGCTAATGAACACAGGCCGAGAGCTAAAGAGCAAACCTCCTAGCGTAAAGGCTGACGGTGCACCTATGCCCGTTGCTAAGAGTCCCCACACTCGTTCCTGCTGATGCAGTCACTAATGGTCGATGCCTATAAACATAATTTAACGCATTAAAGGCAGCAGAATACCTTCGTTTGGTTTTGCGTATTTTGAAAGGCCCTCTCTCGTTTTTTGTATGCATTTGCGTAATGTTTTGTTAATCTGAAAGGCTTTATGTCAGGGTATCTATAACAGCAGAATTGCCTGCTATCTCTTCTCTTGGCATCTCCGGTGCTGTAGGCACTATTTGGATAATCCTTAACAGACAAGCTTTTATAAAAAAGAAAATTAATTTTCGTCAAAATACATAGTCCGTAATCTGTATGTTGAATTTTTCAGCCGCTGCGCATCAAATAAATAAAACAATGTACATTAAGAGGTTTATAATCGATTCACGGCTTCTCTTCTTATCAATTTTGAATGTTTATTACGGTCTCTCACTTTTCTCCCCTCTTCCATACAACTCATTTATCCTCCTGTGACCTTAGTCAATCCATAAAACCGTAGTTTGTTGTTAAATACTCAACAAGCCTAACATGTGAAGATGTAAATCTTTAGACACTAGGTCTGCAGTTGGAATTTCTACCCCTCCCAGCCCCCAAACAATTTTCTTATTTCGTTTTCAAAAGTAGATGATAAGGTCAATCCCGCTAGCGTAGATTTGACAGGACTACCGACAATTGTACAATGCACTTTGTTATTTTATGGATTAAAAACTTTTCACTGGCTCTTTTGAACGGTTTCTTCATCTTGATCTTCGACACAGCAAATAAAATACCTTTAAGTGGAATTGATGCAACATAAAACTTAAAATCCATAATAGAGTCTGCCCGAGCTTCTTAGGATATGTATGTATGATGAAAGCACTCCTTCCGTAATATAATACTAAAGTGACTTATACTGACCCCAATCAACTTTGCTAATTTAAGGGTTAGCCTAACAACGTCCAAACTCTAACAGATGTCATAAATGCTGTACATTGCTTCGGTGTCTGTTGATTGAATAACACGTTTGTATTCATTAAAAGATAGTATTCAAATGACAATCAGTCTTTAAATGGCTCCTTGAAAGTATGGCGCATGCCGCTTTTAAACACTCAAACTCTAAGGGGAATTGAAAAGCGATTTGCAACGCAAAAATTTACAGCTGCATACTTTTTAACCGACATTAGTATCTGCGGGCGACTATTCTTCTAAGTTTTAAGTGCTTCTCATTTTTCGATTCCTTGAAACGCAAGATCATGCCCATACATTCCGTTAGCCATAGATCAGATAGGTTAAAAGTATGTCGTGCATTGTGTAAAAGAAAATATTCTTGCCCTCAAGATTTATAGAAATTTTCTTAACGATTGGCCCGCCCCAGATTTCAAACAACTGACCCTTGTTGGTCTGTTGTTGAAGCGAGTTTCTATATTGAAAAGGTAAGACGTGAAGAGCCTGCACAATCATGTTCAATCCGCCCTAGGTCTTGACATTTGACAGTAAGAATTTTGATCCCGTCGATCAATCGTAGATGGATTATTTGGAACAGTAAATATTCCGTCTAATTTTCCCTTCAGCCATAGGGTTCTTTCCGTCTCTTTACGGGTTAAGAATCGACCATGTGCGTTTGCCATTTTTTAAAACAAAATAAAAAGTTAATTTATTTAAAACATGGCAGGAATTGAAGCTGAAGAATATAAGATGTTTTTGAGCCCTGGAGAACAGACATGAGTGAAATGATACCAATTTGACACAGCATCGCTCAATGCACTCAAATGTCGGCATGAATTAACAGAAAGTAAGGTTATAAAACATTGTACCACAGTTAAAGCCAAGAACCTCCCGAAATTATAGACCCAATGATTTTGAATTAAAAGATATCAAAATTGTTATAGTTGACGACCACGGACAACATGTACAGCTTAACAACAAAAAAAGACCCCCAACAAAGATTTATTTAAGCCGGTGGATTCAAATAGAAAAAGACACAGTTTGAAAGATCAAAATCGCCTTGGCCTTGTAAGGACAAAATAAAGGTGCGGGAGGCAGTTTCCTAAACATCAAAACACACTGCCATAACTCCCAACAGAAAACCAAAGCAAAAACTTGAACTTTAAAAGAATTAATATCAATCATCCATGTGAATTCAAATAAATGTAATAGAAGCATCAACCGTTTTTCTCAGAAGAAAACAGCGTTAAAGTCTATACACGTCACACCGCTACCCATGCGAGAAATAACGGCCCTTGATCATGCTTAAAGAACCATTAGAGCGAATTAACAAACAAAGTTTAGCAAAAACTAGGTGAAACAGAATGAAGCATAAAAAAAGAGAAAAAGAAAACCTCGTTGAGGCTGATGACGCCAACTTAGGCCCAGATAAAAGAAGAAAGAATAACCCAAAGACTAAAAGAACTATGAACAAGAAAGATCAGCAAGACTAGAAGTGCAAACAACTAACCGATACCAATTAGCGAACTCAATATGAATAGAAAAAGAGAAAACTATCGAAAAATTTTTATATGAAGACACACGCTAGCAGAACGAATACGTACGCCGTTTTAAGAGAGCATGGGTCACATTAGCAAGCGTTATAACTGCCTTAGATTTTGCACTAAGAACAACTGGTGATTGCAATTACAGGCTGTGGTGGAGAGCAAAGTTCAGTGCCTCCCGCCGCCATCGCCTCCATCTCCGCTTAGATAATCATGGGTAAAAAAACAACTTGATCATCTTTTGCGAGTTATTAAAAAAATTAGCCATAAAGCTATTAGACTCTTTCCCAGGAATATTAGGAGGTATAGTTATAGCTGGCTTTTGTCAACAGCAAGCCAATGTAGTTGGTCTTTATTGGCCGAGCACTTATGGGGCATTAGTTATTTCTTGTAATAGTTGGGTTACTATTATAGTAAGATAAAGACAAGTAATCCCTATGCCAGATAAATGCCAAGAAACAAGCGTGTCTTTTCATATTCATGGTCCACATACGCGAACAAAGCCCGGCGAGCTTAGCTGAGTCTTCAATACTTTGTGGTTGGACTACGGGGAATAGATGACCATTAATCTTTGTGTACTTTTATGTTAGTAATATTACTGCTCAGAATATAAGTCGTTTTATCCCAACCTTCTGTTCATTGCCTGCTATAAATTTCCATTATATGAGTTTATAAATAATCCTACCTGGAGTTCCTGAGGTCAGAAGGCGGCATGTAAAAACCAGAGCCAACAGCAAATTCTACTTTCGATCTTGCGTAATTGTAAAAACCTTTTGGTAACTATCAATACTGAAGGTAAATCAACTGTAGAATATAATGCGTCCTCTAAATTTCTAAGTATTGTTTTTGTGCATCAAACAGTAAAGTAACAGTTAATGTCTTGATCTAGCCTGTGCTGCGCCCCTGCAACACCAAACGAAAAGTGCGAATAGAGTCGTTTATTCGTTCTAATCCACCCGCCCTATGTTAGGAGCCCTTAGAAGTTCTAAGATAAATGTTGTCCATGCGTTTTTGAATGCTCTTTGCTGTAGGGACCCAGGCTGAACATTTGCCTGAACAAGAAAGTTTTTGAAAGGAGGAAAGCCGTCAAAGTTATACTTTTCTGTCGAGGTCCCCGAAAAATAAAGGTCGCCTTAGACCAAGATTAAAGATCCCACGTTGTCTAAAGCCTGTCCTTGATGTTAATAATGAATTCGTTATACAGATCCTATTATAAAAGCCTTCATGGTCTATTATTTGCAGAGTGGATTAAAATGTTTGTCATTTGGTCATGGCGCATGCAATTCAGTCAAAAAACACTGAAGGTGTAATAGAACTGAAATCAGACACTGACCCACCAAAGTATCATGTGATTTAAAGAGCAGCAAACTGCCACTCCACACCCAATGATGCTCAAACACCGCAAAGTTTAACTGGTTCTGAAAAAACTGCATCGGATGACATAACCACGCTTTCTTTGATGTGGTCGTTTTCATAGGGTTAAGATAACTGCATAATGGATTACACACCTTTTTATGAAAATAGGCATGTCTGGGTCACAGCAATGTCAAGAGTATCATTTTGCTATATTTTTAAGATTGTAGTGCGGCCCAACCGAATAGTTTTGCGCCAGTAAATTTGAATTCACTCATTTTTATTTCGTTTAAAAAATGTTTTTAACAATAACAACCTCAAGACCGTTCCATCGTTTTAAGAACATGTCTATTGATAAATAGCGGGGCCAAAATGGTCGCAGCTCCATGAAAAATTTTACAAAGTCGTATGTATAAATAAGCGAAGCCAAGGAAAAAATAAGGAGCTAAAAGTTACAAAACAGGGCCAAAAGTTAGGCCATTAACAATACCTGATGGTTAATACGGTTTTTGCACCCAAAAAGAGAGCAATGAGTAACTTTGACATTACTCTCAAACTTAACATGCAAATCAAAAAACAATGTTAACATTTCAAGCCTGAAAAGAAGGAGGTTACTAAATTGATAAAGAGCAGCTAAAATGTTAGGCTTAACAGCTAACAATTATAGATTTTAGAGTTACACCAACCAAAACTACTTATGAGGGGGAAAGTCCGCGCTCGATCTTGCATTACATTCATATTACTCAATGTTCAATTTGATGAGCTAAGGCACTAAGAAAACTTATAATGATGGAAGGCCTCTCAACTTTTTTAAGAGCTTCTTCCGTCGGGAACGCTGCATATTGTCGATTATGGAAATAAAACACATCCCTAATTTACCAGTTTAAAAAAGATTATTTGTGGGAGGTCGGATCATTTAATATAAAAATCAAGACAAAACATGGGAAAGTTGTAAAATGTGATAACCTGCACATATGTTTTGGAAATAAAATAATACTTTACTAAAAAAAATGTCGCGTGGGCCAAGAACCAGGATTACATTAGCGACTGTGAGTGTTATAACTTAAATTAAAAGACCTAGCAACGTTGCGGACTTTGAACAAAATGCGAAATAGGCGCTTTTTATGGTTTGAGTACACTAAAGATGGTGCTTATAAACGCAAAGAGGTTGGCGACAAGCAAAAAGTTATCCAAAACTAGAACAGCCTGCGCAATCAATAAGGGCAAAATAATTATGGCCAGTATGAATATAAAATAGATTCGACCGCCTTATCCTCAATGTGCACTTAAACCATATTTATGAATGGACATAAAATTTGAATTCAAAAGCCCATTCATATTTTGAAGGAGCCGCCAAAAAAAGTTTCAGAAAAGCATTCACCTCTGGGGCCCTTTACACGTAAGTTCCTTATATGCCGGACGGACATAGTCGGAAAGAAAATGAAAAAACGCCGTATGAGGAAAAAGCAAACATCGCTCCACAGAAGAGAAACGGTTTTAAAGATGCTCTACAAAATTACAGTTCATTCCGCAAATTAAAAAGTGAGATGCGTTCAAAATGATATTGAAATTTCTGTCTTAAACGAAAAGGAGAAGGATGGGATTGTGGGCGTTAGTGACGACCTTTATAAAGAATTCTAATTAGCTTGGCAAAACATAAGGCGTTGACAGTCCTACAGTTCCTGTTGTCAATTCATCACAATGAGAGGTATATTAAGGTCAAAACAACAAAGAAACAAAAACAATAATAGTCTAAAAAGAAAAATCATACAGCACATGACTTGGATTAATACTTACACACTTAGGGGGCCCCCTTATAGGTGATAATTATTATACAGAACAAGTTTTAACAGAGAGCATGATAAAAAAACAATAACTGGATTAGATTAAGTTCTGTTATAAAAACTATGGAGCGTTAAAACAAAAAGACAAAAACCCCCTCATTGTTCATAATTTGTTGACAAACAGTTGTGGAAAAACATAATTATTCGCATGACCTGATACAAACAGATTATACGTTATAATATTAACTCATATTGTGGTATTTTTCTGTCCATCACTAAATGGAACAAAGCCTATCATGATAGAAGTTTAATATGGACAGATGATGACATATATTTAGTAGATCCCAGCAAATAAACTGAGAGAGTGTTTTTAAACTAGTTTTTATAGACTGTTTGAAGGAACGCAAACATCTAATTATAATATATGACTGAACGGCAGTAAAAGAGACATAGAAAAAAAGAGAACACTTTGTCAAAACTAGCTTTCAGCGGAAGACGATGCTCTGGGGGGGGGGTGGGGGGGGGGGGGGGGGGGGGGGGGGGGATTAAGTGTGTGGATTTTATGTCAGAAATATAACTCAGTTTTAAAAGACTTTAGAGAACAGTTAAAAGACTGTAGTGTCTTTCACTTGAAAGCCAGAGACTCATTTGAAGAATTGTTGCGTGAAAAAAATGATGTTTATTGAAAACGATCATGAAAAAACACAGGATTAAGCAATAAACTGAAATCTGAAAAGTTTAGGTAAAATAGTAATAAAAACGGATAACACCTGCACAGTATGTTTTGTTTGTAGGGTCGTTATATTTTTGGTTCTTGTCAAGAACAGGAATATACGGCTTATTAGGCCACTTTCCACCAAAAAACTTGTGGAGGAAGCAAGTGGGCCCAAGAGTCGGCCTTTACTGTTCTCTCCCTGAACTCCAGTCAGTCCAATGGCCATCTAAACTTACCGACGGTAATTTTATGTGACCTTTATTGACGAGTTAGATTTACATATGTTTTGATTGAAACATTTAGGACGAATGTCGTGGCTGATATTTTGGGTTGGTTATGAAGTAATTATGGTAAATCTGCAGTTAATTTTCGAAACAAGGGAGGCGATCAGGGAGTGATTTGGTTTACTTAAGGAAATAATTGTCCCCCTTCGGTAAAATCAACGACTTATTCAGTCAAGTTTTGTTGTGTTCTTGAGTGATAAAAAAAAAAAGTGAATAGAAAAAGGAAGTATTTGTACTTTTTGCTCCTGTTAATACCTAAAAGACGTTCACCTTTAAATGCCATTTTGATATAGATCAATGGTATAACGTACGAGAATGAACGCTATGTATGATTGGAATTGTTACCTATTGATGTTTATGATGTATTAACATTGTGACCTAATAGCAAACCTCTAAACATATTTACAGACCATAATCTGTGACGATGTTCTTGATGAGCAATTCCATACCGCCTCTCAGTTTAATCGACCAACCGAAGACTGTACAATGAATGATTATGGTACATTGCTACTGAATGTAATGTCACTGCTGTAGATCTTTGTGCATTCTCAGAGGCGTGTGAGTAAAGGTGACCGTTGAAGGTCGCTATACATACATGTCCTGAACAGGTTCCAGTGGACGTCGATTATTTCCTAAATTACTTAAGAAACGTTTTTGCTCGTTTTGTTGACTCGTGTATGCATTAAATGTATAGAACGCAAAGCTTTCAGACCACTTACCTGAATCGCTTTCTATTGCTTTTCCTTAAGTAAAATAACGAACATGCCAGTAACAAGATAGAAAAACATATTATACACAAACTCGTCCTGGAATATGACACGCATAGTTATTGTCTCGAAGTACATAATTTCAGTGATGGAAATACTGTAGTGATGAATTCGTACAAAAATTGATGCTGCTTATATAGTTTTATTAGATGTGGATATAAATTATGCGCTAAACACGTTTAATGAATGCATAAAAGAAAGTGCAGATTGCATAAGAAGATGTATACAGATTAATAGTAAAACAGTACTCGGTGACTGGTATGATAAAGAGTGTGTTGCTGGCAAAAGAAAAACCAGGAGGTTACTTCGTATCAGTCATCGCACTGTAAAGATCGAGGACAAAAATGTCTACTCAGTTGCAAGGAGAGAATATAAACATTATTGAAGAGAAAAGATAAAGACTTCAATATTTTTTGAGTTCAAAAACTTGTATCATCTATAAACTGTCAAAAGGAATTTTGGGACACTATTCAGAGGATTTCTTTCAAAAGAAAACAGCCCAAGAATAACTTCAGTATTGCTACATTTCCAGGCTGTACTAGAGACTGATGTTAGTAACGTGTGTGTTGACCAAACACTTGATGTCAACAATGACAGTTATAGGAATCGACCAATTACACAAGACGAAGTAGTATTAGCGTGTAGTAAACTGAAAAATCGCAAGGCGGCTGGTCCTGACGGCATTATTGGTGAACTATTTAAACATGCTTCTGATCAGGTAATGCAATTCTTTCTGAAATTGTTATGTAGTAATTGAGAAAGGTACGTTCCCAGAAAACTGGTTTGAATCAGTTATTTTGCCAATTTTAAAAAAGGGTGATGTTAATAACCCCAACAATTACAGAGGATTTCTATTGGTGATATCAGTGGTAAATGTTTGGGACAATTATTAATAATGGACTGCAAGAATGGGTAAAGGAAAATAATTTCACAGGTGATTATCAAGCAAGATTTAAGAAGGGTTACTCAACTATTGACCACATGTTTACTTTGCTTGCACTTGTGCAGAAGCAGTTTCTTACAATAGGAAGTTATACGTAGCTTTTATAGATTTCTAGAAAGCGTTTGACTTCATTAATAGAAATCTCCTCTGGCCCATTTTGACAAAAAAAATGGTATTAAAGGTAAACTCTGAGTCCGTTGTGGAGCTAAACTTGCTGACTATATTAATTGTTCTAGAGGAGTCAAGCAGGGAGATGCGTGCAGCTCTATCTTATTTTCCTTGTTTATTAATGAGTTAGCTCTTGATGTAATCGACAACGGTAAACATGGTGCTTTATTATCGCTTGACGCTTTTGAATTGTTTATCCTTCTGTTGGCCGACGATGTTGTTTTGATGTCCGAAACTGTTTTAGCGTTGCCAAAAAAAAAAAAAAAAAAAAAAAAGAATAGCTTGCACGGAGTCGCTAAATCACTACAGTTGAAAATCAACATGGAAAACAGCAATATCACAGTATTTCGTAAAGGTGGTTATTTAAGTGTAAGGGAAAGTTGGGAATGCGATGGTATTCCTATGCCAGTTGTCGATGCGTATAAATATTTAGGAATATCATTCTCAACATGCTGAAGTTATGTTGGTGTGTGCAAAGACCTTTCAAGTAAGGCGAAAAATGTTGTGCTTTGTATCATGAAAAAGTACATGTTCTTAATAAATAACTCTTCATTCATGTATTTTGTAAAGCTATTTGATTCTCAGATTCAGCCGATTGTACTGTACGGCTCTGAGCTATGGGGACTAGAAAAAGATGCTGTCTATTGTGAATCTGTTCATATGTTTGCTCTGAAAAAGTTTCTTGGTGTAGATAGACGGACTCCAACTGATTTAACTTATGGTGAAACTAATCGATTTCCCATTTACTTTACTTCTGCTCTAAGATGTATCTGCTACTGGCTGAAACTGATACAAATGGAAGACTTTAGAATTCCTAGTAAGACGTGCGATATGTTAGACGACTTAAATAGTAAATTGGAAATGAAATGAGGTAGGGAACAATAAACAATAAACAAGTGGGGTAACTTTTGCTCCCATAAGAAAACCTAACACAGAGTAACTTTTATTCAAGACTGGCAGTCTTGAATAAAAGTTACACAGTCTTGAATAAAAGTTACTCTGTGTTAGGTTTTCTTATGGGAGCAAAAGTTACCCCACTTGTTTATTGTTTAAATACTAAAGGCAAAAGTAACTGGGTGTCCAAAGTGTGCCTTTGTCTATTTGAATATGGATTTGGATTTGTTTGGATGAATCAAGGGGTTTGTAATATTAAAGAGTTTTTATGTCTTTTCCGTCAGCGGTTGGTTGACTGCAGATGGCAGAAATGGACTGATCATATTCATAACAATGACAGATTTGATTTCTACAGGAACTTTTGCGATGTTCATGACCTGAAAACGTACTTAACCTTAGATGTAGATAGACACCTAAAACACGTAACAGCAAAATTCAGATTAGAAATATCTGCATTGGCCACCCATTATTTTAGATATCAAATATGTAATGATTGTGATTTCCCTGATTTGCTTTGTCTTTTATAAAAAAAAAAATTCAATTGAAACTGGATTACACTTGTCCTGTCCAGCTCTCATGAGCATCAGAGAAAAGTTATCAAGCCCAAATATTACAGAGAGCCATCCTTGTTTAAACCGAGCCTACTTTGTTCGTCAACTTCTGCAGAAGTTGTTTAAGAATTTTTCTTTGTTTTTGTACAGGGCCTTTAAGTATAGAGAATTTTTCACTTCTTGAAATTGGCCTCGAATTACTCTTGTTTCGTTCCATAATTTAATTTCATATAATTATTGTACTTGTGTGTTCACACACCCCTTCATTAGCGGCCTTGGCATGTTATATGAACAAATCATCTGAATCTGAATCTCTCTCTCTCTCTCTCTCTCTCCTCTCTCTCTCTCTCTCTCTCTCTCTCTTTCCCGGGGTGAGCTGTCGTCATTCAAGTCAGGAAGACACGTTTTGTGGAGCTCCGTATTTATTTAACGTTTATCGTTGATTACTCCCCTGTGAATTAGCGAAGACTTTCAAAATCAGTGGCAGTGACATTATGCCATCGACACCCCAAGATTTCAGGGTTCGATGTGGCGGATTTATTCCGGTATTCATTAATTTCATGGCAAAGAGAGCCCGGTTGAAGCTTGCCATGACGGTCCGTGTGTTAAATGTACACACGCGTGGCGCGCCGGTGTCATGGTAGGTTTGGTCCTCACCTGCTTCTTCTTCAGCGACCTCTTACTTCGATGCGGCGATGTAGAGTCAAATCCCGGACCCAAGTCCAGCAGCTCCACGAAGCAGTCCCGTCCCGCCTGACCTCGGATGGTGGTGTACGCGCAGCAAGTACTGACCGTTCTATGGCTTCTGATCCTGACCACGTTACAAGTACTGCGGGTGAGATTACGGCTGACCCCCCCCGTCCTGAAGGATATTTTGACAATGTTGTCGACCCTACACACCAAATTTGACAGCATGTCTGGCGACTTGAAAGGTGTCAAGGACTCGGTTGACGGACTAAAAAAGGACATGAATGATATGAAAGATGCGATCAGTGATCGTACGGAAAATGACAATCTTAAAGCAGAGAACAGTGCGATGAAAAACAGACTTTTGCATTTGGAGGAGAAGGTGGATGATCTGGAAGGACGTTCGAAAAGAAATAATTTGATTTTTTTCTGGGCTGCCTAGAAGAGAAGGAGAAACTAGACAAGACTGCGAGAACATTGTACACGACATGCTGACTGATACATTAGAACTATCAAAAACAGTTGAATTTGACAGGTTACATCGCCTCAGTAACAAACCTAACTCACCTATCATTGGCAGATGCACTTTCTATAAAGATAAAGGAGAGATATTAAAAGCCAAAAGGAAGTTAAAGAACACCTCAGTATTCATAGGTGAAGACTACACAGAGAGTCCGGGACATCCGGAAGCGTCTAGTACCACAGTTAAAGGCTGCCAGAGACAGTAATAAAAGAGCCACCATCATCTTTGATCATCTCCTCATCGAGGGCAAAACATTTGCTCTGGATCAAATGATCAGTTACAAGAAGTCAGATGAGCGGTTGGCCGGCCTCTGGCAGCAACGTTAAGATCACAAAGCACTGAAAATGTAACTTACCTGATCGAAAATGTAAGGGTGGTCAATTTTGATCTGACACCGGGAATGAACACAAAATGCAAAAAGACACGTGCTCATGACCGTATGTCATGTTCACCAAGTGAGGAATTTAGACGGTGTCGATGTGTGACAGCAGTTGTGAAACTCGTGCTATTTCTTCACGGAATGGAAGGAATTGTGATTCCACCCGTGACAAAGCACATGGAAGCGACAGGCATCGTCACTGTAAGGAAAAGATAACTAATAGAAGAATACTGATGCATCACTGCAGCATGAAAGCTTGAATGAAAGTTTGAATGAAAGCATGAATGGCAGTGTGTTCGAAACTGAACGAAATGTGAATGAAAAACAGATTAAAAGAGTACGATCATTTTCCTTTCTTCACTGGACGGCCTTTCATCCAAACTCAATGATCAACAATTCTTATCCTACGTTTATGCTTTTGACTTTGTATGTCTCGTCGTTCCCCTATCATTCTGTCTTTTGTAAATCTGCTATTAAGTTAACAAGGCAGGGAAGGAGAATCAGGTGGAGTGGTGTGTCTGATTAAAACAGAGTTTATGCCTTATATATCTGAACTAAAATGTGAACAAGATAATATTTTGTGTTTTCTTAATCAGCAAGAAATCATTTGGTTTTGAAAATGATATTGTTTATGTATGTGCATTTGTACCTCCCATGAATTCTCCATATTATGCAGCAGTTGACGTTGAAGATGGAATCAGCTCTCTCGAAGATGTTTTAATGGACAAAATATCATTATATAAAAATGTTGATATCCTTTTGTGTGGAGATTTGAATGGCGGAACAGCAGACATTTTCCCCTTCTGTGGTGATGAGTTTAGTAGGTTTAGTCTCAGTGATGAAAATGATGAAAATTATCTCATAAGAAATTCAAAAGATTTAGTGCTGAATGTGTATGGAAGATTTTGAATTTTTGCATTGCTTTTAGGCTGTTTATAATGAATGGGGTATGTAATGGTGACCATATTGGTCACTACACATACATATCAGAAACCGGAAGCAGTGTAAATGACTATTTTTATAGTTTCCGAAGACCTGTTTGATACAATAAGAAATTGTTGCCATCTACACGTCTCAGATATGATTGATTCCGACCATCAACCACTGGAATTGTATTTTGATGCAAAGAATGATATTATAAACTGTGACAGTGAATGCAGCAATATACCACCATATATTGAAAAAATGATTTGGAATGAGGATTTAGCACAACAGTTCCATGACTGCATGCGTTCCGGACAAACAAAAGAGAAATTGAACCACGCTAGTTGCTTGATGAATGTCGACATAAATCAGGCGCTAGATTTATTTAATGAATGTATACAAGAACAAGCAGGTTGTATGGAAAAGAAAATTCATACACATCAGAAAAGATCGGAGGAGTGGTATGATGATGAATGCGAAACGTTTAAGCGTAATGTCAGAAAACTTTTGAGAACTTTTAGTAAGTGCCTAGAAAAGAAACGTAATTGTCCCAAACTGAGAAAGAGAACAATGCAGCCTTTTGCAAAGCAAGAAGAGAATATAAGAAATTGTTACAAAGAAAGAAAAAAGAATACAACAAAACCGTACTTGAGCAATTGATCATGTCCATTGATGACCAGAGAGAATTTTGGCTTAAAATGAGCAGAGTTTCCAAAAAGAATAAGTTTCAGTCCAACAAAATCTCTGTTCATGAATGGTTTCAGCATTTTAAAGGAGTTTTAGAAAAACATGATGCTGATAGTAATAGAAATAGTTTAACAAGTGCTACTGATATTTCAGTTAATCCATCTGATAGTAATAACGAAACCGACTACAATCAAGGGGTTAGAACTAATGAATATGAGAATGATGAAGATAGTGCTAACATTTTGAACCGACCTATTGCAAAGGAAGAAATCTTACTCTCGGTTAAGAGATTGAAAAAAATAAAAAAAAGCAGCAGGACCAGACGGCATTATTGGAGAGATGTTTAAAAATGCAGGAAATGATGTCATTGATTTCTTAGTAAAATATTTCAATGTATTATTTGACACAGGTCAATACCCTGATCTGTGGAAAGAATCTATTATTATACCATTGTTTAAGAAAGGCAATTTAAATGATCCAAACAATTACAGAGGAATTTCTCTATCCGATATAAGTAGCAAAATGTATAGCTCTATAATAAACTCAAGATTAACTGAATGGGTCGATCAGAACAATATTACAGGTGAATTTCAAGCAGGGTTCAAACAAAATTATTCTGCAGTCGATCACATGTTCACATTGTTAGCAATTATACAAAAACAGTTTTCCTGCAATAGAAAATTGTATGTTGCATTTATCGATTTCGAGAAAGCGTTTGACACTATTTCAAGAAAATTACTGTGGCCTATTTTGATTAAAAATGGAATTAAAGGTAAAATTTACAGATGTATAAGAAGTATGTACGAAATTGTTAAAGCTCGAGTTCGTTGTGGTACACAGTTCACAGGCTACATACACTGTATTAATGGTGTGAAGCAAGGTAATGTCTGTAGTCCTCTTCTTTTTTCTTTGTTTATAAATGAACTCGCTCTCGAAAATTATTGATAATGGTAGACATGGTATTAGCCTGAATGCTGATTTCACTGAACTATTTATTCTTTTGTTTGCTGATGATATGATTTTATTGTCGGAAACTGTGGTTGGCTTACAAACCCAGCTGAATACTCTTTATAAAGCTGCATGCCAGTTACAGCTGAAAGTCAATCTTGAAAAATCTAGCATAGTAATCTTCAGGAAAAGTGGGTATCTAGCAAGTACTGAGAGATGGTTTTACAGCAATATAAAAATGAACGTAGTAAATTCTTATCGATATTTAGGCATATATATTTCTACGAAATTGAGTTTTAAGCATGCATGCCAAGATTTGGCGTGTAAAGGGAAACGAGGTGCCATTAGCATTATTTGCAAGTTGTATCAACTAAATAATAACTCCTTAAGATTGTTCTTGAAACTTTTTGATTTTCGGATTCAGCCCATTCTTCTATATGGTGCTGAGATTTGGGGTTTAGAAGATGCTTCGTCTGTTATTGAAAGTGTTCATTTGTATTAAATAAATATCTAGGGGTTGGTATAAAAACACCAAACGACCTTGTGTGTGGTGATCTAAATCGATTCCCATTAACGATTAATTCTAGTGTTTCTTGTGTTAGTTATTTGTTAAAACTGCCTCGAATGGATGAACATAGATTGCCATCTAAAGCGTATAAAATGTTGCTGAGTTTGGCCAATAGAGGAAAAATCAATTGGGCTTCAAGAGTGCGCGATGTTTTAAATAGTTATGGCTTCTCCTGTGCATGGGAATATCAAGGCGTAGGGTGCATTAATTCCTTTATAAAGATGTTTTAAACAAAGACTAGTTGACTGCAGGTGGCAGACTTGGAATTATCATTTGTATAATAGGGATAGATTTTATAGACTACAGGAAATTTAAGTCATCACATGATCTTGAACCATACTTACTTCTAGGTTTGGACAGATTTGTTCGATATATTCTGACAAGATTTAGATTTGGAATGTCCGATTTGCCAGTGCATTGTTCAAGATATAAAAGAAATGGTGAACGTGGAACAAAATGTCCGTTGTGTACATCTGCTACTGATGATGAGATTCATTTTGTTTTTTGTTGCCCTGTGTTTGGTGATTTGAGACACAGTTTAATCAATCCAAAATATTATAACAATCCCAATGACTTCAGATTAACTCTACTTCTAGCATCACGAAACGAACAGATCGTTAGAAACTTTGCTATATAACTTTATAAAGCCTTCAAGAGAAGAGAAATTATTCTGTTTTGAACTATTGAATTTGCTTGTCCCTTGTAGACAATTTGAGTACATGATATCGTGCACAAACTAGTGTAATGTTGTTCTTTTGATTGTCTCTTTGTTTCCTCTGTAAATTGGTGAAACGTAGCCATGTGGTCTTTGATTTAGTTTTGAAGTAGATGATGAATTGACACTATCATGTAAATGTGTCTATTATATTGATCATTAATGTTCACACCCCTTCAAATGGGGCTTTGGCCTTACTGAATAAAATTCTGTTCTGTTCTGTTCTGTTCTCTCCCCCCCCCCCTCTCTCTCTCTCTCTCTCTCTCTCTCTCTCTCTCTCTCTCTCTCTCTCTCTCTCTCTCTCTCTCTCTCTCACTCACTCTCTGTGTGTGTGTCTCTCTCTCTGTCTGTTTCCTCTCTCTCTCTCTCTCTCTCTCTCTCTCTCTCTCTCTCTTGCCTGACTGACGTACACGTCTTGGTTTTTCTCACTGTGTCCTATTGTGTGTATTTGCTTCTTTCTTTCCTTCAATCTGTCTTTCTTTCCCTCTTCTCCTTACCTCCCTACTCTCCATCATCTCTGTATGTTCTTCCTGTCTGTCTTCGGTTTATCTCTCCACCTCCTCGAGTCCTCCCCTCTCTCTCTCTCTCTCTCTCTCTCTCTCTCTCTCTCTCTCTTCTCCTCTCTCTCTCTCTCTCTCTCTCTCCTCTCTCTCTCTCTCTCTCTCTCTCTCCTCTCTCTCACTCTCTCTCTCTCTCTCCCTCTCCGAACAAAACCATCAAGGACAAACCAATACCAAAGACTAGCCTTGTCAAAGAAGGTGGGAGGGGGGAAACAGTTACTTTACAATACAGTCTGGACCATATCTGGACTTGAAAACAAAATGGTAACTCGGGAAACAAAACGTTCCTGGTAAAATGAGATGAAGTTAATGTACTTATGTGGAAATAGAGAAACGCCATGCCTAGTAGCATAAAGTGATGTTAATGACTCATTAAGAGTAAAGTTAAAAAAAGTACATGCTCTCTGTCTGTCCCTCCGTCTCTCTGTCTCTGTCTCTCTCTCTTTCTCACTCTCCTTCTCTCTCTCTCTCTCTCTCTCTCTCTCTCTCTTTCCCTTTCTCTCTCTGTCTCCCTCTTTCTCTGTCCCTCCCTCTCTCTTTGTCTGTGCCCCCCACTCTCTCTCTCTCTCTCTCTCTCTCTCTCTCTCTCTCTCTCTCTGTCCCTCCCTCACCCCCCCTTCTCTCTCTCTCTCCCTCCCCCCCCTCCCTCCCTATCTCTGCCTCTGTCTGTCTCTCTCTCTCTCTCTCTCTCTCTCTTTGTCCCCCCTCCCTGTCTCTCTCCTTCTGTCTGTCTCTCTCTCTCTCTCTCTCTCTCTCTCTCTCTCTCTTTGTCCCCCCTCCCTGTCTCTCTCCTTCTGTCTGTCTCTCTCTCTCTCTCTCTCTCTCTCTCTCTCTGCCCTTCCCCTCCCTCTCTCTCTCCTCTCTGTCTCACCCCCCCTTTCTGTGTCTCCCCTCTCTCTCTCTCTCTCTCTGCCCCCCCCTCTCTCTCTCTCCCCTCCCTGCCCCTCTATCTCTCTGTCTGCCCCCCCCCTCTCTCTCTCCCTCTCTGTCCTCTCTCTCTCTTCTCTCTCTCCTCTCTCTCTCTCTCTCTCTCTCTCTCTCTCTCTCTGACCCTCCTCTCTCTTTCCTTATCGGCGTGCAGTTGAGGACGGTCCAGTGACCCTTTTTCCCACGCCCAAGCCTAACGTCCTACACAGTGTGGGAGACACCATCACCGTCAGCTGCAAGGCCGTCGTCGGCGGCTACATCGACCACAGTGACACGTCTCATGAGCAGGTAGGTGTGCTGTGCTCTGCTGTCTCTCCCCCCCCCTACCCCCTTCTCCCCTCCCCTTACCCCCTCTCCCCTTCCCCATCTCTCCTCCATTTTCCCCCGAGGCCAGTGGTTTTGGGTTAAGTTTTTTCGTACATTTGATTTTTGTTTACAGCAGGAAGTATATGTCAAAGGGGGCCCGGGGAACACCAATGGGGAATGTATTCTCATGATATCGTCGTTACAAAACAAAAAAAAAAACCCAAATAAGGGAGATTTAAAGTAGTCTCTTGTTTGCTGAAGGGTTGGCGCGCGGGGGGGGGGGGGGGGGGGGGGGGGGGGGGGGGGGGGGGGGGGGGGGGGGAATTAGGCTTGGGTTAGCTTAAAGATGGGGGCGAACTAGATCAGCGTTGGCCGATACCGAAGATAAAATTTCATACAACTTTTTTTGACTGGCCCGGGTTTTTTTTTTTTTTTTTTTTGTTTTGTGGGGGGTGGTGGTGGGGAGAATTTTTGTTCTTTTTTTTTCTTTTTCTCTCTCTCTCTCCTCCTCTCTCTCTCTCTCTCTCTCTCTCTCTCTCTCTCTTCCTCTTTATTTTTTTTTTTTTTAAATTTATAAAATATATTAATTTTTTTTTTTACTTGCACCGAAGGCGCCCCTGAAGTGCAGAGACTGTGGGAAGTTTTCGGAAATGGTTCGGGAAACTTTGCATGATTTTGTCAGATTGGCATCTCATTGTTTTTTTTCGAAAAGTTTTATCCCGTTTGAGCAGTGTGATGTGTGAGTTTTCTCAGTGACTGTCGGTGAGAAGGCGCCCCTCTCTTCAGAAATTTTTTGGCATGGAATGCCTGTGAATTTCTCAGTGAGTCGGTGAAACGTCCTTCTTCAGAAACTTTTTGGCATGTGATTGCTTGAATTCTCAGTGCTGTGGGTGAAAAGGGTCCTCCTTCAAAACTGTTTGGCAGTGTTTTTGCTGGGAAAATTCCCAGTGACTGTGGGTGAAAGGCGCCCTCTTTCAAAAATTGCTTAGCAGTGAAATTGCCTGTGAATTTCTCATGATTTCGTTGAGAAGGCGTCCTCTCTTAAAAGAAATGGAAGGAGTTTTCACGTTTTGCCTTGAGAATTTCAGTGACGCCAGGGGAAAAGGGCGTCCTCTCTTCAGAGAAAATAAAAGGGTTTTTCCCCCCGTTTCCCTTTCTTCATTCATTCACCATTCAGTCCTTTTTCCTTCTTTTTTTATTTTGATCCTGTGAGAATTCTCTACTGCCAATGAAATCGTCTACTGTTCAGAAAAAAAGGGGAAAAAGTTTTTACCATTCTTCTTTCCCTTCATTCTTTCATTCACTTATTCATTCTTTCTTTTGAATTTGAAAAATGATGAAAACCCAAACCCTACATGATTAAAAGTGACTGAAAAGTAATTCGTAGAAGTTTTAAATTTTAATATGGGGGTCTCAAGTTTTTTTAGAGTGTCTAATACTGTCCCCAAACCCCCGTTGGTCAGACCTTGAGTCAGGACAAGGAACCTTGCGCCAGGTAATGGAAAAAGTTACTTTCCCCCAGCCGACCGAAAAAGGGCCGTTGGGGGTTATCACCGCCTTTAAAAGTATCTACATTATTAAAAAATTAAAAATAAAAATTAAAAAAAAAAAAAATCTTAACAACCCTTTTAAACACTTTTCCAATACACCGGAAATTTTTTTTCAAATTTTTTCCCCCCGTAAAATCTTTTATCGATGAAAAATGTTAAAAAAAACACTTCGGAAAACAAAGCACTAGGTGGGAAATTTTAGCAAAGGTTTTCACGGGGTTGTGGTGTAAAAGTGTTTTATCTCACATCATCAAGTTCCAACATTCCCAAGAAAAGTTCCCTTGAGGGTATTGCTTCTGGGGAAAGCACCGGCCCCGGAGCTCTTCATCTTGAAAAAATGAGAATGATTAAAAGGATGGCTTTTGTGTAAACGGCAAAGATGTTTTTCTTTACGGGGCCCCTTCGGGAACATGGTTAAAAAAAAAATCTCAGGGTTTAAGGGATTTTAAATAGTTTGTTATCCTCTGCAAGTTTCCTTTCCCCTTTTCCATGGTCTTTTAGTAAAACCGGGTATGGGGTATCAGTCATGTAAAGAAAGGAAAATCTGCTCAACCCTCCTGGGTGGCATTCTTGGGGATTACCACTCACAGTCAAAAATATCCTTTTAGTTTATCTGATGTGAACCGAACACTTTAAGCAGACCCCATGAAAACCTTGTCCCGAAATGCCCCCCCGGATTGTCTTGAATTTTTCCAGGAACGACATTTTTTCCCCAAATTTTAGTTCACGAGGGGAAGAATTTTTTTTTTTTTAAAAAAGGTTCCCGGGGTGTTTTTGGAGGTGTGTTTCTAATTCTTAGGAATGTGTGAATGTGTTTTTTTTGTCTTCTGTTTGTTTTTTAAATGTGGAATGGTTTTGTAAGTCGCTTTTGTTTTTTTTTGTTTTGGTTTTTTTTTGTTTTGAATGACTTTTGAGTGTGTCAAGATGGTGACACCCTGATATGGGCCCCTTTTCGGTCTACTGGGCTAAAGGCAGTTTCTTACCATCGTGGTTGTCAGGTGGAGTGGAAAGGCAACAAGGTTCGGAGGAACCGGTGGGTGGATTCGGGCCGGAAGTGGCCCCTTTTCCCCTACTCTCCCCTTTTGGGCCCCCGCCCTGCGGGGGGTACCCCCCAAAGAAAATGCGTTTATCTGCAGGTCAGAGTTTACAATCACACTTTTTTGTGTTTTTCAAAGCACCCGGATGAAAAATTATTTTCCCTACACCCTATAACGCCCATCATATATGACCCCCTACCCCCCCATCCCCTTTTCCTCCTCTCTCTCTCCTCCTCTCTTCCCCCTCTTCTCTTCCCCCCCCCTCCCCCCTCTTTCCTCACATATTTTTATATATATTATATATAATAGATAGATAGTAGATGATGATAGATGTATGTTAAAAAGGTTTAAAAAACGAACTAAAATTTGTTTAACCGTTTTGCTGATCAGGGTGGGTTTTTGGTTTTTAAAATGTTTTAAAGCGGGGCCCCGTTTGGGGGTTGTTTGCCGTGGGGGCTGCCGTTTTTTGGGGCTTTGTTTTGTTTTGGGGTTTTTCTCCGATTTTAACCCAAAAAGGTTTTTATAAGGAATGTGGTTGAATATTTCCCCGTAAAAAAAAGGGCTTCAGGCAACTTGCATAGTCATGATTTATCAGCTCATATTCTGGCTCGACGAAACTCTTTTCTACCCCGCATTGACATACAAACAAGCCTAGATTACTCTGGACCATATGTGCGGAACTCGCTTCCACCGAATCTACAAAACATGAATACGTTAAAACTTTTCAAGGAACATTTGCATAAACATTTTATGTCTCAGTAGTTAAATTATTCGATTGCAATGATTAGCGCCCATTCGCAAAGTCTTCTGTGAACCATTCTTTGAATAAATCGTCTAAACATAAAACCTACTCCGTTAAAATCGCTCATCCCCACTTCCACTCTGTCTACCATCCCATTTCTCCTCCCCCTGCCTACCATTCTCTCTTCCCCACCCTCCTCTGACCTCTCTCACTCTCTCTGTAGTTTTGTTTGTAAGTTTCCTTCTGTTTTACCATCCCCTGTCTCATTAGTGCTTTTATGAATAATTTGCTTATCATTGTGGAATTAGATTATCATGTAGAGAACTAATAAATACCAAGCCTAGCTCAACCGCCCTCAACCAGTTTTGGGCGGTTGCCCTAGGCTAGGTATTTATTAGTTCTCTAACTAGTAAACCCTACAAACATGCATACTGTGTCTCTTTCTGCCGAACAGTCATCTATAATAAATAGTGTCTGCGTCACTTCTTGTTTACCGACTGTGGGCCTCTATCACTGGTAATATGAGAAGGGGTAAATGACGGGGCCCACAACCCTAATTGCTGGTGCCGGCTGTAAGAACTTGTAAAGGGAGAGATAATAGCGGGCTTGCGGCGGGCACCTGACCAAGAATGTTCACGCGCGATCGGTTATTTATAGTGACAGTCAGCAACCGGCCTTAGCTGTCTTGTCATTTCCCTTGGCAACAGTAAAGAATATATGCCAAAGCAAGTTCTGTGACGTATTTCTACCTGTGCAACCCATTTACTTTTGGTTTGACCAGTGACATTATTTCTTGCTGTTGACATATAAAAAAGGTATTGACACTGTTTATAGTTACGTGTTCTTGGAGACATGCAGTTAGTTTCAAAATGTTAGATCAGGCAACAACATCGGGAACACCAAGAACTGTTGAAAGTTTTTTGGCCAGTATTCCATTTAAAAAAGAACATTTGGAAGAGCAAATAGTGAAAAAGAAAAAAGAGTTGAGAAAGATAAAGAAACAAAGAGTGAAACAAGAAGAAAGAGTAAAACTAGAAGGATAAAAATTAAAATCATTGACTGATAAAGAAACAAAATTGAAAGCTGCTCTTGATGAATTAAAGACTCAATGGGATGTAGCAGAGGATTCACAAGACTTTTAAGGTAAGTTTATTATTATAATTTGTAGTTGTTTTTAAAATTATAGCATGTAAAAAATACAACCCTGATGTGGCCCTCTGCGGTCGGCTGGGCTATAAGCAACATTATCTTATCTTATCTTATGTAAAAAATGATTGTTTTTGTGACCTGTTTTTCACTTCCCACATTACCCACATATTATTTTTCTCATATGTCATCCACTAACTTTTTTTCTTCTTCCTCCATTACCCTTTTTTTTTTAACCTTACCAGTACCTCCCTACTAGGAGATAAAACATCAAAAATTTTAAAAACATCAAATCTCAGGGTGCGCCCTGTCAGGCTGGATTTACTAACTACTACCATTATTCATCTCCCTCGAGGACATACATCTCTCTATTTCATATCTATAGTCAATAACTTCTCCATTTTATATCTGTAGTCAGTGACTTCTCCATTTTATATATGTAGTAAATGATTTTTTCACTTTATATTTATAGCTCCCTCAGGGATGAAAACTCCTCCGCCGTTTCCGCCGTCTCCGTCGTTATTTTTTCGCATCTCCGCCGAAAAAAAAGTCTCCGCCGAAAAA
>CM031626.1:17171388-17186425 GCA_018398815.1 Conus ventricosus | reverse complement strand
TTATTCGAAGAATGATGCTCAGAAACGATCTCAACTTGTCTGCACAGCGAATTTCTTCTCTGTCGGTAATGTTCTCAAACGGCGTAGTTCTCATTCTGTTTCCTTCCAGTATCATTTATCATCATGGCGTCGATTCACAGTGAGAGTTTGCCGCTAGTGAGTGCAAACAAAACGAAAAAAAGAAAAGAAAGAAGTATGTGAACCACTAGAAGACCGAGTGGCAGCAGAAGGACGTGTGTGACCGCAGAGTCGCGGATGCAATAAGAAAACATGACAAAGACGGCGAATTTGAAGTGTTTTGCGAGCCTTGCCAAAAACGTGTCTACTTTGGTAGTCGTGGCGTTGTGGCAATCAGAGATCACATCGAGCGTCCCAGTCACCAACAGAAAATGTGTGTGTTTCCCACACCATTACAGCATGTTTTCAGATCATTGGGTATGCAACAATCTACGTTTAATTTCCAAAGATAGTTTGACTCCTACTCTAAGTACTTCCACTCGTAGAGTCTTCAAAGCAAGGGAAAAACGTCAAAGTGACGAAAAGAATATAAAAGAACAAATGACATCAAAATAAACTGATGTCACAACAGTATTGTGTAACACTTTTCCCCTGGTATAATGCAAACGTTTGCTACATTTGTTAAGTGTCTGCTAACAGCCCCCCTATGAAATCCTTTTCCACCAGCCCATTCCCCCCACTACCTATATACTTCCTCTACTCCTCCTCCTTCTCCCCCAACCCCCACCCTCACCCCACAACACACATACCCCACACACTTCGCCCCTCCCCCCACCCCCGTCCCCACCTCGCACACACACACACAAAATAGGCTGGTGCAGAAATGTGAGGAAGAAAAGGATCTGGGGGTAATCTTTGATAAAGATTTACTCTTTGATATTCACATTCAAAAATGTATAAATAAAGCAAACCAAATGATTGGATTAATAAAAAGAACTTTTATTTACCTAAATAAAGAAACGTTTTTAAAGTTATATAAAGCTATGGTTAGACCGCATCTTGAATATGGCAATATAATTTGGTACCCACACTTGAAAAGACAGTCAATAGCAATTGAAAGAGTACAGAGAAGAGCTACTAAAATCTTGCAAGAATGTACAAACATGTCTTATACAGATAGATTAAATTACTTAAATTTGCACTCTTTAAAAGGTAGACGTATTAGAGGGGATTTGATTGAAGTGTTCAAAATATTTCACCAGCAAACGGACATACAGTGGGACTACTTTTTTGAGGCTGTTAAAACAGATAGAACAAGAAATTCGGAAGGCAAAATTTTTGTTAAGCAGTTTCATACTAACATGGGGAGATTCAAGTTCAGTAACAGAGTTATTACTAACTGGAACAGTTTGACAACTGCACTTAAATTTGCTAAAAATACTAATGTTTTTAAGAATTTGCTGGATGAAGACTTGAAATTTAAAGTACAGTTTAGAAGCTTTGATGAATAAGAAGGAAAATTTATATTGCATGCATTTTCAACCTGTCATAAAAGTAAAATAACACGAGGGGACTTTGAAAGGCTTACGCCTATGTATTGATTACGCCCCTACACTATACTACTACTACTACTAAACAACCCCCCCCCCCACACACACACACCCACACGCACACACACACACAACCCCCCCCCCCCCCCACACACACACACACCTTGTCAAGAGGGGGGGGGGGGATATGATTAGTTGTAAGAGGGAAGTTGGGGAGGGGGGGGGGTGTACTGTTGTGACATCAGTTTGTTTTTATGTCATTTGTTCTTTTTGTTCTTTTTTTTGTGTTTAGTGTTTCCTGACGAAGGGTCTAAGGCCCAAAAGCTCACTTTTTTTTTTAAGGACTTCAAAGTAATCATTTTTTCATATTGTGTTTATTGAAGTCCAGCAGTCGTTTTCATACATCTGATTTACTTAGTTTGATTTCCCACTCTGATTTACTTATCTACAGGCCTTATTCTTTATGTCCTGAAAGCACTGTTTGTCAAATTTTCTTTAGCTAGAGTTCTGAGGATTCATCATACTAAATGTTTGTCTCAATTGACATAGTTTCTTTCCACATCAGTCTCAGTCTTCATGGTGGTTGAAAGCTGATCTATAGAATGAGTTGTTTAGAAGCAAGAAAGTGATTTCTACAGATTTTTATGCCATATTTAATACAAAATATGCTTCAGCTTCAGGGGGCGCCGCCCCCTGACCCCCGCCGGGCTGTTGCCATGTACCCATTGGGGGCCCATGGTGAACCCCCAGATCCACGCCAATCTCCTCTTTTTTTTAAAAAACTGTTTTCATCCCTGCTCCCTGTTGTTACTGTAATAGTACATGGCCTGGTAAGTGTGCACCAATGAAGCGATGCAAGTGTGTAGAGTCCATTGATGTGTGTGTGCGTGTGTTTTGTGTGCGTGCGTGTGTGCATGCAATCGTGTTTGTATATTATGCTGTTATCGTTGTTGTTGTCGCTGCTGTCATTGTTGTTGTTTTGTTGTTTTAACTGATAATAACTATATCATATTCTGAACATCCGTTTCTTATAAAATAATCAAAGGTGCGCGCACACACACACGCACGCACACCCCCACCCCACCCCACCCCCGCCCACCCCCACCCCACGCATGCACACACTCAGTCACTTCTAAGTTCTTAACTCAAGTTACCCCAAGTCACCTCTAAGTTTCTTACTCAAGTCGTCCTCAAGTCGTCCTCAAGTCATCCTCAATTTCCCTACTCAAGTCACTTCTAAGTTCTTACTCAAGTCATCCTTAAGTTATCCTCAAGTCACTTCTAAGTTCTTACTCAAGTCCATCCCCAAGTAACTTCTAAGTTCTTACTCAAGTCATCCCAAGATCATAACTAAGTCATCCTCTAAGTTCTACCAAGTCTTATTCAAGTCAACTTATAATTATTTATTAAGTTCTTAAAGTATTATTGCATCTGAAATGGATCAAAATGATCTTTTGTTGTTGGCCGGTTTTGGCATGCTTTTTTGTTCGGCTTCTGTATTTAGTGGTTGAGATTTTTTTGACTGCTTTGGTTTTTGCTGGCGTTGTTTTATATTTTATAACCGTAATAACCACCCCCTGCAGCAATGCCGCCAAAAATGACAATTGCTTTAAGAAATTCCATGAAGACTTTGGCGGTGTAGGCAACCCTGTTGTTGTTGTATGTCTTGAATCAACTTGTTCTGGTGTTTTTATAGCTGGCGTTGAAAAAAACTGACTGCGGCTCTGTGATTGTAACTGTAATTTCTTTGTTTGTTCCACTCTGCTAATTTTTTTCCTGCTGCAACGCGCCCAGGCTTTTTACTGGTCACTTTCTCCACCTGATTCAGTGTTTTTTGATTCTGCTGATTTTGGCTCGGTCATTTTTAAGGGAAACAAAATCTATATGATTAAAAGTAATTAATCCCTGATTAGCAGTGACAATAATGTTCCAAATCTGTAATATAGATCACATCCTAGAGACTCTAATGACTTTGTTAAAACTGGATCCTGCGTTAAATCGTACATAAAGTCTTGTTCAGAATCAATAGGCGCAAATTTACTTACTAGTTTAGTGTACAAACTAGAACCGTTTTTCCCGACACTTTTTACCATTCTTGATCCTAGTTGCGCTTCATACTTGTTATGATACTTTACAATGTCTTGTGGCGACATCTGTTGAATCTGTTCTATGCTGAATTCATTTCCCAGGAACTGTTTTGTTTTCCCACATGCTGCCAAAGAATACAGTCTTTCCTTTTTGGGCATAAAGCTTGGTCATCAACTTGATCATTTGTAATCATAAGTTCAGGAAGGTTTAGTAGGTCATCGCTGTTCATGTTTTTTTATTAATTATAATTATTTTATTTTTTAAAAATGAGCACCGAAAAAACTGTTACCAACCTTGTATACCATTCTGCTGTTATTGGAGGCCTAAGTGTAGGATCACACATGCTTGGTAAAAGCCTGTTAAAATAAAACCGGCTGATCTTGGCAAACTAGGCTTTGAAGACTCAGCCAAAGCTGATTGCTGTTATTACAGCTTCATTTGCTACGAAAGATTTTCTAGTTAAGCAAGGAAAAATTCCTGACAGTATCAATATGTAAAATTAAAAAAATACATTTATAAAAATGGCTTCACTCGTAATGATGATTTGGCGGCGCAGTAGTGAATGCGCTTGCTTTTAGCGGAAGTAATTACGCGTTTAGTAAACTGCGGGATGACGCCGAGAGAAAAAGACATAACAAAGCTATGGAGCAACTAGCAGCTGCACAAGACGCCTATGAAAAGCAGAGAATTGAGCAGTTAGATTTTATTAACGACAAACTGAAAAAACAGGGACATGCAGCTTACACATTTAAAGACGTTGACCAGCCAATAAAAGAATATTTCTTGTAACAGGCAAACCAATCGAGACATTGCCCCCACCAAAATTCAGTGACTTTTATCAACCATCAGAAAAACAAAAGATGCAAGAAATCGTGTTTATCGTCTTTGGTATGACCATTGTGTATTTTGTTGCACATAATATTGGCTGAATAAAATGAACAAAATCTATTTTTCGTCAAAGGATATTGGAAGGGAATCACGGCAATAAAAAAGCTAAGCCAAGCAGCGGGAGTCCGCAAACAAACAGCAAAAGAATGGTTATCAAAAAAAGCGTTTTGGAAAATTGACCTCCCTAACAAATACAGAGACCCATTTTGTGAATACAATACCGACGAAAACCCCTCAAATGGCCCTTCTATTTTACCCCGATACGATTAGACAAAAAAAGTTTAAGGACGCACTCACAGTTTTTAAAAAGTTCAAGATAAAAAAGATGCAAAAACCATAACACAAAAGGGGCTTTTGTGTTGTGTTTCCATAAAACTGATATCCCCCAAGGGGCCCGAAACTTTCCTCGTGATTTCAAGTCGTGAGGAAAAGATTTAAAAAGGCCAAGGAAATAATTTTGTTAAAAATAGATTTACTTAAAAAAGGCTTTCCAGGAGTTCACGATCCGGGGCTTTAGTTAAAATTTTAAAAAAACTTAAAGAAAGACTTTTTCCCCTACCAGTATCCAGGAGCGATTTGACAATTCTCGAAAACCACAAAATGGTTAGAAGACTCCCCTCAGTTTTGCGCGCAAAAAAATAATGAAAATTTTTAAAATTAAACGGGCTAAAACCATCAAGAATAAAAAAACAAACAATAAATTTTGCGAAGACCCCAGTACAAAGCAAACTATTACTGTTTTTTTTAAAAAGTAAGGTACCTTTATTTACGGGGGAGCAAAAGGGGGGCATCGACGGGCAACAATCCTTTGGAGTGTTGCCCCAAATGAAATAAAAAGAATTGTAAAATCGAATCCGCCCTTTTATTTTTTCGAGAAAACTCACAACAAAAAAACCAGCCCCTCAAGATCTTTTGTGAAGGAAGAACTGCAATAATTCCACCAAACGTTCCATTTGCTTAATTAATTTTTTTTTTTAAAAAAAATTTTTGGGTTAAAAGGAGAAGGAAGCACAGAACGAACAAAAAATAAAAAGGGAAAAGCCGGGGAATTGTACGGGAATATATGATACGAATTTTTTTTAAGGAAGCATTTGAAAAAAATTTTTATTGGAAGCATTTAGAGGGCTCCCAACCAGCTAATGTACCCAGATCACCTAGGGCCCAAAACCCCAAATTTTTTGTTACAAATTGGGAAAAAAAGAATATTTTGAAAAATAAAAAAAATTCGACACTAAAGCAAAGAAAAAAATTTTGGCTGAATTGGAAAAAGATATAACTGAGTTTAATAAAACTTGAGGAAAAATATAAACCCCGGGACGAAGAAGGTATGTTTTATGCCGTTCTCCGTCCCCCAATTATATAAATTGGTTTAACAAAATATCTTTTTTGTTGGTGTGTCAGAGTTTTTTTGTTACAACTGTTGTGCATCTCAGTGATTAGATCGTTTTTTTACGTTGTATGAAAAAAAGTTTTTTTTTGCAAGTTTTTGTAGTTGTCAGTGTATTTTGACGCACAACACTGCGAGTATCCCTTGCTTTTTTGATATTTTTTTTTTGGGGCTCGAAAATGTCATTTTCGCCTTTAAAACCAATAAACCCCTTAATCACCCCCAATTTCACTTCATCACCCCAAAACCTTTTATTAACAGAAAGTTTAAGGCGAATTTTAGGTAATCGATGTGTCATACTTGCTGTTTTAATTCTATTTCCATGTTTATAGAGTTTTCAGTGGGGTATTTATAAAAATTTCTGTATCTGTGAAAAACTCTAATCTGGTAAAAAGGGTTAAAGTAGTAAAAGTTCAAACATCAAAATTTTGAAAAATTTCTAAAACAGAAAACCCAAAAAAAAAAAAGGTTTGTCCAATTTTGACTTTTTTTTTCTTCTCTTACCCCCAAAAAACTGATTAAAAAACCAAAAAGCGAAAATTGGTTTTGAAGTCGCAAATGCTTCGTTCCTTTTTGGTGACCAATCCCCTTTTACGTTGGGGTTTTTCCCATAGCCCGCAGCTGGTTACAGTTTGAAAAAGTCTTTTCAAACCCCGGGTTTTATTCAAGATCGGTTTTTTCTGAGAAACTTCAAAAATTTCAATCAAAAGCAATTAACGAGAATGCTCCCAAATTTAAACCTGTTTAAAAAAAATTTGAAATCTTTATGCGCAAAATTTTTTTTTTTCCCTCGGATTGGCATGTTTTGGCGGCTCTGTTTTTGCGTCTTTTGACTTTTGCTGCAAATGGGACATTAGTAGGGGCATGGGTTCTGGGTTTTCTAGTCAATTTAGAATAAAACCCTTTTCGTCACGTAAGGTAGCATTTTTCTACAAAATTTTGAAAGTTTTTTAATTTCCCCTCAGTGTACATTTTAAAGTTTCGTTGGGAAATGATTGCGCCATGCCAACCAACAGATTGTTTGCTTAAAAAACAGGTGTTAGACCCCTTTTACTTGGATCTTTTCATCTAGGATTTGTTTTTGCTTTACAGTAAAATGCCCGGGGCCAAAATAATTCCCCCCGCATCCGTTTCAAAATTAATCATTGGAGGTCAACAATAAATCAATCTGTCTCCCGTCTTTAAAAAAAACCCCCCCTCATCCCCCGGGGGCAGAAAAGTAATGCGCGGGATCCCGGGGTAAATGTTTCAAGAGGTCTTTCTATAATTTTCAGAAAGCCGCCAAAAACAAAAGTCAGCCCCTCAAGTATGAAAAATGATAGTCTCCCATTGTTTTACACTTTAACTTTCCACTTCTTTGGGAAAGCTGGTAAACGGAAACCCTAAAGTCCTTTCCTCTAAACTAGAAAAAACGCCCTTTAGGCGGGTGTTCTTCGCAAACCTTTGCCCAAATGTTCATGTACTCTGGGTAAACGCCTTTCAACAAGCGTTTGGGGCAAAAAAATTTTTTTGTTATTGGGGGGAAATTTTTGGGCAAGCCTGATTAATATCCCACAGGTGTGCAGAGTCATAAAAAGACATGTTATTTAAGTGAAACATTACTTTCTGATGACTGTGCAATGCATGTTACCCTAAGGCGTTGGTTACTGCTTGCTTTTATAAGATGAGAGTCGTAACCTCGCAAGTTATGAAAAGATGGGCAGCTTCCTTTGTCTTTGGTTCAAACTTTAGTTGAAATTGCGTTGTTGTGCGCTGCTCCTCTGAACTTTCCGCTAATGTGATCATGGTCTCTTACTGTTTGGTTGGCTTCCTCTGCTGTCGCGTCCTCACTGTTAGACTTAGTTCTAAACCAAAAATCCAACAATGTGTGGCTGAGTCATACTGTGTTGGTCTTTGGGCGTCATCTTGATTTCATATAAATTCAGATTATTAAAACAGGCGTTACGCACTTGCTGCATGCGTTCTAAGAAGTATTCTGCAGCATTAGGCCCTCTATATAATTCTGGCTCTGAATGGTCCCCCATCCGACCTGACAACAATGAAGGCAAATGAACAAATCTGATGATTACTCATTAAGACAGTTTTGGGGAAGTTTCTGGGGGGTTGGCCCTTCATAAGACAATAAGCGACTCGAAGTCTGCGTAAACAACATATGGACTCGTTTGCAGCCGTTCCAGTTCTTAAAACAAACCTTACTGCCTTCTTTCGGCGTAATTAGTTCTGTCTTACAGTCAACTGGGCAAATTTATAATGTTTTATATGTTCAAGCGCGGCTTGAAGGGATGGAATTCTTGTTAAACATTTTTCTACAGAATTCTTGTTTGTGCCCCCTTTTGAAGTATGCGCATTAGTCTACTCTTGTGCGTATCAATGTGTAATGTTGAGGCACCCTGTTGGCGAAGACATTAGGAGTAAGTCCACATGCTTTTGTCTGGATACCTATGTTGGGCTGTCTTTAGACACTCAAATAGGCGCCAAATTTGTTTTCTCAACCATGTGTATACATTACAGTTATTGGTTTGTTTTGTTCTTCAAACTGATAAATTTTTGTCCACGCTAACAGGAAAGGATATTTCCACTAAGTTAAGATCATTGATGTAAGGTTCATAGTTAGCCACTCTCTCTGCGTTTTTTGCGGACGTAATGCAGCCTTGCAAGACACACCACAAAAAACATTTGTATCTGAATTCCTTATGTTTAGAACTGCTCTTTTTGCGACATGCTGGAGGTACGAAATGTAAGACTTGCCAAACAATCGGCTCATACTAGCCTGTTTAATCTGATCTCTTAGACTTCCCCCCTTGACCAACCAGAGCCTCTCATTTTGGCTTCTTCAGCGGCCCACATCAAACTGTGTAAGCAGTTGGTCTGCCCAACCAGGTGTTAAGTCATTATGAAAAGAATAGTCTGTTGTTTAGTTGAGACCCAGACTTCTGGATTTTCTTCATTTATTGTTAAATAGTCGATTAAAACAGCTAACATTACTTTAACGGCGGGTCTATTGTTAGTTTACCTGGAACCTTGAGAAATAGCATGAACAACACTTGCCTGTACGTTTGCTGGATCAATGACTTCTAGATTAATATCATTAAAGTTTTTTGACAAACGCTCTCCATTAAGCATTGTTTCAAAATTCGTCTGGTCCTTCATATATCTTACCCATCTAAGTTTCTTTTCTAACTAAAAATATTTATTTAAATTAAAAAAAAGTACAACGACCCCAAGTCGTCTTAATCAGAATCAATATCAACGGTCTTTTGTGTTTGGGACTCAAAAAAACTAAAGTATAAACGCCCTTTGATGTTGTTAAGGGTGAGCTGTTTAGAACAAGTTTAATGTCTCGTTTATACTTTTTTTAACATTCCTTTTTATTCTGCTCGGTGTCTGGCTGTTGAGAAAAACTTGCCCTTGCCTTTTTTTGAAGATCAAACTTTTGTCTTTATAGTCATCAAAATCGGCCTGTAAACGACTAAATTCTTCATCCGTGATTTTTGAGTCAACTAGTGCTTTATTTATTGTCAGTTTGAATGAACTAAGTTTAGCTGTTATTAGTTGAACCAAGCTGTGTGCTTTTGGAGTTTAGTTTTTAATTTTTTGCTAGCAGCACTTACAGCAATGAACACAGGCCAAGATTTTAAAGACAAACCACCTAGAGGTAAAGCTGCGGTGCACCTACGCCTGTTGCAAAGAGACCTACACTTGTTCCTGCTGATAGAGCACTAATAGTCGATGCTCCAGTATTAACATATGTAACAGCAATTAAGGCAGCAGAATACCTTCGTTTGGTTTGCTGTTTTTTAAAAAGGTCTTGCTCTAGTATTGCTGCTTTGTGTAATGTTTGTTAATCCAAAGGTTTTTATGTCGGGGGTTTCAAAAAAATCCCTTCTTTTGGCGACTCTGGCGCTGTAGGCACATTTGGATAATGCTTAACAGACATGCTTATTTAAAATAAAAAATAATTTAGTATTGTTTTCCCTTTAATCTGTTATCTTGAATATTCAGCTGCGCATCATATTTAAAAAACAATGTACATTAACGGTTTTATCGCCATCTTTTTCTTTATCAATTTTGAATGTTTATTCCGTCTTTAACCTTTTCTCCCCCCACTTCCATGCAAACTGATTATCCTCTGTTGACCTTAGGTCAATCCATAAACCGTATTTTTTTTGTTAAATAATCATCAAGCCTAACACTGTGATGTGTAGATCTTTAGACACAAGGTCTACTTTGGACTTCTACACCTCCCCCTCCAAACAATTTTCTTATTTCGTCCCAAAAAGCTGATAAGGTCTAGCCCGCTAGCGTAGTTTTGGGTTAGGACTACCCTCAATGAAAATTGTACTTTCGTTTTTTTTAGGATTAATAAACTTTTCACTTCCTCTTTTGAATGGTTCTTCATCTTCACACCGCAATAAAAAACCTTTAAGTGATCTTGCTGCGGCACTAAAACTAAAATTCCATAAAAGCGTCATTCTTGCTTCTGGGGTATGTTGTATGATGAATCACTCTTTCGTAATATATTGCTAATTTTGACTGATATTGTTGCTCAATCAGCCTTGCTAAATTAGGGTTGCTAACAACCGTCAAACTCTAACGAGATGTCAGAAATGCTGTACTTTGCTTCGGTGTTGATGATCTGATAACACGTTTTTTATTCATTAAAAGTTTTGTTCATATGACATTTTGCCTTTTAATGCTCCTTGAAAGTATGGCGCATGCCGCTTTTAAACAAATCAAAATCTAAGGGAATGGAAAAGCGATTTCCATACGCAAAATTTACAGCTACATACTTGTTACCGTCTTTAGCATCTTCGGCGCCTATTTCTGTGTTTTAGTGCTTCATTATTTCTATTCCTTGAAACGCAAGATCAGCCCTTCATTCCGGTTTGCCCTAAATCAGAATAGATTAAAAATATGTCTGCATTGTGTAAAGAAAATATTTCTTGCCCCTCCCAAATTTTATATAAATTTTCTTAACGATTCCCGTCCCAGATTCTGGACAACTGTCCTGTTTGGGTCGTTGCTGATTCGAGTTCTATTTTGAAAAGTAAGTTGCGCAGAGCCTGGCCATCACTCATCCTCCCCAGGTCTGGGAAAATTTGACAGTAAGAATTTGATCTGCATCAATAGTAGATGGATTATTTGGAAAAGTAATATTCCGTTTATTTCCCTTCACGCCAAAGGGGTCTTTCAGTCTTCTATGCGGGGCCAAAAATTGAAACCATATGCTTGTGACATTTTTTTAAAACAAAATAAAAATTAATTATTTAAGAAACATGGCAGGAATTTAAGGTGAAGAAGATTATGATGTTTTTGACCTGGAGACGACATGAGTGAAATGATCCCTTGACACAGCATCGCTCAGCGCTCTCATTGCGGCGTGAATTAACAGAAAGTAAGGTTAGATCATTGTTACCAAAGTTTAGGTCAAGAACCTCCCAAATTTATACCCCTGATGATTTTGAAAAAAGATGAAGGCCATTTGTATGTGAAAAACGATCAAGGACCAACTTTTCGCTTACAACTTTAAAAAAGACCCATCAAAGTTTTTAAAAAAGAGTACAATTAGACAAAGACTCAGTGTGAGCGAACAAAATCGCCTTTGGGATTTCTAAACCAAAATTAGATAGGGATGCAGTTGCTAAACTTCAAAACACACTCAGGAACTCCCAACAGCTAACCAAATACAAACTGGAACTTAAAAAAATTTAAATCAATCACAGGTGAATTAATAAATGTAATAGAAGCAGAAACCCGTTTTTTAGAAGAAAACAGCATTAAAAACTATACACGACCCCCGCACCCATGCGAGAAATAACGGCCCTTGATCAAAGCTTTGAGAAGCATCAGAGGCGAAATTAACAAACAATTTAGCAAAACTGGGTGAACTAGATGAGGATATAAAAAAGAAAAAAAAAACTCGTTGAGGCTGATGACGCCAACTTTTGGGGATGATATTAAGAAAGGAATAAACCCCAAAACTAAAAGATCTTGAACAAGAAAGATCAGCAAGACTAGAAAATGTTGTCTACTAACCGAGAACAATTAAAGAACTCAAGTGAGCAGAATAAGAGAACTATCCAAAGAATTTTATATGAAGACACAACGCTAGCAGAACGAATACGAACACTGTTTAGAGAGCAAGGAGTCACATTAGCAAGCGTAAAAACGGCCTTAGGATTTGCAATAAGTACACTGGTGATGGCTATACAGGCGGCGGTGGACAAGCCCCGTGCCTCCACCGCCATCGCCTCCATCACCGCCTGATAAATCATGGGTAAAAAAACAGCTTGATCATCTTGCGGGTTTATTAAAAAAATTAGCCAGTAAAGCCATGGACGCTTACCGGGTAAATTAGGGGGGTGTTGTTAGCTGGGTTTTGTTCTACTGCAAGCAAAGTAGTTGGCTTTATGGCCGAGCACTTATGGTCATTTGTCTCTTAATAGTTGGGTTAATTTTTAGTAAAATAAAGACCGTAATCCTAGGCCAGTTAATCCAAAAACAAGTCTGTCTTTTCATATTCATGGTCATTATTTTTTTTTGACTTCGTGTTCTTCAAAAGGCCTTCGGGGTTTGGGTCCGGGGATTGGATGACTTATTCTTGGGGGGTCCTCTTGTTTGTTTACTGCTTGCAATATTACTGGCTCAGAAATTTATTTCGTTTTTTCCGACTTTCTGTTCATTGCCTGCCACAAGGATTTCATTATTGTAGTTTATTATTGTTCCTATCTGGACCCTGAGGTCAGAAGGCAAGCATGTATAAACCAGTACCAACAGCAAAGTCTACTTTCGATCTTGCGTATTGTAAAACATTTTGGTACCTTTTAATACTTGAAGGCAAATCAACTGCAGAATTAATGGCGTCCTTAAATTTGCTAAGTATTGTTTTTGTGCATCAAAACCAGTAGAAGGATCAGTTATGCTCGATCTCGTTTGTGCTTGCGAACCTAGAAAAACACCAAACGTAAGTCGAATAGAGTCGTTTTTTCGTTCTATTCTGCTTTAGTTAAGGCCCCTTAGAAGTGTCTAAGATAAATGTTGTCCATGCTGTTTTATGCTCTTGCTCTATGGACCGAGGTGAACAGCTGTCCCTGAAGAGAAAGATGTGTAAGGAGGATTCCAGTCATGGGTTATACTTTCTGTGCACGCCCCAAAAATAAGGGGTGCCTAGACCATGATTAAGATCCAACTTTGTCTAAAGTCTGTCTTGACCTTAATATTGAATTCGTTGCAGACCCTTTCAAAAGCCTTCATGTCTATTCTGTTGCTGAAGGATTAAACGGTTTGTCATTTGGTAATGGTGCTTGCAGTTAAAGACAAAATACGCCTGAAGGTGTAATATAAATGAAATCTGTACACTGACCTCACCAAAGGATCAGGAGATTTAAGTGATCAGCATACGACACACCTTACCCAGTTGATGACAAAACACAGCAAAGTTTAACTGGTTCTGGTAAAACTGCATCGGATGACTAAACCACACTTTTGGGATGTAGTCGTTTTTAATAGGAGGGTTAAGATAGCTGTTTCAATGGGTACTAACCTTTACTTGAAAGGTGTCGGGATGAGGTCACAGAAATGTCAAGAGTATCAGTTGTTATTTTTTTTTTAAGATTGTAGTGCGGCCCAACAGAATATTTTGCATCAGTATATTTAAATGCACTTTTTTTATTTCGTTTTAAAAATGTTTGTAACAATAACAACCCAAGACGTCCTTCGTTTTTGAACATGCTATTGATAACGATTGCGGAACCAGAATGGTCACACTCCATGCATGAAATATTTTACAAAGTCTATGGTTTAATATAAGTGAATCCAAGAAGAATAATAAGATTTAAAAAGTTGGTAATAGAGGACAATTAGTTACCCAGTTAACCCATACCTGATGGTTATTACGGGTTTTGCTCACTAAAAAAAGCAATGAGTAACTTTGACATTACTCTCAAACTTAACAATGCGAATCTGAAAACAATGTTGACCTTCAAACCTGAAAAAGAAGAAATAGGTTACTATTTTGAGTAGAGCTAGCTCAAAAGTTAGGCTTACAACTGCCAATCGAGCCGTTCATAGTTTCGGAAATTACGTCAAACCAAAACTACTTATGAGGGAGAAAATCCGCTCGACTTGCATTACATTCATTACTCTATGTTTCATTTGGACGAGCTGAGCATGATGAAAACTTATATGATGGAAGGCCCTCAACTGTTTTAAGAGCTCTTCCATCTGGGAAAGCTGCATATTGCGATTATGAATTATACAATTCCCTAATTTACGTTTAAACGATTAGCTTTAGGAAGGGTCAGATCATTTAAAATAAAAATTGCAGACAAAACGGGAAGTCGGAAATGTGATAACCTGCACATTGTTTTAGAAGTAAAATAATTGTTGTTTAAAAAATAATGTCGCGTGGACCAGAAGAGTCAGGAGCTATATTAGCGCCTGAGAGGTGTATAACTTTAGAATTAAAAGACCTTGCAGACATGAGGACTTTGAACAGAACGGTGAAATGGCGCTTTGTATGGTTTTGAGTACAGCAAAGATGGTTATTATAAAACGTAAAGAGGTTTGGGGACAGCAAAAGTTTTCCCAAACTAGAACAACTGCGTAATGTAGAAACAAATGATGCAGGCCCTTATGAATATTTAAAAAGTTCGAAAACCTAACAGCAACAAATGGCACTTAGAACCACATTTGAATGGGACATAAAATTTGAATTCATAAGCCATTTACATTTTTTGACCGTCAAAAAAGTTTCAGAAAAGCACTCAACTCAGGTCCTTTACATATAAGCCTACACCAGAGGACAATAGTCGGAAGAGATCGAAATAAAGCCGTTTGGGAGCAAACAGTACATCCTCCACAGAAAAGAATCAGTTTTGAAAGATCAATATTACTATTAGTCTAAATAGAAGCAATCTCAGAGAACTGACTTGGATTAATCTTGCACATTTAGATCTTATAGGATTTTATTATACTGAACAAGTTTTGACAGAGAGTATATAAAAACAATAACTGGATTAGATTAAATTCTGTTATAAAACTATGGAGCTGTTAAACTTTATGATAAAAAAGCCTCATTGTTCATTGATTTGTGGACAGACTGGGTGTGGAAAAACAATATTTATCCTAGGCCTATTACAAACAGTTTATCGCTATAATTTTGATC
>CM031626.1:17165099-17170388 GCA_018398815.1 Conus ventricosus | reverse complement strand
ATATTGTGATTTTCTGTCCAACACTTAAATGGAACAAAGCATATCATGATAGAAGGTTTATATGGACAGATGATGACATATATTTAGTTGATCCTAGCAATAAACTGAGTGAGTGTTTAGAACACTTTTATAGACTGTTTGAAGGAACGCAGACAGTATTTATTACAGATGACTGTTCGGCAGAAAGAGACATAGTTAAAAAGAGAAACACTTTGTCAAAACTGGCTTTCAGTGGAAGACATGCTGGAATAAGTGTGTGGATTTTATGTCCAAAATATAACTCAGTTTTAAAAGACTTTAGAGAACAGTTAAAGACTGTAGTTTTATTTCACATGAAAGACAGAGACGCATTTGATGAATGTATGCGTGAAAATGATGTTATTGAAAATGATCAGGAAAAACACAGGATTAAGCAAAAACTAAAATCTGAAAAGTTTAGTAAATTAGTATTGAAAACGGATAATCCTACACGTATGCATGTTTGTAGGGTTTACAAGTTAGAGAACTAATAAATACCTAGCCTAGGGCAACCGCCCGAAACTGGTTGAGGGCGGTTGAGCAAGGCTTCGTATTTATTAGTTCTCTCATGTTGCTATGTTGAATTGTCAGAATGAATGATATGGGCTGAAATAATGTATGCATGACAAAGACAGATTGTAAGACTAGGCTTTGGCCTAAAATCTCCATCCTTGTGTATTAAAGATCAATCAATCAATCAATCAATCTCTCTCTCTCTCTCTCTCTCTCTCTCTCTGCAATTCATATTATTATCACTTACTAGTTTTGTAATACACAACACACACAGGCTCGCGCGCACACGCACGCACATCAAGTTTTAATTTATAAGATATCACATGAAATTTCTGTATTGGTACATATGTTTCACTCGTAAATGAGGAATGCTGTTTACACGTTCATAATCAATTAAATGAATATTGTTATCAGCCACACCAAGCAACGTATTTTCGTAGTTTTCTGAATCGGCAACCGGACGGTTTGCTTTAATAATTGAATGACTCCAGGTAAAGAAAAGGATGTATTCAATACCGTGGCGCACTGTTCATTTCTGGTTCCCCTCTTTACGCATGTATCATCCAGCTCATTGCCCTAAATACCACAATGCGCTGGAATCCAATGGAAGGTGGCATCAGTTCCTTTACACATCAAAACATGAACCAGATGACATATTTCATTTACAAGAAAGTTGTTCGAAACGGTATTTGGAAATTTTATGGCTTGCAGAACAGACATTGAATCCACACAAATAACTACTTTAATTATTGATTGTGGCAAGTCAGTTAAATGTGACATCGCCATAATTTCGGCGACAAATATTCATCTGCCTTTTCCGATGGAATATATCTTTTCAACCTTTTGTGATCGCATAACAAAAGCAGAACCTGACTGTTTATTAGACAATACTGAACCATCTGTGTAAACTTTTAAGATGTTGAGGATATTTCTCTTGTATATGCATCGATGCCTTAAAATTAAATATACAAACGAAGCAAAATGTATTTGTGGAGAACGAAGAATAACCAGCAGGCATCTGCTGTTTGACTGTTTACCTCTTCAAGCTCATTTACCGCCATTATCAGGCATATCTTTGTGAGATGTCTTTTCAGATTTAAAGTTGCCTTCAATGGTTTTATTTTTATTTTTTTATTTGTAAACCAGTTAGCATTTACTTTAAGATTATTTGCAGGTATGTTGTCGGGATGCTTAGAGGGACATTTATATGCACTCAGATAACCACATTATGCATACATTTACATTGTCACAGACATTTATGCATCTCTGTCTGTCTGTCTGTCTGTCTATCTGTCTGTCTGTCTGTCTGTCTCTCTCTCTCTCTCTCTCTCTCTCTCTCTCTCTTCTCTCTCTCTCTCTCTCTCTCTCTCTCTCTCTCTCTCTTCGTCCAATTTCACATATGTGAACAAACGTAAAACTGAAGTACTACACACGCACGCGCTCGCACGCGCACTTCCACGACTACCAAGCTTCATGGTGGAACCCTTACGATGTGTTGTACGACTATTAACTACATCCTTAAAGAGGAGCTGTAGACAGTGTTCACGTCTTGATTTTGGAGTTGCAGACAGTGTTCCTGAGTATATGTTATTATAAAAACCCTGTCATTTTTTCGTCTGAAAGACGGTTGTAGTGTCAAACTACCTATCCTCTTTACTTGAAGACGTGTACAGAACAAATAGTTATTCTCATTGTATTTTGCCTACTATTTTCATAAGCACACACAGTTTTCTTGTTTTTTTGTGTGTGTTTTTTCTTCTTTCTTTTTTTTTCTTTTTTTTTTTTTTTGAAGTTGTTATTCATGTGATTTCTTTTTAGATTCATGCGTTACATTTCTTAGTACATTAAGTATTTAATTTGACGTCCTTTGTAGAATTCATATGATTCTTAAATAATGTCTTCATATAGTCAATCGATAGTACATAACTTGTCGTTTTTTCAGTGGAATTGTAGATCTATAACTACAAACCAAGCATACTTACGTCATCATCTTTCTTCAAACCCATACGAAGTTTTGATATTACAATCGTTGAATGTTATCCCTTCCAAACTGCCCAGTCTGCCTAACTATTATTTCCCTCCAGTATACGACAAGGGAAGTTCCAACGGTCACGTAAATACCGCAATATATATACGTGAAGGGCTTCAGTATAACATAAGTGTATCACCAATCCCAAAATCTGTCAGTGATGTACATGCATGCGTAGCCAATATAAAACTTCGTAATTCTTTTACAATGCATGTTATGTCAGTATATTTTCCTAAAGGCCCGAATGATCAGAATTCTGACTGGCTACGCGCTATTCAAGATCAACATTGTAATAAGTGGTTAATAGGGGTGACTTTAATGCTCACTCGCCATTCTGGGAAAATGATTGTAACACGGTTACCAGTAATCGTCTTGTTGAAAAACATCGTAGATAGTTCATTCCACCTTTTAAACGATGGCAGTATCACCCGGATCCCAGATATATCCAAACATAGAGCTACAGCTATAGACCTTTCCTTTATCTCACCAGAACTTGCTCCATCTTGTACATGGGAAACATGTAAAGATACGTTAGGTAGCGATCATTTGCCTATAATTATGACCATTGTTAAAGAAAATATTCAGGGTAATAATAATCTACATGATACTCCAGTGAAATACAACTATAAGTGTGCAGACTGGGATAAATTTCAAACTATTCTAGCTTGTCAAAACTTCGATAAATGTATGCAAGAGCATACTGACATGCAATATTCAGAATTCAAGGATGCAGTTATTTTGGCAGCTAATTCATCAATCCCAAGACTACAACCACAAACAGTCTAAACATGTAGGGAATATCGGGTGGACTATGAATGTGAACAAGCTGTTAATTTTAAAAAAGACAAATATAAGGAGTACATTAAGGCGAAAACAGAAAAAAATCTAGATGAAAATTTACGCAAACAGTTAATTGAAGAAAGTCATATGGAAATGAAGAAAGCAAAGATACACAGTAATAATGTAGTAGCCAAAGCAAAACGGCTAAAATTGGAATTCTTTTGCACAAAGGAAGTTACAGATAATAAAGACTTAAATAAGGTTTGGAACAAAGTGAAATGCATGAAAAATGGAATTAGACTTCCAAGCTATCCAATAGAATCTAATGATAATAAGTTTCCTTCTGATGGAGAAAAGGCGGAAACCTTCGTGGATATGTTTTCTATGAATAGTAAATCAGACGGTCTGTCCTCAACTGTAAAATATATAGAGAAAAAGAACAATTGCAGCCTCTCTATTCAGACCCTCTCCTGATAATGATCTCTCTATTAATGCACCGATAACAATCAGAGAGTTGAAAAGTGCAATATATGGTATCAGCAACAAAAGATGCTCTGCTGGTCTTGATATTGTGAGCAATGAAATGTTAAACATCTCCCTGATAACTGCATTGTTTTCCTACATCTATAGTTCAGAACTGCTGGGAAAATGGCGTTGTTCCTCAAATATGGAAAGACTCAATAGTCGTTCCAATCTTAAAACCTGGAAAACCTATGAATGACAAAAACAGCTACCGCCCTATAGCTCTCACTTCCCATTGTGGTAAACTTGTAGAAAAAATTGTTTTAAATAGGCTCATGCACTTTTGTGAAAAGAACAATGTAATACCAATTAATCAAGCTGGATTTATGAAAGGAAGATCTACAGTTGAGCACTTGGTTAAATTATCTACTCAAATAAAGCGTCAGTTTGCTCGTAGGAAAAGTATACTCGCTACCTTCTTTGATGTTAAAAAAGCCTATGACCAAGTCTGGCACAGGCGCTTGTTATACAAACTGAAACTGATTGGAATATCTGGAAACATGTACAATTATATTAAATCATTTTTAAATAATAGAAATATGTTAGCCAGAGTAGGAAGAAGACACTCAACACTCAGAAAACTAGACATGGGAATTCCGCAAGGTTCAGTATTAGCACCTATTCTTTTTAACATTCTTATTCACGACCTCCCAAAAGCAGTCTCCAAAAATGTCGTTCTAGTGCAATACGCAGATGACATCTGTATGTGGATGGAAGTAACTCTGAAAAAGTCAACTCCACAAAGAGCACAGAATTATGTTAGAAGACTATATCAAAAAGATTTAGATAGCATAGGGAACTATATGAGAGAAAATGGTCTGTCCTTGTCCACTGAAAAAACAAATATGATGTTGTTTAATGCAGGAAGCAATCCAGAAAATTTACCAGTGTTTAAACTTCTAGGGGAACCTTTAGAATATAAACAAAGTATCAAATTTTTAGGACTTTTCTTACTCCAAAATTATCTTGGAATATTCATTTTGAATATATATTAACAAAGGCTAGGAAAAGTTTGAATTTACTAAAGATCATAAGCAGACTACCCTGGGGAATGGATTCAAAAACTCTGCTTCATCTTTCTATTGCTCTTGTCAGAACAAAACTTACATATGGTCAAGAAGTGTATTTTTGCGCTCCAAAATTTCTTCTAAAAAAATTACAAAGTTTGGATTGCAAAGCCATTAAATTTGCTCTCGGTATCCCTATGCATGCCTCAAACGCAAAGACATATAGAGAAGCTGGAATTTTGCCCCTTGATGATTATCGTGAACTAGCTGCATCAAAATTTGTCATAAATCGAGTGCTGGCGATAATTACATTCAAGAAGATTTAAAAATTAGATCGGACACTGACTTTCCAAAAGGGCAATTACGATTAAATCGCAAGAAACAATAGCTACATATACTTCTGAATTGATTAAATGTTCA
>CM031626.1:17157599-17160099 GCA_018398815.1 Conus ventricosus | reverse complement strand
GCAGTAGAGTGTCTCCCTGGATATCAAAGACTGTAATGATGAGAAAGGCCTGGTGACACGGGAGTAGTGTAAAACCCATGAATACCAAAGAAGGTGCAGATGAAGGATAACTGATAACAAAGCAGTAGTGTAAAACCCATGAATACCAAAGAAGGTGCAGATGAAGGATAACTGATAACAAAGCAGTAGTGTAAAACCCATGAATACCAAAGAAGGTGCAGATGAAGGATAACTGATAACAAAGCAGTAGTGTAAAACCCATGAATACCAAAGAAGGTGCAGATGAAGGATAACTGATAACAAAGCAGTAGTGTAAAACCCATGAATACCAAAGAAGGTGCAGATGAAGGATAACTGATAACAAAGCAGTAGTGTAAAACCCATGAATACCAAAGAAGGTGCAGATGAGAGAACTGAAAACAAATGAGTAATGTAAAACCTGGATATCAAAGATGGCGCAAATGAGAATACCAGATAACATAGCAATAGTGTAAAATAAACAGCAACACATGAATACCAAGGAGAGTAATGATGAACAACAGAGCAAAAGTGTGCCCGCAAGAATACCAAAGCAGCCTCGGATGCAGAGAATTGTCTGACAAAACAAAGTAGTAGTGTGCCTGCCCAGTCACCAAAGCAGCTGCAGAGACCATGGAACGGAGCGTCTGGCAAAGCAACAGTTGTACACGAGCAACAAATCACTTGGTGGCTCTAATGTATCTGAGACCAAGATAGCAGAAACTGGACTAAACGACAATGGGACCACGTGAGGCCTAGAGTCAAACGGTCAGAGTACCCCACTGTGAAACTGATGGTCTGCTTTCGAACACTCTCTGTCCACCCAGCATTGAACGGGTATCTGATTCATTTCAGGGAATGCAAAAGTGACTGAGGGAGAAGGAGAGGATCTATTTTCCATCATGCCATGCCCTACTCATGGTCAATTGCTGATATTCCACAGGCAGTAAGACCATGGGACTTTCGCTTGTTGTCATTCGTACAATCGTGCTGAAATTCTATGACTTTGTTAATAAAGGGTGAAAGGATGTGCTGCCCAAAAAATGATGCAAATTCGTCCCCTAATACACACCACATCGTATAATCCTCTTTGTAATTCGTAGGTGTTCACACACACACACACGCACACACACACACACACACACACACACACACACACACACACACACACACACACACACACACACACACACACACACACAACGAAGGCACTATGCGGGCAGTACGTTATGGGTGTCAACGCACCCATGTCCCCAAAGACGGAACTAACCTCTCTTGTGTTCTTGGAGCATACACACCCACATTCACGTAGAAACCTTACAGAGCTGACTAACAGAATATCTCAACACCCTGTGGTAACGTCATCCAGGACTTACTGACTAGTGCCGTGTGCAAAATAGCGGTACCCTGTACTTTGCTGACGCCAAATTCCGCCACTGAAGGCTGAGCTTATGGCAGTATTCCAGAACGCCACGTGCTCTTTGCTGAAAATGTATTCAGGATGCTTGCAAATTCTGTCGAGGAAACCTATGGATGCATGTCTTGTTCATGTCAGACAAAAAGATTCAGTCTCTGGTCAAGTTCGCCAATGTAGAAGGCAAGCGCCACAAAGCAAACGTGGTGGAGGCAGATCACAGTGCAAAGAAGGCTTTTCCTGGGCTGCGTTCTCTTGCAGAGAGGCATGAATCAAGACACGTTGTCGTCCATCACTGTATTAGATGCCATGTATGGGCAGGGAGTTTGTTCGGGCGTCCCTCTGCCACAACCGTTTCGTGTTGCTGCTGAACTTTTGATGATAAGATACATGGAGTGCCAGAAGGAGCTGACAAGTCTGTGCTCCGTTCATAGATTTGTAGGACGACTTCTCTAAGAGCCATTGTAGAAGTGAACAACATATGCAAGACATCAAGGCTGCCCTCCATGAACTCTCAAAACAGTCTGTCATTTCGCTTCAGTGAATTCCGTCTCACTGTGGGATCATGGGCAACGAAAAAAGCTGATGCTCTCTCCAAGGCAGGCAGCAAAATGGAGCGGTTCAGCCACCCCGTGACCTACAGGGAGGCCAAGACCATCATCCACAACCAGTTTCGGCCCAGTGGAAGACGAGACTGGGTGCAGAGAGTGGTGCTGACCGATCCCAGCTCCAAAGGCACCAGCAGACAATCCTCTTCAGACTGAGGACCGGCCACTGCAGACTGCTGAGCCACCTTAACCGCTTGAAGATCACCTATATGACCAGTGTCGATGCGCCACTGGACCCCAGACCCCTGAACATGTCCCAGGCATGAAATTCGTCCGCCTAAGGCGGATTTTCCGCCCATTTTTTTCATCTGCGCCGCCCCCCAAAAAAAAATGTGCCGCCCCCCAAAAAAAGAAAAGAAAAATCCTGAAATAAACTTTCGTTCGATGCTATTCCCATTTGGACAATTTGTTATTCTCAAAAGAGTCAACGGTCACTTCCGCCGTCAATCAACATCCGGTC
>CM031626.1:17120099-17152599 GCA_018398815.1 Conus ventricosus | reverse complement strand
AATAATTGTTTTTATTTAGATTGTTGATTTGTTAATTGTTCAGTTTTTAGACACGCATTACAGATACATTACACTTACGCACTCACATACAATTTCGCTTACATTCCATTGCTTTACACAACACATAGGGCTTTATTATTAAAAACCCATTTCAGTCAGTCAGTCCACTATCTTCTTTTCATTCACGTCTAATATCCACTCAACGTGAACAGACGTTAAACAGAAGTACGCACCGAACGAACGAACACCCACACACACACACACACCACCACACACACACACACACCACACACACATTACCACACTCACACACACACACACACACACACACCCACACCCACACACCCACCACACCACACACACACCACATACACACACACTTACACACACAAACACACACATACAAACACTTACACACACTTACACACACCACACACCAACACACACACACACACACACACACACAACACACACACACACACACCAATTATGTCCCGTTCCAATGCTGAAGCAGGAGGAAGAGGACGCTGGACAAGCTTGGAGGCCAAGCCTGGGCATGGCTGCCGGCATCGAGAGGCGTGACCGGCGACGTAGGCTTGAGGAGGCCAGCGCGGTCCGGTCCAGTTTGTGGTGGAGGAGAAAAAGAAGCATCGTACGCGGGCTTCCCTCCTCCTCCACTGGGGATCCCACCCCTCCTCTGTGGATTGCTGAATCCTCTGTGGTGCTGAATCCTCGGGCCGCCGCAGGAGGCGGAGTAAACCGGAGGCTCCTCCCCCCCCCTCCCTCCCACCCAGCCAGGTGCACAACACGCATTAGTTCTCATTATAGGGCCTGAATTGCTCAGTGTTCCGGCTGATGGTAGTTAACCTGCCTCGAAAGGGATCTAGGATTACCTAACAAAAGCATTGGCACATGTTCAAAACTGTGGTCGGTTATTGGTGTGTGTTTTTTGTTTGGGGGGGGGTTTTTGATGTGGAGTGTGGTGTGTTTTTGTGGAGTGTGTGTGTTGTTGTGTGTGTGTGTGTGTGTGTGAGTGTGAGAGTGGGTGTGTGAAGTGTGTGTGTGTGTGTGTGTGTGTGTGTGGTGTGTGTGTGTGTGTCGTGAGTTGTGCGTGTGTGAGTGGTGTGTGGTGTGCTGTGTTTATGTGTGAGCTGTGTGTGTGTGTGTGTGTGTGTTCAGTGTGTGTGTGTGCGTTGCCGCCGCGTGTGGTGTGTGTGTTGAGTGTGTGTGTGTGTGTGTGTGTGTGTGTGTGTGAAAGAGAGAGGGTGTGGGTGTGTTTTTCCAAAGATTACGCCGACGGCTTTAAAGGCGAAATGGGGAGGTTTTGGTTTCAGGCAGATCTTGGTTATTGCCTTTCCAAATGTTTGCTTTGTGTTTGGAAATGAAGAATTGAAGGTTGTGTGGGAGGGAGAGTTCTTGCCTCTATTGATTGGTCAAAATGGACTGTCCTGCGGCTGCGTTCGATGCCAAAAAACAAAATCAAAAAACAACAACAACAACAACAACAACAAAACTGGTTACTGAAATTTAAGGACTAGCTTTAGCCGAACTGGTGGCACACCATCCACAAACTACATCTGAAAACACTGACACATTACCCATGGACGCAAACATACACATGCACGCACGCGCGAACAGAACTCAGGACACGCGCCCGCGGCGCGCGCGCACACACACACCAACACACACACACACACACACCCACACACACACCACACACACACACTCACACTGAGCTCTGGCAGAAGCTGCTGTCACGCCAAAACACTAGTCTCAACAACTGTGGAAGTCACGGTCGTATTAATTTGCCCCCCCCCCCCCACCCCCCCACCTCCCCCCCCCCCACCACCCCCCCCCCCCCCACCCACCCCCGCCCCCCCCCCCCCCACACACCCCCCCAAACGAATTTGAAAATCTTTTGTTTTGCTTCCGAAATGAGCCAGAAGAGTGAGGGAACAAAGTCGACAGGGCTTCTTCTACTTAAACCGTTGAATTTTAAAACGGCAGGCTGCTTGTCAATTCAGGACCTTGTGCGATGGCGTGGCGTGCGTGGACACTGGCTCGCTCGTCCTCAAATTCCACACCCCCCTTACCCCCACCCCTCCCTCCACGGACAGCCACCCCACCCCACCCCACCCGACCCGACCACCTCCTCTTAGAAGCCTGTTTGTGCTGGAGGTTCGGGGAGGTTTTGTTGACTGTCTGCTATCGAGGGCCCTGCTGTTGCATCTGTGATCCTTGCGAGCACAGCTGAGTACATAACATAAATCAAGTTCAAAAACATTAATAATCAGAAGAAGAAATTGGTTCCTGAACCTTTTTATTATTAGTATAGTATTAGTGTTATTATCATACTTAAGATTAGAATATTATACACTTTGAGTAGCTAACTGCAGGCAGAAACAAACTTATCAGTTAGTTAACTTTTGTTGAAGGCCCAAAAACAATATGTTTAATCTTTGTTGAGGTCCGGCGCAGGTTTTGTTTGAACTGTATTAAAAAGAAAAAAAAAGTGAGGGAAAAAGAGTTGATTGGGAGCTGGTTTTTTTTTTTTTATTAACTGTTTAATTTGTATAGTGTCCCTTTAATTTAAGCCGCGCCAAAATACTTTAGTGTGTTACCATCCGGCGTTCAGTTTTATCCGCTATATATAGTGTAGAAGAATTTCGAAACTGCGAAATCTTGTGATAGGTTACATGACATTGTGCTAAAACAAACAAATGCAACGTTTCAGAATTTTTTTTTAATTTGTTTATTATTTTTTCTTTTAATTATAGGAAAGGCTTTTTTGTTTGGTTTGTTCTACTTGATATAATCCATAACCTTGAAATTGCAAGGAATATGCGTTGTGTCTGTCTTTATCTTCTTCTAGCTGTCATTTTCGATGATCCTATTCAACTATGTTTGGTTTTTACGATTTTTCTGTATATTTGATTGTTTCTCTCTCCGAGATTCTTTTTTTGTTTTTACACACAAACATGCACGCAAGCAATGTACCACAAACACACGCACGCACACCCACACACACCACACACACACAACACACACACACACCCCCCACACACACACACCACACACAACATCCAAGATATGGAAATCTCTTGATAGCCTATCATCTCTAAGGCAATGGCACAAAATCCAGTGTTTCTGCAAAACAAACCAGATGTTGACTTCGCCAACATTCACGGATGCATCTGAACACCAAAGCAGTTGTATGCTCGCTGGGACACAGCAATCTGAGGCAGATGTAAAAGCATGGGATATCTGCCGGGGGATGCCACTATAAAACCAAAAGCAGGATCAGGGTCGAATGAAAGGGGGTGGGGGGGTGGGGGGGGGGGGGGGGGGGGGGGGGGCGGAATTATCTGACCACAAAGCGGTTTAGTGTGACTGCCTGGATCCCACAGCAGATACAGAAAAAAGAGTTATCTGACAATAATGGCGTAGTATGTACGTCTAAGTTAAGAAAAAAAAAAAACTGGTACAGAAAACGGTTAAATCTGACAACAAAAGCAGTAGTATGCTGCCTACATACCAAGTAGGCGCCCTTGATTCAGGGAAGATGATGATTTGACGACAACGCAGTAAGGTTAGTTTGCTGACTACATACCCAAAGTAGGCCGCTGGTGCAGACCCGATATTATTTTGACAAAAAGGCAGTAGTATGCCTGACTACATACCAAAGCTAGGCGATGACTTTCAGAAGAGAATATTTGGACATCAAAGCAGTAGTATGCCTGACTAATACTAGAGGAGGTGCTGATTCAGAAGAGAATTATTCTGACAACAAAAGCAGTAGTTGCACTGACCTACATACCAGAGGAGGTGCAGAGTTGCAAAAGAGTCATGTGACAGCAAAGCAGTAGAATGGGCGACCTGGATACTGGAGCCGGTGCAGCGGAGAGTTACTGATGTCCTAAAAAGTGGGATATGCCTGCGTGGAAGGTTACCAAAGGCAGGGTACCAAAGAGAGCTTTAACAAAGCGGTGGCATGCTGGCAGTGTACTGCTAAATCAGGTTGCAGGTGCAGAAGAGGGATCTGACAACAAAGCAAGATTATGCCTGCCTGGATTTTACCAAATCGGGTCCAGAAGCAAGAATCAGATTCATCTAACAACGAAGCAGAAAGTTAGCATGCTGAATATCAACCCAGGTGCAGAAAGAGAGTTGTTTGGCAAACAGACAGGAGTTATGACCTGGGATTTTAAAAAAAAAATTAAAAAAGGCAGGCACCGAAAGAGAGTTTGTCTCATTGGCAAAGCAGTTAGAGTGTCTCCATGGTATCAAAGACTGTAATGATGAGGAAAGGCCTAGGGGACGGGAGTAGTGTAAAACATGAATTACCAAGTAGGTGCAGATGAAGGATAACTGATAACCAAAGCAGTAGTGTAAAAACCATGAATAAAAAGAAGGTGAAGATGAAGGTAAGATAAACAAAGCAGTAGTGTTAAAACCCATGAATACCAATGAAGGTGCTGATGAGGATAACTGATAACAAAGCAGTAGTGTAAAACCCATGGAATACAAAGAAGGTTGCAGATGAAGGATAAATTGATAACAAAGCAGTAGTGTAAAAACCCTGAATACAAAAGGAAGGTTGCAGATGAAGGATAATGATAACAAAGCAGTAGTGTAAACCATGAATACCAAAGGAAGGTGCAGATGAGAGAAAACTGAAAACCAAAAAATGACGTAATGTACAAACCTGGATATCAAAAGATGGCGCAAATGAGAGAATTACCAGATACCTAGCAAATTCGAGTTAAAAATAAACAGCATACACATGAATACCACAGGAGAGTAATGATGAACAACAGAGCAAAAGTGTGCCGCAAGACTACAAAGCAGCCTCGGATTGCAAGAGGATTGTTGACCAAACAAAGATAGTAGTGTGCTTGCCAGTACCAAAGCAGCTGCAGAGACCCCATGGAACGGTGCGTCTGGCAATGCAACAGGTGTACACGAGCAATCAAATCACCTTGGGGATCTAATGTATCTGAGGACTAGATAGCAGAAAACTGGACTCCCCTAACGACAATGGACCCCACGTGAGGCCTAGAGCTTCAAAAAACGGTCGAGTACCCCACTTGTGAAACTGTTGGTTGCTTTCGAAAACACTCTCTGTCACCCAGATTTGAACGTGTATCTGATTCATTTAGGGAAGGCAAAAGTGGTACTGAGGGTGAAGGAGAGGATCTATTTTCCCAATCATGCCATGCCCCTACTCATGGTCAATTGCTGATATTCAACAGGCAGTAAGGGACCATGGGGGACTTTCCTTGTTGTCATTGTACCAATGCGTGCTGAAAATTCTATGACTTTGGTAATAAAGGATGAAAGGATGTGCTGCCCAAAAAATGATGCAAATTCGTCCCCTACTACACACCACATCGTATAGATCCTCTTTGTTAATTCGTAGGTGTTCACACACCAACACACGGCACACCACCACCAACACACACACACACCAACACACACACTCACACACACCAAAAAAAACCCCCACACACACACCACATCACCACACACACAACGAAGGGGTGCCCTTATTGCGGGCAGTAAGTTATTGGGTGTCAAAACGCACCCATGTACCCAAAGAAGGAAAAACTAACCATCGCGTGTGTTCTTGGAGCATACACACCCACATTTAACGTAGAAACCTTACAGAGCTTGTCTAACGAATATCTCAACACCCTGTGGTAACGTCATCAGGACTACTGACTAGTTGCCGTGTGCAAAATAGCGGTACCCGTACTTTGCTGACGCCAATTCCCGCACTGAAGGCTGAGCTTTATGGCAGTATTCCAGAACCGCCACGTGCTCTTTGCTGAAAATGTATTCAGGATTGCTTGCAAATTTGTCGAGGAAACCTTTGGATGCATGTCTTTGTTCATGCAGACAAAAAGATTCAGTCTCTGGTCAAGTCGCCAATGGAGAGGCACGCGCCACAAAGCAAACGTTGGTGGAGGGTACAGATCACAGTGCAAAGAAGGCTTTACGGGGCTGCGTTCTCTCGCAGAGAGGCTTGACTCAGACACGTTGCTCGTCCATCATGTATTAGATGCCATGTATGGGGCAGTAGGGCGGGGGGGGGGGGGGGGGGGGTGGGGCGGGGGGGGGGGGGGGGGGCTGGAGAGGGGGGTGGGGTGGGTAGGGGATGGGCGGAGCGGGAGGGGGGGAGAGTGGGGGGAGTTAGAGTTTGTTTCGGGCGTCCTCTGCACAACCGTTTCGGTGGTTGCTGCTGAACTTTTGATGATAATGATACAAGGAGTGCCAGAAGGAGCTGACAAAGTCTGTTTCTCCGTCATAGTTTGGTACGAAGACTTCTCTAAAGCGCCATTGTAGAAGTGACCACATTGCAAGAACATCAAGGGCCGGTTGCGCTCCATGAACTCTCAAAACAGTCTGTCATTTCGGGCTTCAGTGAAATTCCGTCTCACTGTGGGATCATGGGCAACAAAAAGCTGATGCTCTCTCCAAGGCAGGCAGCAAAAATGGAGCGGTTCAGCCACCCGTGACATACTGGGAGCCAAGACCAAATCCACTAACCAGTCTTAGGCCCCAGTGGGGAAGACGAGACTGGGTGCAGAGAGTGGTGTTACCGATTCCAACAGCTCCAAAGGCAACAGCGACAATTCCCTTCAGACTGAGGACGGCCACTTGCAGGACTGCTGAGCCACTTAACCGCTTGAAAGATCAACCTATACCTGACGAGTGTCGATTGCCGCACTGGACCCCAGACCACTGAAATGTTCCCAGGCATGAAATTCGTCCGCCTAAGGCGGATTTTCCGCCCATTTTTTTTCATCTGCAGCGCTCCCCCAGAAAAAAATGAGCCGCCCCCCAAAAAAAGAAAAGAAAATCCTGAAATAAACTTTCGTTCGATGCTATTCCCATTTGGACCAATTTGTTATTCTAAAGAGGTCAACCGGTTCACTTCCGCCGTCAAAATCAACATCGGTCCTTTTCGGCGCCTGTCGAACGTAGGGGCATCGTTTAATTTGCTGGATGTATTGGTCAAGCGGCGTCGCGATTTCACGCCAAAAAAAAGGGATGAGAAAGATTGGAGGTGGGGACTGGCTAGACCAGGAAGTGGGTTGATGTTCGTGTTGGCGATGTGTTTCGCAAATTAGCGAAAAAGCGCTGCATTTTGTGTTCCATGTGGAAAGATTGACCGACTGAATCAAGTTGTGATGAAGGGCAGCTCATATGTTTTTCTTTTCTTTCTTCCTAAAATACTGGTTCACTCAAAAACGAGTAGGGCACCAGCGCGGATGTTAAAAAAGTAAAAATAATAAATAACACAAAATAATTGCGAGTGAATGAGTCAGTATGCAATATAAAAGTATATTATTACTATGATTTTTTGAAGTATTATTTTTCATTACTGAATAACATGGAAAAATGTAGGCGTGTTTGCCATTCTTAAACAGCGGCTGAAATAGGGGGTTTATATGCAGTTTTAGGGCTTTTATTTCCATAAAAAAGCTTCGGCTTCAGGGGGCGCTTGCCCCCTGACCCCCGCCAGGGGCGTAGCCCCTGGCCCCACTGGGGGCCTACGTGGCCCCAAGACACCCGCCGATTTTTAGCCTTTATATGCTGGTCACTTTCATGCATGATTATGTCCTCCTGACGCTGTCCTACACTCCAGCTCTTCGGACACAAAAACCTGGCCGGGGGGGGGGGGGGGGGGGGGGGGGGGGGGGGGGGGTGGTTACAGGCAGCAGCTTTGGGGAAAGCCCGTTCTGACTGGAGAAGAACGCGGGCTTCATCATGGCGGCGGGTTTAAAAGTCTGGACGCACCCGCTTCCAATTGAACGCAGAGAGGAGAGATAGAGAGCATTGTAGTGACCACTACCTTCCTGGTCCTGTCATGACTGTAGCGGAACAATCGTTGTGACTTTCTGTGGAGAGATGGTCATTCTTCGTGGCTGTCTTCCAAACCAGTTAGGTACGGAAAAAAATAAATTCCTGGGCGGCAGATGCAGGAAAATTATTGTCCGCCCCTTGTCTAGCCCTTGTCACAGAGTCCTATCCAGGGCGGACAATGGGCGCTGAAAGTGCTGAAAACACGGGTCAAAACTGAGGGGGAAAGGTTGCCCTTCATCTGTCGGATCTTACGTCAACACTGGCTGAGAAAATATCACCACGGACCAGTTCTTAACGGCAAGAAGCAGTCTGACGTTCTGTTGCCAATGGTCAATTCACTTCAATCAATTCAATTCAGTAATTTACTCTATCATCTCATGAGAGAGAAATGTGTGGCATGTGATCTGCAGTAGGAGTCTTCACAGATTTAAGGACGGATAAACACTATTAGGATACACGTAAAGCACAAATAAAAAAAATTAATGCATACAATGATTGTTATACTGATCATAATTGGGTATTACTACACAAGTACCTAAATTACACGAAATATCACCTTACACACCACATGCGCGCGCGCCGCGTGCGCACACGCATACGCATGCAACAGGACACAGTCAATTGTGCGCACCATACATATTATCAAATACATGCCCCCCACGCTCACGCACGCAAACCACACGCCACATACAACACGCACATCATATCCATATATCATATTCAATCGACTCAAAAAACACTGGAATAACTAAAAATGCTACTGATAAGGTTATTTTAGTGTGTTTATTTGTTGTGTGTGTGTGTGTTTTTGTGTGAGTGTGTGTGTGAGTGTGTGTGTTGTACTTACATTCGTTCAGACTGTGCGTTGCAAGGAATCGGTTTCCACCTGAGTCCTTCAAAGGAAAAAAAAAAGGGCCTACAGCTTCGTTCGTCCTCTTTCATCATTCAGGGACAAAGGTAACTATCGTCACTACCAAACAAAGGCAAACAGAGGAACGTTGTTGGTGACGAGCATTAACGAACTCTGATAGAGGAATGGCTACTTACGCCCTAAAGAAATAACCCAGCATGTTGCTTCCAAACCAGAAAAGTTGTTGTGGATTCCCTTGATCAGATGGCCCATGAGTGTTATTCCACCAAATATCCCTTCACCTCTCTCTCTCTCTCTCTCTCTCTCTCTCTCTTCTCTCTCTCTCTCTCTCTCTCTCTCGCTCTCCTCTCTCTCTCTGAGTGTGTGTGTGTGTGTGTCTGTGTGTGTCTACCCGTTCTTTTCATTGAAAAATCGCACGCTAGTGGACAGTTCTTTTTTTTTACACTCACTCACGCTTGCATCTACCCACTCATGACACACACACACACACACACACACAACCACACAAACACACACACACACCACACACACACCACACACCACAGTGTCTCTTTCTTTACCTCGGGCAATCACTTCTCTATTCTTTTTATTCTTTATTTTTGTGTTTCTTCTCTCTCTCTCTCTCTCTCTCTCTATCCTCTCTCTCTCTCTCTCTATCTCTCTCTCTGTCTGTCTTCTCTCTCCTGTCTCTTCTCTCTCTCTCTCTCTCTCTCTCTCTCTCTCTCTCCCAACCAGCTTTCTCCCCCTAAGCGCACATGTCCTCCCAGTAACTGAGATGGGTCCGCTTCAGCTGTCAGCTGCTGACCTTTACCGTGTGGTTTGAAAACAGCGTCATTTCCTGACAGGAAAGACTGCCACCAACGTGCTTTGTAAAATGTTTGGAGACAGGATAAAACCACTAAGGACAAGACAAAACCTTGCATTACAGTCGCGTTGATCATGGGACGGTCACAAAGAAGGACATAGGAAAGAAAAATCCATAAAATGTTCAGAGACTGTTTAGTGTGGTATGTGTGTGTGTGTGAGTGTGTGTGTGTGTGTGTGTGTGTGTGTGTGTTGTGGTGCACATGTGTGTGTTGTTGTGTGTGTGGGGGGGGGGGGGGGATGAGTGTGTGTGATGTGTAAGTGCGTGCTGTGTGTGTGAGTGTGTTGTGTGTGTGTGTGTGTGTTGTGTGTGTGTGTGTGTGTGTGTGTTGTGTTACATGAGTTAATCGACACACAAACAGAATAAATTAAGCTTTTTCATAAAACTGAGTGGCAATACAATGTTTCTGTTAGCAATTAAATGCTGCCATTTTCAACGCCATTTTTCACACACATTACGGTAATTCCGAAAGAAAAACGGGGGGGGAAAAGGAAAAATACGCGCTAATGGTCCCGCGTGGAAAGAAAACGTTCGAAGGCGATTCGTTAAAACCCGAGGTATTTCATTACGAAATGTTAACAGATACGTGGAATTTTGGGCTTCAACGTGTTACGAAGCAGTTACTAGGGGAGGATATATGAACTTCCGCATAGGGCAACGAGCCCGTTTGAAAAAAAAAAAAAAAAGTGATATATATATAATTTACTTTTTTTTTTCCTGGTCCCATATTCTTGTGCCCTTCACTCGGCATCATAACCACCCACGCCGCTTATCCGACACCCCGTCCACAGCCCACAGCCCGGGCCCGGCCCGGCCGGGAGCGCAGCGGAGAGAAACAGGAAAGGCCGACTTTCTAAGCACTTTCACCCTCCAACGAGGTTTTTGGGCGAAAGTGGCCTAAAAAGTGCCTTTTACCTGTGGCGGGAAGAGAGAGGAGAGAGAATCACCGGCAGACAGACAGACAGAACAGTGAAGAGAGAGAAGAGAGAGAGACAGGACAGACAGACGAGAGGCGGGCAGGACACATACAACACCACACACACAACACACACCACACAAAACACACGCTCATACACGCGCGCGCAACAGAGGAGAGGACAGACAGACAGGACAGAGAGGCGGGCAGACACACACACACACACAGAGAGCAGGGTTTAAACCGGAAATTGGTTGGCACTGACAGCAAAGAATGAGCGAGCGATGGGCCGAAGGTGTTGGTTACACACGAGACTGACACAGGCTACTAAAACGTAGTCTCTTCAACACGGGACAGGACTCGTGGAGAAAGCAGTATCAAACACTGGGCAGGGGGAGGTGGGCCAAAAGGTGGTGTGGGAAAGACACGGGCCGAAAAGGTGTCAACATGGGCCAGGGTAAAACTGATCTAAACAACAACAACAACAACAACAAACAACAAAACATGATCTGGGAGCTGTTCACGTTTGTGACGTTGACAGGACACAAACACACACACCACACACACACAAACACACACACACACACCAACCACACAAGGGCAAAGAAAGGACACTCATAACACGCCGGCAGCTGCGCGCGCCTCACACCTGCCGACAACGAGAGGATGAAAAACATCAATACTGCCGCCCCGTCCTCCCCTCACCCCACTCCTTACGCCGGGCTTGGGCCTATTGCATATATTTACATTTCAGCTTTTTCTCTGCCGCTGAGGGCGCTGTTTTTAAGCGCTTCACATGACCGGTTTCTAACACCGGTTTCATCATTCATTCTTACTGACTTCGGACTTGCAGGGACGCTTTTACTTCGCTGTGTACTGTGCTTGGTGTCCTTATTCTAAAAAATGGCTACCATTTTCAATGGAAGAGCCAGCTCTTGCCTTTTAAACACCACAAGATTTTACCATTCTTTAATGTCAGAAGTATTTGTTGAAAAAAAGACACGAGGTGAAGAATGTTCGTTGAAGCCGAAACCGAAAAATGAAGTATTGCTTTTCTAGAAGGAACAGGAAAAAAGAAAAAAGGTGAAACGGACCAGCTTTGGAAATGGACGACTATCTTAAAGGTTTGTTTGTTCAAGGAAATGGAAAAACGTGAAGGGCCAATTTTGCCTGAACAAAATATAGCGTTTCAATAGTGTTTTGGACTATCGATGAGATGGTTTCCTTATTTAAATAATGGCGCTGGGCATGTTGAAAGCCGGCTCAAAGCAAAACAATCCAACACGCGGTTGATTGTTGGGAGTTGGCTTGAGACAGCAAGTCATGTTTAAAAAAACAAAAAAGACGCATCAAAAAACAAGGAGTTTATTTTCTTAAGACGAGGTGAACATGTTGATTCGTTATGCTAGGAAACTCATTCAAACTTCTGTGTGTTTTTATAACTATCCTAAATCCACAAGCTAGGAATTCTGTATAAATGTAACTGTGTTGTAGCAACGCCAAACCATTATGTAAACTTATGCAAAACTGGGTGGCGATTTTAGCGAATGTTCTGGCCAAAAATAGATAGGGTTAGGCAACCCTTAGTAAATCTACCAGTATGGAGAGGGAGTATTGTGTGGCCAACACTATCTTCATTAAATGCTCCCAAATATACAATGACGGAATGCTACTACTACTGGCGATTAGGAGCCCCCATAAAAGCTTGGCTTCAGCAGTAATTGCTTGTAACTCTGCCAAAAGCCAGTTGCAAGCCTGGTTGAGAAAGAGGAGCCAGAAGCAAACTAGGCCAAAAACCTATGTGATTCGCTGCCGCCAATGACGTCAGCACCTGCAAAGCTCGGTGGCAAACTAGGTCATAACGACCATATTGTGATCGCTTGACTACAAAAGCGCGGAACATCACCAGGCAAAGCTCAGCGGGCCACAACTAGGCCAACGACCCTATGTGATACTTGGGGTTGATTGAGGTTTGCGCGCGAGACACAGCCTGTTTAGCTCACAAGCAAGAAGTGCGTGGCCCTAGGAGTTCTACTTTTTGTTTGGTTGTGTGTTTTGGCCTACCCCACCGCCGCACGTTCCCCCCACACCCCACCCCTGGATGTTCTATTGTGTGTTTTGTTTTTTGTTGTTTGTTTTGTCCTGCCCCCAACGCATGCAAACACCAACCCCACCTGCCCCCACCCCCCCCCACGCATGCACACACTCAAAGTTCCTTCTAAGTTTTTAACAAGTTATTCCTCAAGTTTTACTTAAGTTACTTATAAGTTGTCCTTAATTCATTCTTAAGTTTCCCCATGTTTTTTAATAAGTTCTTGATCAAGTTCTTAATTAAGTTCTTACATAAGTTTTTGGATCAAGTTATTGATAAGTTCTTGATTAAGTCATCTTTATGTAAACCAAGTTTCTTATTATCCAAAAAAAATACAAGCTATGTTTTTATCTTAAATAGTAGATGTCTAATATAGTAACACTCGCCTCAAAAAAACGAGTCATCGTTGAGGATTGTCTTGCTCAGCGTTTTCTGCCTGATTTTTAAGGAAGGTCCTTACATACCGAAGCAAACCGCATTGATTACAATTGGGTTCTATGGAATGTCTTTATGATCCATGTCTTGATTTATGGACTTTATCATTTTATAATCGCCATGAATTTATTTTTATTAAAAAAATTTAAAATATTATGGCACTATAAATGGATCAAAATGGATCTATTTTGTTATTGGCGGTTTTGGCGTTTGCAGTTGTCTCTTTCTGTATTTATGGTTCCGATTTTTTTTGATTGCTTTTGTTTCTGTTGCCATCGGTTATTATCTTTTATAAACTGTAATATCCGCCCCCAAACATGCAGCAATGGCGCCAAAATGGCAACAGTTTTAAGTGCAAAATTCCATAGAAGACTTTGGTGCCATGTTCACATGGGAAGTCGTTATAGCGGGCATTGAATCAACTGTTCTGGGTTTGGCGGTGTTATGTTTTCATGATGGTATTTTCTGGAACATTAATTTTTTGTGTCTGTTCCACTCTTGCTTAATTTTTATTCCCTGCTTCAACACGCCCAGGATTTTTAAGGCCTCCACCTGATTCGCGTTTTCTGCCCTGATTTTCTTGCTTGGTTTACTTTTCCACCTGATTCCCAGTGTTTTTTGGTTTGAAAAAAATGATATTCCAGCTCGTTCATTTTGAAGGGAAACAAAATTCATATGATTAAAGTTATTAATCCCATGATCGTTGGCGATAACCAATGTTCCAAAATCTATAGTATAGATCACACCCTAGAGAACTATAATAATTGTCTTGTGAAAACTGCGATCTTGCGTTTAAATCATACGTAAGATCTTGTTCTGAATCCATGGGAGCAATCTAATGAATAGTTTAGTGTACAGACTAAGGAACCGTTTGCCCACACTTTTCACCATTTCTAGACCCCAGCTGCCGCTTCTACCTGTTATGATTACTATATATGTCTTGTGGAGGGACATAGTTGAATATGTTCAATGCTGAATTCAGTTCCGAGGGAACTGTTTTTGTTTTTCAGCATGCTGCTAAGAATACAGGCCTCTCCTTTTTGGGCTTAATTGCTTGATCATCAAACTTGGTCTTCATAAGTTTCAGGCAGGTTTAGGGGCCGAATTGTAGCAGTAGTAGATCATCACTGTTCTGTTTTTTTATAATTATAATTATTTTATTTTATAACAAATTGAGACACCGAAAATAACTGTTGCTAACCGTGTATAACATTTGCTGTTATTGGAGGACTAAGTGTAGGTACTCAGTGCTGGTAAAAAGCCTGTTAAGAATTAAACAGCAGTTCTTGGCAATAGGACTTTGAGGATTCAGCAAAGGCTGATTGCTATCATTGCAGCTTCGGTTGCCACGAAAAGACTTTTCTAAAGTTAGCCAGGAATATTTCCAGACCAATATAAATATGTTAAGAACAAACATTTCATTTTAAAAAAATGGCTTCACTCGCAATTAATGATAGCGGGCGCTGTGGTCGAATGCGCTTGCTTTTATTGGCAGTTATGTATGATTTAGTAAACTGGGGGAATGACAGCGAGGAGAACAAAGGAATAAATAGCTTATGGAGGACGGAACTAAGCAGCTGCCACAAACGCTATGAAAGGCAGAGACTTGAGCAGTTAGATTTTATTAAATTGACAACACTGAAAAGACAGGGGAATGCAGCTTACACATTAAAAATGATGATCAAGAAATTAATAACAACATTATTATCTAGTATAACAGGCTAACCAATCGAGGACATTGCCCCCACCAAAATTCAGTGACTTTTATCTACCATCAGAAAAAAAAAAAGATGCAAGAAATCGGGTTTATTGTCGTTGGATGGACCGTTGTTTTGTGTTTTTTGTTGAACATAATATTGGCGAATTAAAAAATGAACAAAATCTATTATTCGCCCAAAAAGGATATTGGAGTAAGGGCATCCACCCAGCAATTATAAGCTCTTAAGCAAGCGGGCAGGAGTCAGTGAACAAACAGCAAAGGATGGTTATCTAAACAAGCATTTGCCAAATTTATTTACCTGCCCCTAGACGAAATACAGAGGACCACAATTGTTATTACAACTCCAAACGAACACCATCAAATGGTATCTTCTATCTGTACACTTGATAGGATTATTAACGAAATAGATTTAGTACGCACTTCACAGTTATTGAATGGCTTCCAAGATACAAAGATGAGAAACCATTAACACAAAAGAGTTGGGATTCTGCTGGTGCTGGTTGCTATACAAACTGATATACAACGAGGCCGCTAACTTACCTCGCATGATTTAAGTTGATGATGGAGTACGAATTTAAAGGCCAAGTGAATCAATTATTGTTGAAACTTAGAGTTACCATTAATAAGAGGCATTCGGGAGTTCACAGATCACAGGTTAAGTTGAAAACTTTTAACAATCAGTTAGCCGGAAAGACTTTTCTCCTACAGTATCACAGAGGAGCTGATTGTCAATTCTCGCAACACAGAAAAATGGGTTAGAAGATTGCCCTCAGTTTTTTGCGCGCAATGATAATGAAGAATTTAAAGGCCTAAAAAACAGTACAAGCAATCAAAAGAAAAACAAATTAAATGTTGTTTGAAGGAGAGTCTTCATCCGGAACAAACTAATTACCGTGTGGTTTTTTGAAAGTAAGGTACTTTATTTACCGGGGGAAGCAGAGGGACACTTTCGCATAAAGGGGAAAAAAGATCCAGTTTTGGAGTGTTGAATCCCATGATGAAATAAAAGAATTGTAAAAAATGAATCCGCCCGTGTAATATTACGAGGAAAACTGAAAAACCAAAAACAACCAGCTCCTAAAAGAATCTTTTGTGAAAGAGAACTGCAGATAATTCCGCCAGACACAGTTACGCTTTAATTAATTTAAGGTTATACAGTGCCCAATTGCATTGAAAAATCTGGATAACAAAACACCCGTTTTGTGTCTGTTCTATCTAATGACTTCTTTGTTACAACTGTTGTGTTGATCTCATTGGGAATTAGTTCGCATTTTTACGTTGTAATGATTGGGAAAAGTCTTATTGCCAAACAATGCTTCTTTGTAGATGTAATGGGATATGTTTGACTGCACAACACTGCGAGATATTCCCTTGCTTTCTTAAATGATTTTTTCCTGGGCTCGAAAATATTGTTAATTTTTGACCCTTTAACCACCATTAATCCTTGATCCACCTTTCCAGATTAATTCCATCCTTAATCGTTCCTAAAAATTATTGTTAGTACATGCGAACTGAAAGGCGAATCTATAGGGTTTCTCGGACGTGTCGTACATCCACTCGCTCCTTTAGCCACTTCGGTTTCCATTTTCTTTAAAGATGTCTTCAGTGGATATCTATAACAAAACTATATGTATCTGTGGAAAGTTACTTCTGGTCTCGGGATACGGGGCCTTTTAAAGTAGTCATTAAAGAAACATCTAACAATCAAAATGCTTTGTTAATTTCTTAAAACATGTAAAACAATTAAATAACAGGTTTGTCTAATTTGACTTTCTTTTTTTGTCATCCTATGCCAAAAAGATGATCATGAAATACTTTATTAAGTCCTTATACTTAAGGATTGGAGTTAGCTTAATAGCTTCGTTCTCTTTGGTGACCAATCTGACTCTTTGCGCTTGTGCGGATTCTCCATAGTATTTTCCAAAGCAGCTGTTGTTCATTTTTTTTTGTTCAACCTTGAAAAAGTCCTTTTTTCTGAAGCATCTGAGAATTTAGTTCTGGATCCAGTGTTCTTATGATGTATGGTTTCATGAAACTGTTCTTGATCAAAAGCGAGTATACGAGAACAGGCTGATAACTTCAAACCATGTCGTAAATAAAATTGTGAAGTTCTATAATGACAGAAATAATTTTTTTTTTTGCCTTCGAAGATTAGGCACAAGTTAGGGGATCTTCAAGGATCCATCTTTAGGACTTTCTGCTGCTAAATGGGTGTTCATTTTGAGGGTCATGGTGTCATGAGGATATTCTAAGTCAACTTCTTGAATGAAGCCCACGCGCTGTGATCAGGCGTTAAACTGTTCAAACCACTTAAATGCTTTTGAGTTTATTCGTACTGTGTACATCTCTTGAAGGTCGAAATGGAAGTGATTGCGCCATTGCCCCACCATACAGATTGTTTGAGTTAAATACATGAGGATAGTTAGACCTTTACTGGTCATAGTAGTCCAAGTATTGTTGTTTGCGTTACAGTAATGATGAGAACGCCATACTAATTCCCCCTACGCAATCCGTTTTAAATCATCTGAATCATTGGTAGGTCAGACATGAAATCAAATCTGTACTTTAGTAAACTTTAAGAAAGCTCCAGCTTCACATCCGGGCGCAAGAAAATATAATTCGACAGGATCAAGGCTATAATGTTTGCATGAGGTCTTTCTATAATTTTCAAGCGTCGCCAACAAAAACATACAATCTGCCATCAAGTTATGAATTCATTGATTAGTCTCCAATCGGTTTTACACTCTACTTTTGCCACGGGGGGGTCATCTTGAGCATGCTGGTAATCAGGAATCACTGATGTCCTTCCTCTATGGCTAGAAAAGAACGCGACTTTAGGCCGGAAGTGTTATCTTGTTATAAACCCTTTCCCAATGTTCCATGTAATCTAAGGTTAAACGCCCTTTCTAACACAGAGTTGAGTCAAAAGTTTCTTCTGGTTATTGGGCCGGACTTTAAGGACAGAGCGTGCATCTAATGAGCCCATCATGTGTTGCATAGAGGTCATAAAAAAGGGACATGTTATATAGATTAAAGACTGTATTTTCTGTGACTGTGCAATGCATGAACGTGAAGGCATCGTCCAATGCTTACATGTAGATGAGAGTCGTACACCTCGCAAAGTTATGAACGGAATAAGGCAGCTTCATGTCTTTGGGATCAATGTTCCTTTAGTTGAAGATTGCATTTACTGTGCGCTTGCACCTCTAAACGTCCCAACTAATGTGGATCATGGCTCTTAGGTGGGGTTTACACTCTTGGGGCGTAGCTCTAAAAACCCAAATCCAACAATGTGTGGCGAGTCTTACTGTTGTTGGTTTCAGGTGGCCCATTATGAATTTCAGATAGTTTTAGATTAAAAGAACAGTCATTGCGCACTTGCTGCATGCGTTCTAAGAAAGGTATTTTCAGCATTTTAGGTCTCTATATAATTTGGCTTCTGATTGAACGCCATCGATGAAAACAATGAAAGCAAAATGAAACAAAATTTGATGAATTACTCATTAAGGAATGTTTTTCGAGATTTGTGGCGTGGCCCCGTCATAAGGAACAATGAGTGATTCCACAAAGTCTGCGTAAACAAATACTGGAGATGTTGCAGCCGTTACCAGTTCCTCTTTTAAAACTAACTTTAGATCCTGGGCGGGGGGCCGCCGTAGTAGTTCGTTCTGTCTTACTGTTACAGATAACTTATACAATGTTTTATATGTTCAAGCGCGGCCCTTGAACAGATGGGCCATTCTTGTTAACATTTTCTAACAGAATTCTTGGTTATGTTCATGCTTTGAAGTATGCGCTAATAATCTGATCATTGTGAGTTCAAAGTGTAATGGGGCAAGCCCTGCTGGCGAAAAACATTAGGGAGTAAGTCACATGACTTTTTGGCTGGTTCGCCTATTGTTGGACAGTTCTTGTGACACTTTAATGGCACCAAAATTTGTATCCTCTCCATGTGTATACCTTAACAGTTATTGGTTGATTTGTTCTTCAAACTGGATCAATTTGGTCTAAACTAACAGGAATGGTATTCATTGAAGTTAAGATCTTTGGTCGTATTGCTCGATAGTTAGTCACTCTTTATGCGTGTTCGCGGACATGATGCAGCTTGCACGGAACGCACCACATGAAACATTTGTTGTCTGAATTTTATATGTTTAAAACTGCTCTTCTTTAAAACCAACTTCGAGGTTGGCGGAATGTAAGCCTTGCTACAATCGGTGCATACTAGCCTGTTTTAATAAAATCTCTAAGACTTCACCCTCTTGACCAACCAGAGCTCTCATTTTTAGCTTATTCAGCGGCCAGCGTCAACTGTGTAAGCAGTTCGTCTGCCCAAACCGGGGGTGTTAAGTCATTAGAGAAAGATTAGTCTGTTGTTTATGAGACCCAAACTTCTAGATTTTTTCATTTATTGTTAATAATAGTCGATTAAAACAAGCTAACATTACTTTAACTGGAGGGTTATTGTTAGTTCAATTGGAAAAACTTGGAAAAAAGCATGTACAAAAACACATGCCTGTTCGTTTTGTTAGGGTCAAATGACTTCTAAATCAATTATCATTCAGTGCTCTTGATAAACGCTCTCTCTCCGAGCATATCTTCAAACAATTCGTCTATTCTTGTCCTTCATATATCTTAGCCATGCTTGTCCTTCTTTTCTAAGCCAAAAATATTATTTTAAATTAAAAAAAAAATAAATACTTAATCAGAACCAATATTCACGGTTCTTTTGGCGCTTGGGACTCATAAACTAAATTATAAACCACCTTCGGTGTTGTTAATGTGGAGATGTTTAGAACACGAGTTTAACTGTCTCGTTTACAATTTTTTAGCATTCCTTTTTTATCTGCCCGGGGTCTGGCTGTTGAGAAAAACTTGTCCTCGCCTTTCTTTGAAGATCAAACTTTTGTCGTTTGTAGTTCATCCAAAACGGCTTGGAATAAACGATTTAAATTATTTCATTCCGTGTGTTTGCAGTCAACTAGCGCTTTATTTTTGTCAGTTTGAAGGAAATAAGTATTGAGCCTGTTATTAGTTGAACCATAGTGTGTGCTTTTGGAGTTCGTTTTTATTTTTTTTGCTAGCGCACCTCGGCTAATGAACACAGGCCGAGAGTAAAGACAACCCTACTAGAGGTAATGCTGCGGGTGGCGCCTTATGCCCGTTGCCTACAGAGACCAAACACGCGTTCCTGCTGTGATAGAGCGCTTATAGGTCGATGCTCAGTATTATTAACATATGTAACGCATTAAAGGCAAGCAGAATACCTTCGTTTGTTTGGCGTATTTTGAAAGGGTCTTGCTCTAGTACTTGCTGCATTTGTGTAAATGTTGGTAATCTGAAGGTTTTTAGGTTAGGGGTTTTTCTACTTCCTCTTCTTTTGGCCGGCGCTGGTAGGCACATTTGGATAAACTTGAACAGACATGCTTTTTATAAAATATAAATACATTTAGTATTGTATATCTTATAATCTGTTATTTTCAATATTCAGCGCTGCGCGCATCATATATATTAAAAAACAAATGTACATTAAGCGGTTTATCGGCTTCTTCTTCTTTATCAATGTTGAATGTTTATTACGTCTCTCACAGCTCTCCCGCTTCCCATGCAACAGATTATTCCACGTTGACCTTTTGTCAATCCATAAACCCTATTTTGTTGTTAAATAAATCATCAAGTCCTTACACTGTTAAGGTGTAGATCTTTAGGCCACAACGGTCAAATACTGGAGGATTTCAACACCTCCCACCTCCAAAAACAGTTTTCTTAATTTCATCAAAATGCTGTATAAGAGTTTAAGTCCCGCTAGCATTTAGTTTTGGTTAGGACTGCCCTCAATTCGAAACATTGTACTTTCGTAATTTTGGATTAAAAAAAACTTTTTCACTTCCTCTTTTTGAATGGTTCTTCTTTCTTCACACAGCAATAAAACTACCTTTAAGCGGATCTAGTGAGAAGCTAAAAACTTAAAATTCCATATAGTGTCTGCCCTGCTTCTAGGATATGTTGTATGATGATCACTCTTTCGTAATATATTGCTAATTTTGGACTGATATTGGTGCTCAATCTGCCTTGCTAAATTTAGGGTGCCAACAACGTTCAAACTCTAACGTGATGTCAGATCTGCTGTATTGTACTTGCTTCGTGGTGTCTGTTGACTGATAACAAGTTGTATTCGTTAAAAAGTTAGTTCATATGCACAGTCTGTCTTTTAATGCTCCTTGAAAAGGTTATGGCGCATGCGCTTTTAACAATCAAATTCTAGGGAATGGAAAAAAAAAGCGATTTCCAAACGCAAAATTACACCCACATGTACTTTTTGCCGTCTTTTAGTATCTGCCGGCACCTATTCTATGTTTTAGTGCTTCTCATTTTTATTCTCTTGAACGCAGATCAAGCCCCTTTCATTCGGGTTAGCCATAGATCAGATAGGTTAAAAAATATGTCTGCATTGTGTTAAAGAAAATATTTCTTGCCCCCTCATGTTTTATAGAAATTTTCTTACAATTGCCCGCCCCAAATTCTGGGACAACTTGTCCTGTTTGTGTCTGTTGTTGATTCAAAGTACTATTTTGAAAGTAAGACGCGCAGAGCTGGCATATCAACTTCATCTTTCTGCCTAGGTCCGGAAATTTGACAGTTAAGAATTTGATCTGCATCCAATAGTAGTAGTTGGATTATTTTGGACACAGGTAATATTCCGTTTATTTCCCTTCAGCCAAAAGGGTTTTTTCAGTCTTCTATTGCGGGTCAAGAATCAGCCATATGCATGTAACAATTTGTTTATAAAACAAAATTAAAAAAAATTAATTATTACAAGAAAAAAATTGGCAGCATTGAAGATGAAGATTATGAATGTTTTTGATCGTGGGAGGACGACATGGAGGTGATTCCCCTTGGGAGCGGCATCGCTCGGGGGCTCTCATTGCATGATGAATTAGCAGAAAATCGGGAGAGTACATTACCACACAAGTCGGTATAAATTAAACAGAAAGTTAAGGCCAGAGATCATTATACTAAGGGTTTAGGCCAAGAACCACCAGAATTTTTAGACCCTAAATGATTTTTTGAAGTAAAAGATGACATTTTGTTTGTGAGGAGCGCCCAAGGACAAACTTGTCTCAGCTTACAACTAATAAAAGGACATCAAAGTTTTTAGCGTGGGTTCAATTAGAAAATAGGCTCAGTGTGAAAGATCAAAAATCGACTCTGGCCTTGTTAGGCCAAAATTAAGGGCGGCGGAGGCAGTTGATAAAAACTTAAAAACACACTGCAAGAACTCCCGGACCGATAAACCAAATGCAAAACATGGAACTTAAGAATTAAATCAATCAGCAGGTGAATAATAAATGTAATAGAAGCAGAATCAGTTTTTCAGAAGAAACAGCGTTAAAGACTATTACACGACTCACAAGCTACCCATGCGAGAATAGAAGCCCTTGATCAAGCTTTTAGAAACAATCAGAGGCGAAATTAACAAACAAATTTAGGCAAAACTGGTGAAAATAGATGGGTCATATAAAAGAGAAGGTAAAAGAAAAACTCGTTGAGGCTGATGACGCAACTTGGGGCCATGATATTAAAGAAAAGAATAACCCAAAGACTAAAGATCTTGAACAAGGAAAGGATCAGCAAGAACTAGAAGTGATGGAATACTAACCGGGACAAATTACGAACTTTAGTTGAATAAGAATAAGAGAAACTATCCGAAAAATATTTATATGAAAACACAAACGCTAGGCAGAACGAATTCCGAACACTGTTTAGATGAGCAAGGAGTCACCATTAGTAGCGTTATAACAGCATTAGGAATTTGCAAAAGCACGTGGTGTTTTTGGCTATTACAGGCGGTCGGTGGAGGTCAAAAGTCCCAGTGCCTCCGCCCGCCATCGCATGATAAATCATGGGTGTAAAAAAACGCATTGATCATCTTGCAAGTTTATTAAAAAAAAATTAGCTGGTAAAGCCGTGAAACGCGATACCTGGTATATTGGGGGAGTATTGTTCAGCTGGATTTTGTCTCTGCTAAAAAATAAACAATTTGGGCAAAGTAGGTTTGGCTTATGGCGAGCAATTTTTGGATTAGTTCTCTTAATAGTTGGGTTATATTTAGTTAAGATAAAGACGAGTAATCCTACGCCAGTTAATCAAGAACAAAGCGCTTGTATTTTTCATATTCATGGTCATCGAGAACAGAGTTCTGCGAGCTTTGCTGAGTATTCAAGGGACTTTGGGGGTTTTGGGACCTTCGGGAAATTAAGGATGACTTAAATCTTGGGCGTTCTTTTATTGTTTGTAAATTACTGGCTCAGGGAAATATATGGTCGTTTTTCCCAAACCTTTGTTCAATGCATAGCTATAAGAATTTCATTATTATGTTTATTATTGGACTATCTGGAGTCTGAGGGTCAGGAAGGCAGCATGTATAAACCAGTGCCAACAGGCAAAGGTCTTACTTTCGATCTTGCGTTATTTGTAAAAACATGTTGGTACTTTATGAATACTTGAAGGTAAAATCAACTGTGAATTAATTGCGTCTCTAAATTTGCCTAAGTATTGGTTTTGTGCATCAAAGGCCAGTTAGTAAGATCAGTTATGTCGATCTTGCCCTGTTGGCTTGCGAACCTAGCAACACCAAACGTAAAGTACGAATAGAGGTCGTTTATTCGTTCTATTCCCGCTTAGTTAGGCCCTTAGAAGTTGGTCTAGATAAATGTTGTCCATGCTGTTTTTGCTCTTGCTCTATGACCAGGGTCTCTCTTGAACAATTTTGAAAGGAGGTTTCATGGGACATATTTATACTTTCTGGGCGTGCCCCGGAAAATAAAGGGGTGGATATGCCAATGATCAAGATCCAACTTTTTGTTCTAAAGTCTGTTCTTGATGTTAAAGTAAATTCGTACAGATCCTTTCACAAGACTTCTTGTCTATTCTGTTGCTGAATGGATTAAAAGACTTGTCATTTCGGTAATGGCGTTGCAGTTCAGTCAAATACGGTCAGAAGGTGTAATAAAAAATGAAATCTGTACACTGACCTCACCAAAGGATCAGGATGAGGTTAAATATTAGCATACGCAACCACACCCAGTTGATGCACCAAAACACAAGCCAAAGTTTAAATGGTTCTGATTAAAACTGCAAAACGGATCTGACTAAAACACGATTTCTGGATGTGCTCTATTTCAATAGGGGGGTTAAGATAGCTCTTCAATGGAGTACTCACTTTTTATGAAAAGAGGCAGTCTGGAGTCACGCAATGTCAAGAGTATCAGTTGCAATATTTTTAGGTTTGTAGTGCGGCCCCACAGAATATTTTTGCATCAGTATATTAGGAAAAGAACTAAAATTTTTAATTTGTTTTAAAAAAAGGTTTGTAACAATAAAACTTCAAAGACCGTCCTTCGTTTTTGACATGCTATGGATAACAATTGCGGGCACAAAACGGTCGCGTCAATGTGAAATATTACCACAAAGTCGTATGGGGTTAATATAAAATGAAGCCAAGGGGAATTAATAAGATTACAAAATATGAAACGGAGAACAAACGTAGTTTAAAACAGTTAACAAATACCTGATGGTTTATTTTACGGGTTTTTGCTCACTATAAGAAAGCAATGAGTAAATTAGACATTACTCTTAAACTTATACAATGCAAATCTAAAAAAACATATAAAATTAAATACTGAAGAAGCAAATAACGATTTGCATAAAGAGTTAGCTAAAATGCTTATAGGCTTTACAAACTAGCAATCTACCCACTCATAGTTTTAGTGTTTCGCCAGATGGAAACTAGTTTGAGGGGGGAAAGGTCAGCTCAATCTTGCATTACATTCATTATTCTATGTTCCATTTGGATGAGCTAAGAACTGATGTAATCTTATTATGATGGAAGGCACTCAACTGTTTTTAAGACCTCTGACGTCAGGGAAAAGTTGCCATATTGCGATTATGAAATTGTTCAATTCCCTAATTTCAGTTTAAAGAATTAGTTTGTGGGAAGGGTCGGATCATTCAATATATATAAATCAACAGGAAAAAGGGGAAAAGTCGTTAATTGTGATAACCTGCACATTGTTTTGGAAATAAAATATACGCTACTAAAAAATAATGTCGCGAGGGCTAGGAAGAAACCAGGAGTTACATTAGCGCAGTGAGGTGTTTAACCTTAGAATTAAAAAGACCTTGCAGACGTTGCGGACTTTGAAAGAACGGTGTGAGATAGGAACTAGTATGGGTTAGGTACATAAAGATGGTGATTATCAAACGCCAAAGAGGTTAGCGACAGTAAAAGTTTCATAAACTGAAACAGCTGCGCAAATTAGAGGCAAATAATGTTGGGCCAGTATGAATATAAAATAGTTCGAAAAACCTGTACCTCAAATGGGCACATGAACCATATTTAGAATGGATATAAAATTTGAATTTCAAAAGCCCATTTATTATTTTAGCCGCCAAAAAGTGTCAGGAAAAGCATTCAACTCTGGACCTTTACAAGTAAGTCTTTATGCCAGAGGACAATCGTCAAGAAAAAGAGATTGAAAATTATAGCCGTATGGGAAATAAAAGTACATCCTCTCAGAAGAGATCAGTTGTGAAAGATGCTTCTACAAAATTACAGTTCATTCCGCAAATTGAAATTAGGAGACCGTCACAATAATTTTTGAAATTTCTGGTCTTAAAAGTTGGAAAGATGGATGGGGGGGGTTGTGGGCATTAGTGACGTCCTTCTAAAAAGGAATTATCTAATTAGCTGGCAAAACTTAAGACGTTGAAAAAACTTAAAGTTACCGTCGTCATTCTTCACAATGGCGAGGATATTAAGGTCATAACAAACAAGCAAACAAAATCAATATTAGTATAAATAGAAACAATATTACAGGAAATGGGAATTGGATTAATATTACGCATTTAGGCATCATTAGGGTTTTATTACACTGAACACAGTTTTGACAGCGATATGATAAAATAAATAACTGGATTAGATTAAATTCTGTTATTAAACTTATGGAGCGTTAAACTTATGACCAAAAAACCCCTCTTGTTCATTAATTTAGTGGGCAAACTGGTTGTGGAAAAAAAAATATTTATCCTCAACCTGTTACAAACAGTTTATCGTATAATTTTTGATCATATTTGTGATTGTTCTGCCCCAAACACTAAAAATGGAAAAACAAAGCTTATCATGATAGAAGGTTTATATGGACAGATGATGACTTATATTTAGTTGATCCTAGCAATAAACTGATGATGAGGTGTTAGAAACAGTTTAATAGACTGTTTGAAGGAACGCAGACCCCATCTATTTTTTATAGATGGACTGTTCAGCAGAGAAAGAGGGCATAGTTAAAAAGAGAAAACACTTTGTCGAACTAGATTCAGGGAAGTCCATGCTGGGATAAGTGTTGTGGATTTTATGCCGAATATAACTCTGTTTTAAAAAAGGACTTTAGAGAACAGTTAAAGGACTGTTAGTTTTATTTCACATGATAGAAAGAGACTCATTTTTGAAGAATGTTTGCGCGAAAATGATGTTATTGAAAATGACAGGAAAAAAAATACGATTAAACAAAACTAAAATCTGAAAAGTATAGGTAAATTAGTATTAAAAAGGGATAACCCTGCCTCAGTGATGTTTGTTTGTAGGATAATCGTTATTTTTTGGTTATTGACGTCTTCACTTGCCAGAGACAGTAATTGCGCTTTGCGTGTGCTGTGTGTCTGCGCCTTTGTTGTTCTGTCTGTCTCTGTTCTCTCCTCTTTTGTTGTCTGCGGTTGATTCTCTCTTCTCTTTCTTCGCAAGGGAAAAGGCAGGCTTATAGGCCACTTTCGCCCAAAACTCGTCGTGGACGGTTGAATGTGTACAGTGGTAGAGTCGGCCTTTTCCTGTTTCTCTGCCGGCACCTTGCAATCAAAGGGCGCAGTCAATGTCAAGTCGTCAAGAGGAACCCATGGAGGAGACACTGACTGCTTGGAGTCACTTTCGGGTGGTGTCAGTGCGCCTGTTCTGAATCCAAATAGCAGGTCACCACTATAAGCCCCTACTGACGACAATAATTGCTTAGTCGCGAGCTGGCCTGAGTGGAGCACTCATCCGAAGAGTTCCATCACGTTGCCCATCGACAGCCTCCATGGACACTCGCCGTTCCCGGTGGACGGACGGAAACCAAACCCAAGGCCACAGAACGTGGTAGGAAGACCATTCCAAAACTGAGGTCACCTGAGGCAAAGGATGGGATTACCACAGAGTTTGAGGCTTTTTTTTTGGGTCACTGCTGATTGATGAGAAATTGGGAGATGAAGATGATGTACGGGTTTCCATTTCGGTTCTGAGACTGATGAACAGGGTTAGTAATCTAACTTACTTTCCATAATATTTACTCGGTTTAATCTAGGCCCGGGAGATCCAGAACCTTTAGTGTTGGTCAGAATTTGAGCAACACTTCAGAGGGCATCCATTTAGTGGATGAAAACTCAAACTGTGTGGTTCCCCGTCTTCCCTACTGAGCCGCGCATTACTCAGTTCTGGGAAGGGGACCCGGTGGGGCAGAAAAAATCCCACGGACTTGATGGGATATCGAATCAAGGATTCCAAGAGGGTCCGCGACGCCCTATCCACTTTGCCCGGGGCTAGTAACATAATATTTACTTATGTTGTGGGTGAAGTGTAGATAAAATCTACAGGGTTAAAAAATGTGATTCTAAAAAACTAAGCTGGACATCTGCTTAATTGGAACGTCGTTTTACACTTGTATTTTTTTCCCCTCCTCTGATTGAACCAGTAAGCTGACTGCTTGGAGGCCCAAGGCTGACTGCTGAGGCAAATTGCTTTTGAGGGTGGACACAGCGGGTCTATGAATGAAAACAAAGGGGGGGGGATCATCTCTGATCGCGTGCTTTATACATTTCTCCCTTGCGGGATTTCAGAACACTGAATCGTGGTCTGTCGGAGAGGATGAGGCGGGGGAATATAAAAGCAAGTAATAATTAATAACAAACAAGCAAACATCATGTATTGATGGTACCGCAACTGTTCAGTTCAAGTTTTCCTGTAAGTAACTTGGGGAATTTGGATAGCCTCACAGGATTTTTGTGTCCCAATCATCTTGTTTATATCATACAATGGTTGCACACTGCTTGCATTGCTCAGGATTATATTTTAATTATTCTATCAACAAATTGCGGAATTTTAACATATTGAACTTAGCGTTAGTATCCAGAAGGTTTTTAAAAGTTATTCAAATCTTTTCGCTTTTTTAATGTGTGCAGGTAGTTTGTTTCAATACGGTGCCACTTGTATACTAAAGGAAATAAAATTTTCTAATATTAGTGCGACAATATTTAATTTTGGATTTTGTTATCAGAATTTCTTTGTAAATTTGATTAGGGGTTAGTTAGTTGAAAAATTCTGTAAAATTTGTACTATTAAGTCCCTTATTAGCTTGTAAGTTCTCAATCAAGTCTCCCTTATTAGTCGGAACTTTAACGATGGTAAATTTAACCTTCGCAATCTAATCTGCATAGCTATAAACCATATTTTAAAAACTTCCTTATTAAACAAGGTGTCTTTTTTTTGTACATTTCAATTTACAAGGGCTCATATCCATTTCCACTGAGACGTGTTCTAAAAGGGACGAACCATGAAAAATAACTGTTGGTACAGATCTAGATCGGAGAGTAGATTCTTGGATCAGTTAAAACAGGACTGTTTTATACAAATGGTTTGGTGATAAATGAAACATGTGATATTTGCTTACGGAGGGAAGTAGTATATTTTAATGAAAATATTTTACATTTTTCGCGGGATATGAACGTGAATATGTATTTTATATATTATAGTTTAGATGTTATGTCATGGGCCTCCTCTCTCTCTCTCTTCTCTCTCTCTATCTCTTCTCTCTCTCCTCTCTTCTCTCTCTATCTCTCTCCACACACACACACCACAACAAACAACAACACACACATTAAACTAATTAAAAATGGCTTTATAGGGGTGGATCTGTTGGTTGTATATCGATCTAAAGGTGGATGCAAGAATTCTGTTAAACGGGATCAATTTTTTTTCTCTCTCTCAATTTAGCATAGGGGAAACACCATTACGTTTTTGTTTGTTTATATCTGTTATGTTGAGGCATAGTATATTTTACTTTTAATGATATAAATGTTGACATTTCATGTTTTTCTTATTATGTGATTTTCTATTTTTTTAACTCAATATAAGACATTAGGAAGTAATTTCTTTTTTCCCCCTGACGTCGGAACAACTTGTTTTTTATTTATTTATTTATTTTTTTTGCTATGACTGACTCAATGGACAGGTATTTGATTTGATTTGTATTGGAGGAGGTTAGCAGCAACTAAACTGATTGCCTTTCTATTTGTACAGTATGGGTGATACCGATTCACTGCAAAGCGAGACGGACTGCAGGGGCGGAAATCTGAACAAATCTTAAATAAATGTTAGCGAACCGCCAGAGAACGTGGACAAACGGGACTCAACAAGGAACAAAACACACGCGTTTGACCTCTTAGGTCTTGTCAGGGGATTTATAAAACGAATTTATAAAACAACGAAAATTACACTTAGCTTAGATCGCTTCAGATAGCTTAGGGTTCGCGCATGGCAAGAAGGCGTTGAATGAGAACGAGGCTGTTGGAAGGGAAATAGTGAGTGAGTCAAAAAGTGTAATGATGATTAATAATATTATTGATCGATAGGAATACTAATAATGGTCAAATATTGGGGGGGGGGGGGGGGGGGGGAGGGACAGGTCAATCTGGTGTCAATAATGTATGTGCATGGGAGAAAGGAGAGTGGGTTAGAGGATTCTTAAAGCAGCAGGGTTGACCGTTGGGCAACAGTTCCCAGTGGCGAAGGCAATACGATTGTGATTGTCAATGCTAGTGGTAGTTTCAATACTGCCTATAAGATTACTGAAATGATACTGCTAACAACGATAGGAAGGTTTACGGTAACGGAAAGCAATGTTACAGAAACATATTAGAAATACATTTTTATAATAATTCATATAAATAAAATAAATAATAGGGAAAAAAACATAAAAAATGTGTTTAAAAAAATTAATAATTAAAAAAAAATAAATTAAAAAAAAAAATAATGATAATAAATGAATAAATAAGCTATAGGTTATGTGTGAGGTGAATGTGGAGTTAAGGTAGTATGTTGTGTGTGTTGTGGGAGGGCTATTGTGGGCTGAGATTGAAGTGGTGGGTTGGTACATGTTACTTTAAGGTGTTGATGCTATGAGGTGGAGGGAAGAAGGGGAGGGGTTTACGTACTAACTGGGGGAGGGGGAGGGGGAGGGGCAACATATTCACACCTATACACAAAATCTCTCTCTCTCTCTCTCTCTCTCTCTCTCTCTCTCTCTCTCTCTCTCCCCCCCCCCCCTCCCCTTCACGACCAACGATAAAGGAGCTAGCATTCTATTCATTATGTGTGTGTGTGTGAGTTGTGTGTGTGTGTGTGTGTGTGTGTGTGTGTGTGTTCCATGTGTAATATCAGCCTTATTCATGGTTACCCCCACCTCCACCCCCAGCAACCGCCATACCCACCAACATTCATACACACATCATTACTAGGGCGGGGGGGGAGGGGGGGGGTAAGTCGATTGATGTAGCAAATGGAGAGACTCAGAGAGTGTAGGAAAAGGGAAGAGGATGATAGCTGCAACCTATGTCTGAGGTAAACAGAGGTAGGGTGTGCGAAGGTGGAGGATATTTCAGGCTGGAGCTGCAGAGATGGAATGGAACATACTACTTTTGGACGTTGATGCCATGAGGGTGGACGGTGCCAGTTTGGCAATGAGATGGGATTCTGCATAAGGCGTTCCAAGTTGTCACTCTTAGATTGCCAAAGTGCCAAGACTTTGACATGGTTGATGTTGTGTTGGGCATGGTTGAAGTGTAGAGCGACTGGTTTGGGCCGATGGTGGCGGATGTCGGCCAGGTGTTCAGAGATGCGCGTCTCAAGTGTGCGAGATGTCTCACCTACATAGATCTTACCGCACAGCTGACAGTGGATGGCATACACAATGTTGTGGCTCTGGCAGGAGAAAGTGCGTTTAATAGTGAAAGAGCCTGTGGGCCATGTAGGATGGTGTCTGGTTTGGTGAGAGAGCAGATTTTGCAGTTGGGTTTAGAGCAGGGGAAAGTACTGGTGGCTTAGGTGTGAAGATTTTGTTCAGCTTAGAGCGCACCAGTAGGTCGTTGAGGTTTTTGTCACGTTTCAAAGTGATCATAGGTTTCGTCTCAAAGGCAGGTTTATGATTTTCTACCATGTGCCAGTTAGACTTCAGGATCCTGCAGATGGGCAGATTTTGAGGATGGAAGAGAAGGCAGGCAGTGGGTCTGTCTGTCTCTTTGGGAGGTTTAGTTTCCAGAGTAGATGTTCTGGATTTAGCTGCAGTGCGGCTGAGAGCATCATTGATGACGGCACTAGGGTATCCACGGTTGGTGAAAAAATCAGACATTTTTGGCTGCTTGTATTGTGAAATCTTCTTCGCTAGAGCAGAGTCTGCGTTGGCGAAGGAATTCAGAATATGGAATGCTATTTTTAGTGGACTGGTGGTGAGAGATGTGTAGTCCAGGTATGAGTGTGCATCAGTAGGTTTGTAGAAGACTGAGGTTTGAAGCAGTCCATCTTTGAGGGAGATAGTGATGTCCAGGAAATTAACTGACTGTGAAATGGTGTAGGTCAGCTGGATGGATGGATGGAAGGTCTGTGCAAAGTTGAGGAAATTCTGGAGTCATGTTCTGGTATGGATGTGGCTCCCAATCCATCATCTATGTATCTTTTGTAGAGCTCTGGTGTAGGGCCTGTGTAAGAGGTTAGTAAGTGGTGTTCTAGGTGTCCCATGAAGAGGCAGGCATAGGATGGTCCCATCTGGTTCCCATAGCAACACCACTGATTTGTGAGAATGTGTGGTTGTTAAATTCAAAAGTATTGAGGGTGAGGACTAATTCTGCAAGTCTGACCACTGTAGCTGTGGGAGGGTGTTGTTGGTTAAGGGGTCGTTTGTTAAGAAAGAATGCGAGGGCCTTCAATCCATCAGCATGAGGGATGGAAGTGTAGAGAGAGACGACGTCAAGTGTAAAGAGGAGGCTGGTTGGAAAGTGGGATCTGTGTTGTATGAATTAATCATGTTGAGTGTGTGTGTAGTGTCTTGAGGTATGTGGGGAGGCCTTGTACTATGGGTTGGAGGAGAGAGTCTAATCAATAAAGGATGAAGTATGTTACTAGGTCTATTCGACTTTGTGGAGAGTTGTCATCAAGAGCGATTAGAATTACGTCTAACGAAAACTGCGTCACGATTTTGGAACGAAAAGATGACGTCAGATTCTCATCCACTTCATGGTTTATGGGTTGCCATTTGCATGACTAGACGAACAATTCACGTCTTGGAGACTGGCAGAAACGGTAAGAACTTCTGGATGAAGATACAATATATGGGGTGCTGGGTTTCTCTCAATCATGTAATCCCCCCCCCCCACCCCCCCCCCCCCCATAGATGCTGTAGCAACACCAGGCTGAGTGGCTCATTTCAAAAGAATTTTTTCTTGAAAGTTTTAGCTAGTCATAAATCTAAATTCAGGTTCTTGGTGCTAGATCTATTGCATCCATAAGCGGCTGTTTAAGCCGGGGTTATCTTTAAAAAAAAAAAAAACAACTTCCGCGGATCTCTTGATATTTCCGACAGCCTGTGAATCATAAA
>CM031626.1:17096900-17106989 GCA_018398815.1 Conus ventricosus | reverse complement strand
TGGGCCCTTCCATTACGTAAAGGTCACCATGAACCAGAACAAAGAACAGCAGAATCGAGACATTGTTTTTCGAATGTTGATTGGTAAGGATGACCTGCTAAAGATGATGCCACGGACTTCCATTCTGGTTAAGCCACGTGTCAGGGCTGTACTCTGCACTTATTTCATAGTAATCCACAGGGCTTTTATGAGCTGCATCCTGTAGTCTAATTTTACCTCTGTTCAGGAGCGGTTATGTCCCTTGATATCTTAATGGAGTGTCCTGCGCGTGCCTGTACCCATCGTCAACACAGCGCAGGACTCCAAGGGTGGTACAGGACTGCTCTAAAGGCAGGTGAAGACAGTGCTTCTCTGGGTCCTCCCCAGCACCTTTGGGTGTTTCTTTTCTTCTTTGCCTTAACTAGGCTGAGACTGGAGAAAGGTCCAGTGACGGTGAGGAAAGACCCACTGACCACAGGGGAAAGTCCTGTTGACAGTGGGAAAGACTACAACTTTGGATTCTCTCTTGAGGGCACATAAGACCGTTATGGCGAAAGCTTGGCTGTGTCTGGAGTGGCACTGTCTTCATCTGTCCGTGGGCAGGGGTGGGTTGGGTCTGTGGGGTGTGCTCGGCAGCTGGAGGGTGGTGTTTTTCGCCGGTGGGCTCTGCAGTCATGAAATACGGGCTGGTACACCCATGGGGATGCTACTTTAGGGCTGTTATGAGCTGCATCCTGTAGTCTAATTACCTCTGTTCAGGAGCGGTTATGTCCCTTGATATCTTAATGGAGTGTCCTGCGCGTGCCTGTACCATCGTCAACACAGCGCAGGCCTCCAAGGGTGGTACAGGACTGCTCTAAAGGCAGGTGAAGACAGTGCTTCTCTGGGTCCTCCCCAGCACCTTTGGGTGTTTCTTTTTCTTCTTCATAGTAATCCACGGTGTCGACCAGGTCCGAGAGAGACAGATACCTGCAGCGTTGGTCAGAAGGTTTGAGCAAATTTTCTGAAATCCATGCATTAAATGGGTGAGACTTGACTGTGTGATGTCAGTGTTCCCAGTTGAGCTCATGGTAAACTCAGCGGAGAATAGGAGCAAGTCGAGGCAGAACAATGCCACAAATGATGGCTCTAATCCACATCCACATCTCAGTCGGGAGTCTGCAATGCTAGTTTGCCATGGCGGCTGGTTGAGTAATTAGCTTCTGTAATGTGTCTGTCCCGGCAAGAAAGATTCTTCTTTTTTCTCAATTATTTGATCAAAGATTACATATAAAGTCTTCTTTCACACACACACACGCACACGCACGCACACGCACACGCACACACACACACACACACACACACACACACACACACACACGCACGCACGCACGCACACGGACACGCACGCACGCTCGCTCGCACGCACGCACGCATGCACGCACGCACGCACGCACGCACGCACGCACGCACGCACGCACGCACGCACGCACACACACACACACACACACACACACACACACACACTCACACACACACACACACACACACACACACACACACATGGCTGAAAAATTGAGGCCCAAATAACTGTTTATCACAAAAGAAATCTTTTGACAAATAGAAAAATGATGAACATAAAAGCGTAAAGAAACTGATGAAAAAATATTAATATTAAACAAACCTAAATAAGAGATGAAGGCAAGCGTGTACAGGAAACATCATACATTTGCCATGGGTCCATCATGCTCTTGTCAACATGGGTTTTGTTAACGTAGGCAGAAGAGCAAACAGTAAAATGTGATCAGAATAAAGAACAAAGTTTGTTTAAAAAAAAGTTTCTTTTCTCCTCCTTACCAAACTTGTATGTAACTCACATAGGAACTACAAAAATAAAGTCATAAAAAAACAATGATGAACAATACACATTCCCCCCACATATGGTATTGAACATTAGCTATAGCACAGATTAAAGCTAAAGATTACACATTGGGTGTTATAGAAACTGTAAGAGCAGAATCAACCAGCACTCTGTGAACACAACATACGCTTCCAGCCAGCTTTCAAGAGGATTCGAACTTCAAAACTGCAGTCAAACTCGGAGACTTCTCTTGAAAAAAAATTGTTCCAGCCTCCACAATGTGCAGTTCGTAAAGTGAGTAAAAGGATCAGCGTGGACTGCATGGGTTGCAGGTAAACAGAACGCCTGGACTCCTTGTCGCAGACACAGGGCAATCAGAAACATATATGAACACACAAACATTCAGCGTGGACTGCACGGGTTGCAGGGAAACAGAACGCCTGGACTCCTTGTCGCAGACACAGGGCAATCAGAAACATATATGAGCACACAAACATGCGCATGTGCGACAGAACACGGCTGCATGCAGTAAATAACTTGTAACAGACATGTAGACATGCATAGTCATTTGCCCAATGACGACAGACATTTTTACCAGCTATGAAATTTGCATCATCATGGGGACATCATCAACCATACGACATTGACACAGACCTGCATATATGCATCATCAACACACATCGCTAGCTATCCAACACTGATACATACACATATACATGCATACATACATACATACATGCATGCATACATACATACAGACAGACAGACAGACACATATATATGCATACATGCATACTTAATATCTCTCTCTCTCTCTCTCTCTCTCTCTCTCTCTCTCTCTATATATATAATATATATATTATATATATATACATATATATATACATGCATTCATACATACATACGTACGTACATACATACATGCGCACATACATGCATCGATGATACCTCAACATACTTGCGATGTTATGATGCGTAGAACACATATCCAGACACTCCTCAACACATAATCACTGACTGGTGTGATGTGTGAATGGTAGACCCATAAGTGCCAGACAATTGTGTCACTCTGGTGGCAGCAACATTCTCTGACAGGATACTCATTCACATATTCATTATTACTGTGTGTTGTTTCTTCGGTTATATACTGGTAGTTGACTGGTTCATTCGTTCATAGCTTTATGCATGTCTATCAGTATGTTTTTCCCATCACACACACACACACACACACACACACACACACACACACACACACACACACACACACACACGTCTGTCTGTAGCAATGGTAAATGTTGGAAACAATCATGAGCTTAATGAAACTTGGAAGACTGATAAAAGAAAACAAAACATTAAGCCTATGAAGCATCAGAAAAGAAGAGATAGATTGAACATAAAATTTCCCCTGAAACTTTCTTATATAGCTACTCCGCAAAAGTTAAGGGCCGGAAAAACAATCCTGTCTCCCAAGCAAACAAAATCAAAAAACACCCCCAACTCATAAAATGATTTAATGCAACATTTAATCCATCGATTTATGCACAAATTCATTGACAAGTCAAAATCCATTGGATTTACATCCGTCACAAACACAACACCCCCCTTCTGAAAAATTGCAAGAAAGTCAGGTCATTTTGTTCATGTTCAATAACGGGTGTGGCCACCATTTGCTGCCAGACAGTCCCCCAGCCGTCGCCGCATCGAGTGGACAAGGTTGTGCAGCATCTGTTGCGGGATGGCGAGCCACTCCTGCTGCAGGAAGTGGAAGAGCTGCACACCATCTACGGGCTGGGGGTGATTGTCCACTACGCGGCATCCAAGAATGTCTCACAGGTTTTCAATGGGAGCCAGGTCTGGGGATCGGGCTGGCCAGTCCATGCGGACAACTTGCGCACGCTGCAGGAAGTCCCTCACCACCAAAGCACGGTGAGGGGTGGCGTTGTCGTCCTGTAGAAGGGAGCCATGTCCATGGCCCGCAGAGTGGGGACGATGATTGGCCCGACAAATCTCATCCCTGTACCTCACGCCGGTCAGGTTGCCTCGAATGAGGTAAAGAGGAGTCCTCCCATGGAGATGAAAGCCTCCCCACACCATCACGGACCCCCCTCCATACCGGTCGTGCTCTTGGACGCAAGCATGGACGAATCGCTCGCCTACACGTCGCCAAACGCGCCTCCGGGCATCACTGTTCGACAAAGTGAAACGAGACTCGTCTGTGAACAGGACTCTGCCCCACTGCTGCCTGTTCCAGCGCTGGTGGTTGCGTGAGAACGCCATGCGAGTTTGACGATGACGTGGTGTCAGCGGTATACGAATGGCAGGGACCCTTGAGTGGAGGTTTACCTCGTGCAGGCGTCGCCTAACAGTGTCCTGGGAGATGTTAATGTGGGTAGCCGTCCTCAGGTTGCTACGGAGGGTCCTGGCAGTGATGGTTCTGTCACGCAGCGCCATCACCTGAAGGTAACGGTCGTCGGGATGGTTCGTTGTTCTTGGGCGTCCGGAGCGGGCCCGTTCATCGGTACTACCGGTGGCTTGGAAGCGTTCAGCCAGGCGTTGAATAACAGAGTGGCTCACTCCAAGCCGTCTGGCGACTTCTCGGCCGGAAGTTCCATCCTGAAGCCAGCCCAGCGCCCGTCCACGATCAAGTGTTGATAGTCTCTGTCTTGGAGGCATGGTTATTGAGACCCCTGGTTGCAGCCCTTAAATACCCCTAACCGTGTACCTTTGGCGGAGCAGTGTTCACTAGGGACATGGCTTGCACGTGCAATTTGCCAGACACCTGCCGCGGCACTGCTTCGTCAGCTGACAACGACTGAACTTTCATTACATTTACGTGCATTTGCATCGTTTTCTGCGCCGCTCAAAACACATTTGCATAACTGCAATGTCTGCAAAACAGGTTTGGGCACGTGCAGCAATAAGTAAAGTTGCCGCGTAGCCCTCCATGCGTCATTTTCAACGTCGTTGTGCTCGTGTACAATATATCTATCTGCAGCTTCTGAAAACAAGGGTTGGCCCTTAACTTTTGCGGACGAGTATATATATCAACAAAGGAAAGGCAGACTACACGTACCGTTTCCCGTAAGGTTGCCAGTGAAACATGTATAAAGGAGAGGATGGTTAAACATACCATTTCCGATAAAACCTACCTTTGAAACAGCGAAGAAGAAGTAGACTACACACACAGTTTCCCCTGAACAATTGTCTATAAAACATAAAAAAGAGAGGCAGGCTACATATTTCAAGTTCCCCTAAAGGTTGCTTATGAAACATCAAGAAAGGAGAGGTACGTTTGACATACAACTTCACCTAAAACATGTCAAAGCAACATTGGGTAGAGGTAGCTTACATATCCAAACTCATCAACAGTTCTCTGATAGACCATCAACAATGGTAAGCTAGGTTATAATTTCACCAATAGTTTGTAAAGGGAACAGAAGAAAGAGGAAAGGAAGATTAGTCGTGCAGTGTCATCATGATGGACCTGGAAGAGCATCAGGAAGGGAGAGGGAGGTTACACATACAGATTCACCATTACGTTCCTGTCAGAACAGAAAGGAGGTATACAATCAATTTCTCCTAAACGTTGCCCTTGAAACATCACAAAAGGACAGGTAGGCTACAAAACCAATGTCACCTGAACGTTGCTTGCAAAACATAAAATGAAGTAGGTTCCACACACATTATCTTACCAATAAACATGAGGAAAGGGGAGGTAAGTTACACTTCGCCAAGACATTGCTGATGTAACGTTGGGAAAGGGGAAATGGGTTACACATACCCCCCCCCCCCCCCCGCCTCAAGAGTTGCTAAAGGTACGGTCAGGTAGATTACAATTCCAGTTTCTAAAGTTATTGCTCATGGGAGAGAGTACGGAGAGAAGGGGTAAACGACACGTCTAGGTTTCCCGAGGTGTTACTCATGGGACAATTAGAGCAGTTTCGTTTCCCCCATGAATGTGCTGTACACAGGTCGGACTGGTCATCGACGAATATCACAAGTATCATCTCTTTAATGTTCATGAAGTGGTGCACTGGAATCTTCAATACTAATCTTCTCTGCCATTGGTATTCCTTCAGGACACCTGTACACACACATATGTGCCTCCGCACACACACACATACACACACACACACACACACACACACACACACACACACACACACACACACACACACACACACACACACACATGCACGCGCGCGCGTGTGCACGTGCACTGACGCACGCGCCTCGTATGCATGCACACACACACACACACACACACCCTTACACACACACACACACACACACACACACACACACACACACACACACACACACACACACACACACACACACACACACACACACACACATACACACACACACTGGCGCATGTGCCTTGAATGCACACACACAAACACAAACGCGCGCGCGTGCACGCGCACTGGCGCACGCGCCTCGTATGCACGCACGCACGCACGCACGCGCGCGCGCACGCACGCACGCACGCACGCACGCACGCACGCACGCACGCACGCACACACACACACACACACACACACACACACACACACACACACACACACACTCACTTGCATGCATGAATGCGGGCGCATTGATACATGACTGACTGACTGAAACCATTCACTGTCAGATTATCATAGTGTTGTACTGACAACATTGATACATCTACACACACTCATGCACATACAAATAAGCACACAGATTTAATGTACTAAAGTGTGTGACATATACAAATAAGTATACAGATTTAATGTACTAAAGTATGTGACATAAGCCACTTAACGAGTTCAAAGTCAAGGCGTGGCACATGTCATCGTGCATTCATTCATTTATGTTTAGTGTAAAACACCAACCAACGACATAAAGCTTACGGAAGAAAAATAGCTATTTGATATCAAAGGCTTATGATAAGGCAAGAATTGACACGCTCGTGTCGTTGGAATCAAAATGAAAAACGGAAGGGAACGGGGTGTAAAAATTAACATTATGCCTGTCAGTAAAATCTTTGATTTTGTTTTCCTTTAAATTGGTTTTACATCTCTGGCGAGCAGTTTTACGGAAACGATTTTGTTTAAAAGAAAAGCTCCGGAGCTTGATACAGTAGAGATCAGTCCATTATCCCATGGTCACTTGAGCATTGGTCTGTAACAGTGTAGCAAGGTCATTTGCATCTGAATCTCCATCACCACCCAGCAGACCTGGAGACAGCAACTTCAGACAGGGTCAGCTGGCGTTCCACCGTAAAGGTCGGTGTCGAGCAGAGCAGAGCAGAGGAGAGAGGCCCTGTGGAAAAAAAAAAAAAACGGAGGCGAGCCGCATACGGCAAAGAATGACGTCAGCACCCACAGACACTCATGACCAAGACTTCACCTGCAGCAACTGCAACAGAGTCTGCCGCTCAAGGATCGGGCTCTTCAGCCACAGTAGGTGCTGCAACTCGGTTGATACACGGCGCAACTCTCCAAACAGACGGATGCCATCATCCGTCACGGCATTTTTGTCAACAATGGAGGAAGGAGCAGGGGGGGGGGGGGGGGGGGAGGTCATAAACAATTCATGAATCCTCTTCTCGGTAAAAAAAAAACGAAAAAAGGGAGAAGTAGCGAGAAGGCGTAGGGGAAGGAAAAGCCAACTGCTAGAATGAATAAACCCGATTTTGTTATAAAATTCGTGAACTCTTGCTAAAACCATTCTTGTCGACTTTTTACTAAAAACAAAATCCTTAAAAAAATAGTGTAAAAGTTAATTCCCATTGTGTAATGGCTGTCGGGGATGTGAAGCGTTTGAGGCACAAAGTGTCTAGAGCACAAGCTTTTAGAATACGTAGCCCATCCCCCTTCTTCCGCCTTAACCTTCCCGGAACTGAATCAGGAAAACGTTCATCACTGGATGGACAGAGAGGATCTACATACCGTGAAAAGTCCGACTTCGCGGGTCGTTCGAACTCAAGAAAACGATCGCTGTGACCGTTCAACCATCGTCCCCTCTTTAATGATCCTTACCTGTTTCAAACCCATCTTCAACCCAACCACCCATAACCTCCAGTATCTCCTGACTTTATTGATAAATTCAAATCTTCGGAAATTGACAGAATTCGGCAAGCCTGCCAAAGAAGAAAGACGAACCTTCAGCGTGGGACTCGGAGAAGTACTGTCCTCAGCTGCCGAACCAACAGGCTGGGTGCGATCCTGCACCACCCTTGGTAGTCTGCACAGTGTTCACATAGGGGTGCAGGCGCGCACAGGGCGTTCCGTGAAGACGTCAAGGGACGTAGCTGCTCCCTGGCAGATGTCAATGTGTGATGTCCAGTGGACGCGACTGATCAAAACCTCCATGGGAGCGTTGCCATGGGATCACCAGTCCGTACTTGCTGACCGCAGGGCCCACCAGTGACAGACGCTGCCACCAAACTGAATGCTGAGCCCATCTCACAGAACCATTCGTTGCAGCTTCACTGATAGGTGAAGGCAGTACAGCTACAGAAAAGGAACTGCCAATCCCTTCGTTATTACTACAGCTACTGCTGCTACTTCTGCTGCTACAGCTGCTGCTGCTGCTCTGCTGCTGCTGCTGCTGATGATAATGATGATGATGATGATGACGATGATACTATTACTACTACTACCACTACATCTACTGCTACTGCTGCTGCGGCTACTCCGACCACTACTACTACTACTATGACTACGACTACTACTACTACTACTACTATACTACTACTACTACTACGACGACGACGACGACGACGACGACGACGACGACGACGCCAATGACTATGACTACTGTTTCTACAAAATTGTCAAACATCATGGCGCGGAATTTTTGTAATATCTAAAACAAAAAATAATATAAAAAAATAGAAAAACATTTTCTTTTCAAACGTAGAACGTCTAATAAAATATTTGGAAAAATTTCACGTTTTTGCTTTTTTTTTCCATTGAGGCGCATGATGTGTGTGTGTGTGTGTGAGAGAGGAGAGAGAGAGAGGAGAGAGGAGAGAGAGAGGAGAGAGAGAGAGAGAGAGAGAGAGAGAGGAGAGAGAGAGAGTGGCGGGGGCCGGGGTGATGAGGGGGGGGGGTAAGGATTTTTTCTATGAATCGAGGTAGGAAAAGACAGAGGCAAAGGTGTGTGTGTGTGTGTGTAGGGGTGGGGTGGGGTAAGAAAGGGTGGTTGGAGGGAGAAGGTTGGTCAGTTGGGAGGGGGGAGGGGGAAGGGGAACAAAAACGATGACACACAACTTTGCAAACCCAGTCACCAGAGGAGAATGTGATGGAGATAAACAGGACAGACAACGTGACCAATTCGACAACAGTACTCACAATGTCTTCAATGCCAGATATGCTATTACCCCGTGACCTGAGCTGGTGGGTACTGTCACATCCCACACACACACCGTGACCTGATCTGGTGGGTACAGTCACATGCCACACACACACACCGTGACCTGATCTGGTGGGTACAGTCACATCCCCACACGGTGTTTACACGGCTTCTGGTCTTCCCATAGAAACTTAGCGATCTCGGCGTACTGTTTCTCTCGGTCCAGGACTCTGAGCGACTTCTTTCACAACATGAATGCATTTCATCTTCATTTATGACGTAAAGGAGGCATCTTAGAGCGTGACTGATGTTCGTTCCATTAAACTTGGGAACGCAGACCAAGGCTATATTCTGCAGAACATCATCACACCGAAAGTTCCATTTTCTGTCTGTCTGAACTGGGTGAATGGTCCCTCGCTTCAACTCAACACGTCTGACGGATCAACCAGCTTTTTTATGTAGGTTTTCGCACATTGTCTAAGAGAGGTTCTGTAAATACTTTTCTTTTTTTCGATCAACACAATTAAAAATCGAAAAAAAAACCCTATGGAATCAACATTTTATCGCAGAAAATGTTTTGCACGACGATTTCAAACCAGTATCTTCGTAATTCCAGCTTTAGATAAAGAGCAGTTTAAATCCAAATATCCTTACGAGCGTCACGCTAACAAGCCACTCTCGTCGAGCAACAATTATTATCCTGCACACTATAGAGTGCGGAGCAAGGTATCACCCATGGCCAAGCTTAATGTTGGTATTCGTCAACTGATTTTTTTTAAAAAGCTGAATATATAAAATCAGGTGGATATTTCTTAAAAGGATACAAATTATAATCCATGCGCAAATGAACAAGAGGTAAGTATCTAGTTCTTCTATGGGCTGGTTATTATAAAAAAAAGTTTTCATTTAACATAATTACATGACTTGCATTGAAGAAAAAG
>CM031626.1:17036900-17084400 GCA_018398815.1 Conus ventricosus | reverse complement strand
CGGCTTTGTTTCTGTAGAGAATCACCACGGCTTTGTTTCTGTAGACAATCACCACGGCTTTGTTTCTGTAGATAATCACCACGGCTTGTTTTTTATAGACAATCAACATGGCTTTGTTTCTGTAGAGAATCAACATGGCTTTGTTTCTGTAGAGAATCACCCCGGCTTTGTTTCTGTAGACAATCAACACGGCTTTGTTTCTGTAGAGAATCACCACGGCTTTGTTTCTATAGACAATCAACATGGCTTTGTTTCTGTAGAGAATCAACATGGCTTTGTTTCTGTAGAGAATCACCACGGCTTTGTTTCTGTAGACAATCACCACGGCTTTGTTTCTGTAGACAATCACCACGGCTTTGTTTCTGTAGACAATCACCACGGCTTTGTTTCTATAGATAATCACCACGGCTTTGTTTCTGTAGAGAATCAACACGGCTTTGTTTCTGTAGAGAATCACCACGGCTTTGTTTCTGTATAGAATCAACACGGCTTTGTTTCTGTAGAGAATCACCACGGCTTTGTTTCTGTAGAGAATCAACACGCCTTCGTTGTTCCGGACGAGGTGAACGAGGGCTCGCTGTCCACTTACACAGTCAGCACAGTTTTGTAGTCTCACAGTCAGCACAGTTTTGTAGTCTCACAGTCAGCACAGTTTTGTAGTCTCACAGTCAGCACAGTTTTGTAGTCTCACAGTCAGCACAGCTTTGTAGTATTACAGTCAGCACAGTTTTATAGTTTTGTAGTCTCACAGTCAGCACAGTTTTGTAGGTTTGTAGTATCACAGTCAGCACAGTTTTGTAGTTTTGCAGTCTAACAGTCAGCACAGTTTTGTAGTCTCACAGTCAGCACAGTTTTGTAGTCTCACAGTCAGCACAGTTTTGTAGTCTCACAGTCAGCACAGTTTTGTAGTCTCACAGTCAGCACAGTTTTGTTGTCTCACAGTCAGCACAGTGTTGCAGTCTCACAGTCACCACAGTGTTGCAGTCTCACAGTCACCACAGTGTTGCAGTCTCACAGTCACCACAGTGTTGCAGTCTCACAGTCACCACAGTGTTGCAGTCCCACAGTCACCACAGTGTTGCAGTCCCACAGTCACCACAGTCTCACAGTAAGCACAGTGTTGCAGTCTCACAGTCACCACAGTGTTGCAGTCTCACAGTCACCACAGTGTTGCAGTCTCACAGTCACCACAGTGTTGCAGTCTCACAGTCACCACAGTGTTGCCGTCCCACAGTCACCACAGTGTTGAGTCTCACGGTCAGAAGAGTGTTGCAGTCTCACAGTCACACAGTGTTGCAGTCCCACAGTCACACAGTGTTGCAGTCCCACAGTCACCACAGTGTTGCAGTCTCGGACATCCATGTCATGGCATTGTTGTCCTGAACACTGCCTAAATGGCTTTCTTTTGTCCCGGGCACCTTCGCCATGGCTTTATTGTCCCGGGCACATTCACTGCGGCTTTGTTGTCCTGGGCACATCCGCTACGGCTTTGTTTTCCTGGGCACATTCACTACGGCTTTGTTGTCCTGGGCACATTCACTACGGCTTTGTTGTCCTGGCACATCCACTACGGCTTTGTTGTCCTGGGCACATCCACTACGGCTTTGTTGTCCTGGGCACGTTCACTACGGCTTTGTTGTCCTGGCACGTTCACTACGGCTTTGTTGTCCTGGGCACATTCACTACGGCTTTGTTGTCCTGGGCACATTCACTACGGCTTTGTTTTCCTGGGCACATCCACTACGGTTTTGTTTTCCTGGGCATGTTCACTACGGCTTTGTTGTCATTGGCACATTCACTACGGGTTTGTTGTCCTGGGCACATTCACTACGGCTTTGTTGTCCTGGGCACATTCACTACGGCTTTGTTGTCTAGGGCACGTTCACTACGGCTTTGTGTTCCTGGGCCATTCACTACGGCTTTGTTGTCCAGGGCACGTTCACTACGGCTTTGTTTTCCTGGGCACATTCACTACGGCTTGGTTGTCCAGGGCACATATACAAAGGTTTTGTTTCCTGGGCACGTTCACTACGGCTTTGTTTTCCTGGGCACGTTCACTACGGCTTTGTTGTCTTGGGCACATTCACTACGGATATGTTTTCCTGGGCACGTTCACTACGGCGTTGTTGTCCAGGGCACGTTCACTACGGCGTTGTTGTCCTGGGCACGTTCACTACGGCTTTGTTGTCCAGGGCACGTTCACTCGGCTTGTTTTCCTGGGCACATCTACTACAGCGTTGTTGTCCTGGGCACATTTACTATGGTTTTATTGTTGCAGGGCATATTCACAACGGCTCTGTTCTGTTGTTCCAGGGCACATTCATGACGGTTTTGCTGTTTCAGGACATATTCACCACGGCATTGTTGTCCCAGGCACATTCACTGAAGCTTTGTTGTCCCAGTCACAAACACTACGGCTTTGTTGTCCCAGTCACAAACACTACGGCTTTGGTGTCACGGGCACAAACACTACGGCTTTGTTGTCCCAGTCATCAACACTATGGCTTTGTTGTCCCAGTCATCAACACTATGGCTTTGTTGTCCCGTCCCAGTCATCAACACTACGGCTTTGTTGTCCCAGTCACAAACACTATGGCTTTGTTGTCCCAGTCATCAACACTACGGCTTTGTTGTCCCAGTCACAAACACTATGGCTCTGTTGTCCCAGTCATCAACACTATGGCTTTGTTGTCCCAGTCATCAACACTATGGCTTTGTTGTCCCAGTCATCAACACTATGGCTTTGTTGTCCCAGTCACAAACACTATGGCTTTTTGTCCCAGTAATCAACACTACGGCTTTGTTGTCCCAGTCACAAACACTGCGGCTTTGTTGTCCCAGTCACGAACACTACGGCTTTGTTGTCCCAGTCACAAACACTACGGCTTTGTTGTCCCAATCATGAACACTACGGCTTTGTTGTCCCGGGCACAAACACTACGGCTTTGTTGTCCAACAGAACACTACGGCTTGTGTCCCGGCACAACACTAGGCTTTGTTGTACCGAGCACATTCACTGCGACTTTGTTGTCCCAGGCATATTTACCACAACTTTGTTGTCCCGGCATATTCACTACGCTTTGTTGGTCCCGTGCAATTCACTACGTCTTTGTGTCCTGGGCACATTCACTACGGCTTTGTTGTCCCGGGCACATTCACCGCGGCTTTGTTGTCCCGGGCATATTCACTATGGTTTTGTTGTCCCGGGCATATTCACAACGGCTTTGTTGTCCCGTGCATATTCACTACGTCTTTGTTGTCCCGGGCACATTGACTGCGGCTTTCTTGTCCCGGGGAAATTCACTGCGGCTTTGTTGTCCCGGGCATGTTTACTACAGCTTTGTTGTCCCGGGCATATTCACTACGGCTTTGTTGTCCCGGGCATATTCACTACATCTTTGTTGTCCCGGGCATATTCACTACGGCTTTGTTGTCCTGGGCACATTCACTATGGCTTTATTGTCCTGGGCACATTCACTACGGCTTTGTGTCAGGCACATTCGCTTCGTCTCTCTTGTCCCAGACACATTCACCACGGCCTTGTTGTCCCGGGCACATGCATGGCTTTCCCTTATCCCAGGCTGTCTCGTCCATGGCACGGCATCCATGATTTCAGTGTCACAGGCGCTGTATCAGTGGTTTCGTTGTGACAGGCACCCGGCTCAAGGCAGTGTTTGCCCTTGACACAGTTATCTATGGCTGTGTAGTCTATGGCTCTGTTGTCCCTGGCGCCGTACGTATGCGGACTCGAAAGGTCCGGGTACGTACGTCCGGGTACCCCGGCGCCGTATCCAACATTCTGAAGCCCCTGGCGCAGCATCCCTGGCTTTGTTGTTGCAGGCACCGTCATCGCCTTCACCACGGCTTTGTCGTCCTGGACATACAGTCTCTATGGCTTTGTTGTCCTGGACATACAGTCTCTATGGCGTTGTTGTCCTGGATACTGTCACTATGGCTTTGTCGTCCTGGATACAGTCGCTATGGTTTGTCGTCCTGGACATACAGTCTCTATGGCTTTGTTGTTCTGGATACTGTCACTATGGCTATGTTGTCCTGGACATACAGTCTCTATGGCTTTATTGTTCAGGATACTGTCACTATGGCTTTGTTGTCCTGGATACAGTCGCTGTAGCTTTTTGTCCTGGATACAGTCACTTTGGCTTTGTTGCCCTGGATACAGTCACTATGGCTTCGTTGTCCTGGGTACGTTCACTATTGCTTTGCTCTCCTAGATACAGTCACTATGGCTTCGCTGTCCTGGATATGTTCACTATTGTTTTGCTCTCCTAGATACAGTCACTATGGCTTCGTTGTCCTGGATACGTTCACCATTGCCATAGTGACTGTATCTTGGAGAGCACTCCTAGATACAGTCACTATGGGTTTGTTGTCCTGGATGCAGTTACTATGGGTTTGTTGTCCTGGATGCAGTCACTATGGGTTTGTTGTCCTGGATGCAGTCACTATGGCTTTGTTCTCCTAGATACAGTCACTATGGCTCTGTTGTCCTGGATGCAGTCACTATGGCTTTGTTGTCCTGGATGCAGTCACCGTGGCTTTGTTGTCCTGGATACAGTCACTGTGGTTTGTTGTCCAGACCACCGTCACCCCATACCTTTATTGTGTCTGGCACCTGCTCTGTTGCTCAATTGTTCTGGGCACCTTTACCCTGGCTTCTTTGTTCCGGATATCATCATCGTGGCCCGGACATCTTTATCGAGACTTTGTTGTCCCAGGTCACCGTATCCATGGCCTTGTTGTCCCGGGTGCCTTTGTTAGGCTGTGTTGTACCGGGCATCTTCACCATGGTCTCGTTGTCCTTGGCACTTTCTACAAAGTGTTGTTGTTCAGGGCACAGCCACAACATCATTGTTGTTCCACCGTATGATCACCATGGGTTTGTTGTTTCTGGAACGTCACCAGGACTTTGTTGTCCCAGGGCACCGTTACCATTTGCTTTGTTGTATCTGGCACAGTCATCACGCCTTTGTCAGGTGCGTCATTGTTACGGCTTTGTTTTCCTGGATACTGTCACCATGGTTTTGTTCCCTGGACACTATCACCATGGCTCTGTTGTCTTACACAGTGTCACTATGGCTTTGTTGTTATGGGTACTGTCACCATGGCTTTGTTGTCATGGACACTATCACCATGGCATTGCTGTCATGGACACTGTCACCATGGCTTTGTTGTCATGGACACTGTCACCATGGCTTTGTTGTCAGGGACACTGTCCTGGACACCATAAATGACTTTGTTGTTAAGGTTACTGTCACCACGGCATTGTTGCTTTGGACACTATCACCATGCTTTGTTGTCATGGACACCATAAATGGCTTTGTTGTTAAGGTCACTGTCACCATGGCTTTGTTGTTATGGACACTGTCACTATAACTTTGTTGTCATGGACACTGTCACCATAGCTTTGTTGTAATGGGCACTGTAAATGGCTTTGTTGTTAAGGTCACTGTCACCATGACTTTGTTGTCATGGACACTGTCACCATGGCTTTGTTGTCATGGAGGCTGTCACTATAACTTTGTTATCCTGGACACTGTCACCATGGTTTTGTTGTCAAAGATACTGTCACCAGGGTTTTGTTGTCAAGGATACTGTCACCATGACTCTGTTGTCATAGATATTGTCACCATTACATTGTTGTCATGGACACTGTCATCATGACTTTGTTGTCGTGGACATTGTCACCATGGTTTTGTTGTCATGGACACTATCACCATGAGTTTGTTGTCGTGGACACTGTCACCATGGCTTTGTTGTCCAGGACACTGTTACCATGGCTTTGTTGTCATGGACACTGTCACCATGGCTTTGCTGTCCAGGACACTGTTACCATGGCTTTGTTGTTGTTGGCACTGTCCCCATGGCTCTTGTACCTTGCACAGTCATACATTAAATGGTGGATGGGATAGACGAATATCGGGGGAGGATTGGTCACGGGAGTATGGTGAGACAATGAGACATAGAGAGAGAGGACTCAGACTCATATAACGGCCTCAGCATTATACTGATCATCACCATTCAGGTGATTTCAACATTTGAAACCCCATCCCCCTAAAATGAAAAAAAAACAAAAACAAAACAGAACAAAAGAAAACAACAACAAACAAACAAAAACTGCTCTAGTTCCTCTTCGACCCACATTTTTAAAAACAGTCCAATTAGGTTATTAGTGAACGCATGCAATGAAATGAATTTAGTTTGTGGTACATATCCACTGGTTGAAGAGAGATTCTCTTGTACAGATTCCCCGTTTACCGTGTAACCAGTTTTTCTTATCATTTGATCCAAAAGTGTAGAGACAACTACAACTGTGCATCACCACCGAATTTTTTTTTTAATCACATAAAAATGAGTGAATCATTATGGAAACAATTCAACGTTTCATAGAAGAAATCACCTAACCTCGTTAATTAAAAAAAAAAAAAGGAAACATTCGGAACTTTAGCGCGACATTGACGGCACTGGGTGACTGAGTGGTTCACACCACCTTCTCTGGCAGCATGGTCCTCACACTACACCCCACGCTGATGGAAGAGAGTTCCGCCTCACTGGGGCAGTCGGCAGACACATCGTTCAACTAACAACACCACCACCGCAGAGATTGACGGCAGCAGTGACCCCATCCTGCACACGACCTCTGACCTCGGGGAGAAGTTCCCGGATGACCCAGTTAGTTCGGCCACAGCGCGCCTCGTGTTGATGGTGGTGCAAGGCGCTCTACTTCCGGTGCTGACGTTGAGCGGCGTCATCATGAACGTCATCAACATGGCGGTGTTTGTACGTCAGGGGCTGTCGGACCGGATCAACCTCTGCCTGTTCAGGTGTGTGTTGGGGATGGTGTGTTCCGCGTTGTGTTCGTCTGTAGTTGTTTCTCTTTTCTTCTTTCTGGCCATTTTCTTTTTGGATGTTTCCCTCTTCCGTCATAGTATTTGTTTGTTTGTTTCTTTTTTTTTTTCTTCCTTCTTTTCTATCTTTCTTTCTTGCTCACTCGCTTGTTTATCTTTCCGTTGGCGAAATCAATAATTAGTATAGATGGGAGGAGTTACTCGCTGTCGACAGGTCATGTAAATTACGATACGTGAACGTTAGGGAATATCAGAAAGCGTTTTAATATTCCAAGAAAACATATCACTTTGTAGAAAGTTATTAATTCATTACAGTATATTCACAATGTCCGTGTTCAATGGGGGAAAAATTGTAGTAATCTTATCAGCTTGGTGAACGAATTCTTGATCCGCAGTTTGAGCTAGATTGGCACCACGGAACCGCACCACGATTTAATCTCTCTCTCCCTCTCTCTCTCTCTCTCTCTCTCTCTCTCTCTCTCTCTCTCTCTCTCTCTCTCTCTCTCTCTCTCTCTCTCTCTCTCTCTCTCTCTCTCTAACAGTGTGCACTCTAGTAGTTAGTGTGCATGCAGCTATGCATGCAACCTTCCTTATCAACAATGCACGCCTAACTTAGTGAACGTACACGGTCACTGTGTAAGAATTGCATGCCAGAAAGGGAAGGTAGGGGGTGGGGGGAGCATGTCGGTGGGGAGGATGAGGACGTTGCTTGAAGGCGGGGGCAGGAATGGAAGAAAGTCATCAATGACACAGTGCAGGGCATGAACTGCGTATGGGCGGGGGGATGGTTGAGTGAAAAGCCAGGAAGAAAGGACGCACGTGCCTGCCTCCTCACCTCGTCCCCTTCCTTCCTGTGTGCGCAGTTTGGCCTTGGCTGACACGGGTTACATCACCGTCTCCATGACAACCAGGTTATACACCCTCTTCGACCTCTTCGATCCTCTTCTGGGCGCCTTCTGGAAGGTAAATGACTCCACCTCTTGGAGCAGTCGACCTTACGGGAGATTATCCTCAGAATGATGAATAAGAAGCGTCCATTTCTTTGTGTTTTAAACCTTAAATAGAGAATTGGCATGAGTGTAGTCGTTGCGTTGATCACGACAGGTGGTAGGCAAGCTGCAAAACCAGAAAGTTATGCTACTGTGTGACACGATCGTGGCTCTGAATGTAAGGGCGAACAAAACTGCTGGAGTGTCATGGGATACATTGTATTGTGGTATACAGTGGGGTGATGATACATTGTGGTATACAGTGGGATGATGATACATTGTGGTATACAGTGGGTGATGATACATTGTGGTATACAGTGGGATGATGATACATTGTGGTATACAGTGGGGTGATGATACATTGTGGTATACAGTGGGATGATGATACATTGTGGTATACAGTGGGGTGATGATACATTGGGTTTTACAGTGGGGTGATGATACATTGTGGTATACAGTGGGGTGATGATACATTGTGGTATACAGTGAGATGATGATACATAGTGGTATACAGTGGGATGATGATACATTGTGGTATACAGTGGGGTGATGATACATTGTGGCATACAGTGGGATGATGATACATTGTGGTATACAGTGGGATGATGATACATTGTGGTATACAGTGGGGTGATGATACATTGTGGTATACAGTGGGGTGATGATACATTGTGGTGTACAGTGGGGTGATGATACATTGTGGTATACAGTGGGGTGATGATACATTGTGGTATACAGTGGGATGATGATACATTGTGGTATACAGTGGGGTGATACATTGTGGTATACAGTGGGATGATGATACATTGTGGTATACAGTGGGATGATGATACATTGTGGTATACAGTGGGATGATGATACATTGTGGTATACAGTGGGATGATGATACATTGTGGTATACAGTGGGGTGATGATACATTGTGGTATACAGTGGGATGATGATACATTGTGGTATACAGTGGGGTGATGATACATTGTGGTGCACAGTGGGATGATGATACATTGTGGTATACAGTGGGGTGATGATACATTGTGGTATACAGTGGGGTGATGATACATTGTGGTGTACAGTGGGATGATGATACATAGTGGTATACAGTGGGATGATATGGAAGGAAGCCTTACCACACAGCTAGCATCAACATAACCTGTGTATATCTAAATTACTGTACTGTCTACCTATACATGAGTCTCTCTCTCTCTCTCTCTCTCTCTCTCTCTCTCTCTCTCTCTCTCTCTCTCTCTCTCTCTCTCTCTCTCTCTCTATCTGTGTGTGTATGTGTGTGTGTGTGTGTGTGTGTGTGTGTGTGTGTGTGTGTGTGTGTGTGTGTGTGTGTGTGTGTGTGTGTGTGTGCGTGTTTGTGTGTGTGTGTGCGTCTGTGTGCGTGCGTGCGTGCGTGTATGTGTGTGTGTGTGTGTGTGTGTGTGTGTGTGTGTGTGTGTGTGTGTGTGTGTGTGTGTGTGTGTGTGTGTGTGTGTGTGTGTTTTGGGTGAACTGTGATTCCAGGTAGTCTGATCAATAATGGGAGGCATGGTGAAAAATTCCTTCCAACGTTCCATCGAGTTATTGATTCTACTCTGTCGATAGCGTTTGTTTTGTTGGTTGTGTTGTGTGTGTGTGTGTGTGTGTGTGTGTGTGTGTGTGTGGTGTGTGTGTGTGTGTGTGTGTGTTTTGTGTGTGTGCGTCTGTGTGCGTGCATGCGTGTGTGCGTGCATGCGTGCGTGCGTGCGTCTATGTGTGTGTGCGTGTGCGTGTGTGTATGTGTGTGTGTGTGTGTGTGTGTGTGTGTGTGTGTGTGTGTGTGTGTGTGTGTGTGTGTGTGTGTGTGTGTTTAGTTTATGCAGAGTGCCGTCTAAACTAAAGCTTAAAACTATTGTGGATTAAAGCTGCATTGTCGTTCTAAACAAAGGCTAACACTTTTATGCTGAATAGATATTACATATTGTACTAAATCTAGTACAGCGGATATGGAAACATGCACAAAGATCAAGCTTCTTATCTGTTTCTCTTGCGATGGCGTTATCAAAAGACAAAAACGTAGTGACTGATATTTCAGAGAAAGTCTGCGTAAAGTGGAGACCTTGCATCAGAAACACTTACGGAAGTGATTTATTCGTAGGACCAAACTATTTTGAAACGTGGAGTAGAAATGTGATGCCTACAATGTGCATATATAATGAATGGAAGTTGTGGACAGCTTGTAGAAAGTTGTGTTCATTTCCCTGCTCAAAATGATCTAAAACATTCGTTCAAAAACATGTTAAATAACTTCAAACACATGTTTTTTAAGTTTGGAGTTTGGTTTTCTTATTATAAATGAAATTTATGAGTGATTTCACAAAGTTTCACAATCTGTAAAACATGGTTGCTAACGGAAAAAGTAGGGAAAATTAATGTCAATCTTTAAACTTGATTTTCTCAAAATGGCCATCATCTTACTCAGTGAGTTTAAAAAGCAATGACAGCCACACTATTCAAGCCAGCAATAAGATTTACACACCATTGGAAAGAGCATTTCTTGCTCTTTCCAATGAAGCTAGTATCTCTATATCTTCCAAAATGCACTTTGGTTCCGTCCCCATTTTTTTTGGGAGAACAGGTCACATATAAAGATGATGCTACTAAACCGGTTCACGTGTTTCATTATCGTGTGGTGTACAGAGGTTAAAAAGTCCCGCCAAAGGTTGTGACCAGAGAATTTAGTTGGTCTCTGGAAAAAGGGAGCTATTGAAAGGAGGCAGCTTGACCGCTTAGCTAAAGCCTTCTGAACTCGGTAGACGGAGCGAGCTAATCGCTGAAGACTTAGAATAGCTTGGGGCTTCCGACTGAGGTGAATTCGTTTGCACACTGATACTTCTTGCTCGCGTGGAAAGGGTGTGGCACAGTTTGGCAGCTGTGTATTTTCCTACTGGTTTTTCACTAAGTCTGTTCCAGAAAACGAAAATTATGGAAAGACATTGTATGCTATGCAAGCAGAGGTGTGTGTGTGTGTGTGTGTGTGTGTGTGTGTGTGTGTGTGTGTGTGTTCAGTGTATAGCCCAAACAAACAGATCTGGAGAGTTCTTTATTTATTTTTCAAACCATTATGCCAGGATTATTGATCTGGTTACTGCTGGTCTGCATCAGAGGGGCATTGCTTCCCACCCCCACCCTCACCTCCCCCTTCCCTCTTCCCCTTCCCCCCCCCCCACCCCCTCACCCCATACCCCTCTCGTGTTTCGACATGTTCTCTCTCTGGCTGGCTTTGCCGAGGGCGTACCACCAGCGTCATCTGTCCGACCAGGAAAAGGGTGGAGTCATTTTCGCTGAACGCGAGCTTTCATACAGATTACACTTACCTCCCTTGTAAAGGTGATGTGGGGGGTGGGAGGAGCAAGCAGTCGTCGTAATGAGTTGTGGGCGAGGGTGGCGGGAGGGAGAAGGGAGGAGGCGGGGGGGGGGGGGGGGAGGTGAGCGATTGATTTTACTGTTATGTTAAAACATGCCCCCTTGTCTAAAGGGCTTAAATGCTGAATCGACAATGAAATGTTTCTATTTCTCTCTCTCTCTCTCTCTCTCTCTCTCTCTCTCTCTCTCTCTCTCTCTCTCGGCGGTACGGCAAATGACTATCAGTAAGCTTCAGAACGTTTAACACATGCAATCTATGTTAAACGCACGGGAGCTCACCGATTTCGTCGTTAACACGTGACCTTTGCAGTTGGGAAGGCAGACGACAATGTTATTCAATTCTTTCGCACGCATCCAAAATGACACACGCACAACAAAGCCCCAAAAGCTTCGTAGAATTCACCAAGGGAGGAAACTGTTGTGGTGATTTTTGTGTGTGCTTCAACAAGTTTCCCTTGACAGTTTCCTCCCTTTGCTCTCTCATCTTGAGACACTATCATGATCACCTTGACTCCCTAACGTCAACACTCTTCTCTTTGTCAGATTGAAAAGCAGGCTGATCATTATCGTTGTCGCACTTGAAGAGAATAAACGGCGCACAGACTTTACCCATCACTAGACAACATTATGGTGATGCACAGGAACAAAATAATGGAACTACACAACTTCAGCAAAGATTTTTTTGTTTGACCACTAGCTCTTAAAAGCAACATGCTTTAGATCTATTGACGCAAAAAGGCTCAACTTTTCGATCCAATCAAGTACTTTCTTGTATTAAGTAGTAGCCTATTACACGTGTCAGACTACGCCATTCGATGGACTCAGTTAAGTATTGATTGGCCGAATTCTGTATACTATCGATTCGCCGAATTCTGTAAATTATCGGTTTGCCGAAGTCTTAAATATCCATTGGCCGAATTCTGTGAGCTGTCGATTCGCAACCGAATTTTGTAAACTGTGCATTCGCCGAATTCTGTCAACTGGTGATTGGTCACCTTCTATAAACAGTCCCGCTGCGATTCGCCGAATTCTGTAAACAATAGATTTGCCGAAGTCTGTAAGCTATCCATTCGCAGAAATCTGAAAACTTCCGATTCTCCGAATTATGTAAATTATTGATTGGTCAGAGTCTGTTAACTATCCCACAGTGAATCGCCGAAGTCTGCAAACTGTCTTCCTATTGGTATTAACCAACGGTTCGTTTCGTTCATAGGCCTATAGGTTTCACTAGACGCGACTGAAAGCTGAATTCTGATGTGAAGCAGAGAGAAGAGAGAGAGAGAGAGAGAGAGAGAGAGAGAGAGAGAGAGAGAGAGAGAGAGAGAGAGAGAGTGAGAGAGAGAAAGAAAACATGTACCACGGACGTTTTCACACTGAAAATGAAACTCGTGTGTGTGTGTGTGTGTGTGTGTGTGTGTGTGTGTGCGTGCGTGCGTGCGTGCGTGCGTGCGTGCGTGCGTGCGTGCGTGCGTGTGTGTGTGTGTGTGTGTGTGTGTGTGTGTGTGTGTGTGTGTGTGTGTGTGTGTGTGTGTGTGTGTGAGTGATTACTTGCATACACTTGGGTGTGAACTTGTGTTTTGTGTATGAATGTGTGTACCGTGGGTGTATGCCTGCGTGCACGTGTCTGCATTCGTGGGTGCGTGTGAGTGCGCGCGCACGCCCGCGCATGCGCAAGCGTACGTACGTGTGTGTGTGTGTGTGTGTGTGTGTGTGTGTGTGTGTGTGTGTGTGTGTGTGTGTGTGTGTGTGTGTGTGTGTGTGTGTGTGTGTGTGCGCGTGCGTGCGTAACAGGTGCAGAGCCTGAACCTAGTGGGGATCTATGCGGGGTTCCTGAGCACCTCCAACTGTCTGACTCTGCTGATCTCCCTGGAGAGATGTGTCTGTGTTCTCTGGCCTCTGAAAGCGAAGACACTGCTGTCTACCAGGTCAGGACTTTCTCTCTCTCTCTCTCTCTCTCTCTCTCTCTCTCTCTCTCTCTCTCTCTCTCTCGATTTAAAGCTCTGCGTTGGCTGATGTACGTGGTGCATGCTGTTATAGGATTTTGTTTTGAACATCCAAGATGCGTGAAAACCAGATTGTCTGCTGAGTTACAAAGTTTTCTCATTCTGTTTCATTTTACCTTGTGTTTGTTGTTGCTGTTGTTGTTGATTGTTTGTTTATTTGTTTATTTATTAACGGGCTGATAACTGATTTGCAGCGAATATGTAAGCATTGTATTCAGTTGATTCCGGATGCTGTAAACATTTTCTTAGTATTATTTGTTGACTGTAACTGCTGTTTTGTTCTGTCATCGTTATTCAGGTTAAAACTGATCGGTTAAAAAATGAAACAGACCGATTATGCCCAACAGCTAATATACAGCTAACCAGTTCTGTTCAAATTCGACATCTCTCATCAAATTACTGAGTTAGACATAATTATCGAAAACTTTGCACTTCATTGTCCCATTTTGGATTTCTGCAGTTTTGTCAAATTCATTCGATCTTCAGATTCAGTGATTCCTTTGCGTTCATTATTTCTTGACCTTTTTACCACAAAACCTCAGGATGGCGTGATAGCTGTTTTTGTTTGAAATTCCTGGACTGAATAATGTTCTTAAAATAGAGCATTGAATCTGGCTGTGGAATGTTGAGAATAACTGAAGATATTTTCCTTCGACGATTAAAAAAAAAAAAAAATCAGGTTGCGCAGTTGTTCATATTTTCACCACTAAGAAACGGAAATCAAACCAGATTGACTGCATTAACATTAAGCCCCGTACGAAATGTATTGACGGAAAGAAGATTTAACACATAATTAAGAATGCTCCTTTTAGACCATAGATTCTTTTTCTGTTATGAGCTAGATGTTAATATATCGCCGATTTTAAGTCTTTGCAGACGATGAAACATTATAGGCAGGTCCAACCGTCTTGCTTTTAGCTATGAACGACCAAAGCGCGCGCATCCTGATAAACTATATTCATACCAAGGGCGGCTACTCCCCAGACAGCTGCACTAGTCACCATGGTGCTGATGAGGAACGAATTCTGTTAACAATGAAGATTTCAGACTGTATAAACAAAATCAGAACATATCTATCGTGGAGGCACTAAGTTTTCAGTTTATTTAAAACCATGTATCTAATTTATCGGTTAAGCCGTTCGCTAATCCTAAACCTGACTTTAACCGTTTGGAAAAAAAAAATTGTCAGCCGACAATCAGCAGATATCTCATTTTCTTTATAAAATGCATTTTTTTTTCTTTTTCAAATTAAGGGGAAAAAAACCGACTGCCACATTTTAATACGTTGATTTGATACTTCAGAGTGCCGGTAATATCCCATGAAACACATGACAGATATAAGTGAAATCTTCTTGTGTGGAAACTTCATTTTTCAATGGCTCTTGAAAACGTAAAATATGTCATATAAAAAAAAAAAAAAACTAAAATGGCATTTTCTGTTTTCAAACAGGATATACACTTCTTTCATTGTACCAGGGCTTGGCGTTAGACTACTCTGTCATGAAACTGGACTACATGCAAACATTGCTGAGCTAAACAAGACTGCAGGCCTGGGGTACTTTTCCTCTCCACAGGCACATGACTACATGGGTACTTTTTCTCTCCACAGGCACATGACTGTGGTGATCGTTATCATCTTCCTCTTGTGCCTATGCGGCGGTGGGCTTTTCTGCTTCAAGTACAACACTTTGAGCTATCGGGATCCCCTAACCAATAACATGGTGTACTACAATCAGCCTACCAGGTTTGTTTGTGTATGTGTGTGTGTGTGTGCGGGGGGAGGGGGGGGGTGCACTACAACACAGGGTACTAGGGTGTGTGTGTGTGTGTGTGTGTGTGTGTGTGTGTGTGTGTGTGTGTGTGTGTGTGTGGGGTGTGTGTTGTGTCTGTGCGTGCGTGCGTGCGTGTGTGTACGTGCGTGCGCGTGCGTGAGTGCTTGAGTGCCTGCGGGTGTGCGTGCGTGCGTGTGTGTGTGTAGGGGGGGGGGGGGGAGGGGGGTAGGTTGGTGTTTGCGTGCGTGCGTGCATGTGTGTGTTTTAACGAAGATTACAAGTCTTCCAAAAGTGCTGTAGATGACCAGACGCAGTGACACAGCGGTTAGCAGGGAGGATTCCTTGCTGAGAGGTCGTGCAGTGACACAGCGGTTAGCATGGAGGATTCCTGGCTGGGAGGTCGTGGGTTCGATTCCTATCAGAGCCATTCATTCGTGTGATTTTTCTAACGCGACTGGCTCCTATCTAGAATTGTGTTTGCTACGGGCTTAGCTTTGGAAGACGAAGTCGAATTTCACCCACCAAATGGACGCATTTCTGACAGCGGTGCTCAAATAGACTGGCCAACACTGCAGGTGTCTGTATGTCTCGAGCCTGGTTGACGCTGGGCTATGTCCCACCGTCTTAGACTGGAACGGAGCCCCGTAGCATCATTTCCATAATGCACAACCTCATCAACTGGCCTACAGTTCTCATCAACTGGCCTACAGTTCTCATCAACTGGCCTACAGTTCTCATCAACTGGCCTACAGTTCTCATCAACTGGCCTACAGTTCTCAACTGGCCTACAATCTCATCAACTGGCCTGCAATTCTCATCAACTGGCCTACAATTCTCATCAACTGGCCTACAGTTCTCATCAACTGGCCTACAATTCTCATCAACTGGCCTACAATTCTCATCAACTGGCCTACAATTCTCATCAACTGGCCTACAATTCTCATCAACTGGCCTACAGTTCTCATCAACTGGCCTACAGTTCTCATCAACTGGCCTACAGTTCTCATCAACTGGCCTACAATTCTCATCAACTGGTCTACAATTCTCATCAACTGGCCTACAATTCTCATCAACTGGCCTACAATTCTCATCAACTGGCCTACAGTTCTCATCAACTGGCCTACAGTCCCATAGCCGTTCTTGCCCTGCTCCCACGGTGACCACCGGATCGATTTCTCGTTCCACGTTTAAGTCCTTGATGAATTTGAGTCGAAGTTGCCGGTACGGGCAAGTGCATAGAGAATAATCGTTACACGTACACAGTGAAGCCCTCCAGAGGGGGCCTCTTATTCATGCTGGCTCCTCGACTAAGCAGTTATTGTCGTCAGTAGGGGGTTTAGTTGGTGGTGTCCTGCGTATACTGGATCTACGAAGGCACACCCTGAACATCACGGAAATGACTCGGCAGCAGTGCAGTGCCTCCTCCGGTGGGTTGCTTCATGGCGACGTGACTTTGACTGCTCCCTGGGGCTCGCCGATGCTGGGGCTGCGGCGGAACTTGCCAGGGTGTAGCTGTAGACGGGTTATCGGAATGAGTGGCATGAAGGTAAAGCCACTGAAGTGGTACAGAAGACGAGTCAGAAAACGAGGATGCTGCAAAAGATAAAGAACGACATGTTCGCGGCGTTTTAAATCGATTTGGATGTCGTGAAGCGGAGGGGAAAAAATCACAAAGTTTCAGTTTCATTATCACCAGGGAGGTGTCACGTCACTCCGCTAAGTTTCGAGACCACAGCGTGCGTGATTTAAAGCTGACGGATAGATGAATTAAAGACGAAGATGACAGAATTGAAGAAGAGGACCTCGCGGCTACGACTTAAGCTGACGTCTGACCCACGCATCAGCCCAACGCTCTGGTCAGACCTTGGGAATCACAAAGCCTTCCCCTCACTCTCCTCAACGGCTTTCTCCCTTCCTTCCTTCCTTCCTTCCAGGTTCTACCTGCAGAACCACCTGATGGTGGACATCATCTTTGAGAGCATCTTCACCCTCAGCGTGCCCACCATCTGTCTGGTCGGCGTCATGATGGCCACACTCCTCATCTCTCTGCGCATGCGCGCTGTCCTGTCATGGCGAATGAAGACTGCCCATGTAAGGTGTGTGTTTGTGTGTGTGTGTGTGTGTGTGTGTTGTGTGTGTGTGTGTGTGTGTGTGTGTGTGTGTTCACGGGACGGGCGGGAGAGGAAGAGGCTGGTGTGGCAACGGGCAGGCAGATGTCGATAGACTGAAGATATAACAGGGAGGACGAGAAAGAAATGATGATGATGATGATGATGATGATGATGATGATGATGATGATGATGATGATGATGATGACGATGATGATGACGATGATGATGATGATGACGATGATGATGATGATGATGATGATGATGATGATGATGATGGATGATGATGCTGATGACGATGATGATGATGATGATGATGATGATGACATGATGATGCTGATGATGATGATGATGATGATGATGATGACGATCATGATGATGACATGATGATGATGATGATGATGATGAATGATGGACGATGATGATGATGATGACGATGATGATGACGATGATGATGATGATGACGATGACGATGACGATGATGATGATGGTTTCAAAGTGAGGTGACTGCAGGCGGAAATTCAAACAAACTTGATAAAAATCACTGTGCCCCAATCGAAACACACACACACACACACACACACACACACACACACACACACACACACACACACACACACACCACACACACACGCACGCACGCACGCACGCACAGAAATTACAAGACAAACACGACGCGTTTCGACCTCTTTGGTCTTCTTCAGGCAAGACGAGCAATATTCCAGATGATGAAAACAAATAGCGAACAATCCCATTATCACCGTAAACCCGGCGCAAAAAAAAAAGAAAGAAAAAAAGATATGATGAATGATGATGATGATGTGGTGGTGGGGTGTGGTGGTGGTGGTGGTCATAATGAGAATAAGAATGTGAGTTCACATGGAATACGTATGGCAATGACCGGTCGCCCCAGAATGCATACATTAACTGGCAGCAACAACACGACCCCTACAACACTACAATATGTAACAATTACATAAAGGCTGGATTAAACAGCGATGACGTGTGCTGTATGGAGCTATATACCCCATATGTGAGTGCATGTGTATGTTGAAGAAATCGCCTGTGGATGTACGAACATCTCTTTCGGCAGGGGGAGCAGAGCAGATAGTGACGTCATCGGAAACGACGGGAACAGCTGCTGACCCGGATGTTGATGGTGGTGTGCGTTCTGTTCACCATTTGCGTCATCCCCTCTTGACGCAGGCTTATACCAGGTACACCACCATGTCTGTCTGTCTGTCTGTCTGTCCGTGTCATCCCCTCTGTGACGCGGGCTTATACCAGGTACTACCACCATGTTGTCTGTCTGTCTGTCTGTCCGTGTCATCCCCTCTGTGACGCAGGCTTATCCCAGGTAACACCCCATGTCTGTCTGTCTGTCTGTCTGTCCGTGTCATCCCCTCTGTGACGCAGGCTTATACCAGGTACACCACCATGTCTGTCTGTCTGTCTGTCTGTCCGTGTCATCCCTCTGTGACGCAGGCTTATACCAGGTACACCACCATGTCTGTCTGTCTGTCTGTCTGTCCGTGTCATCCCCTCTGTGACGCAGGCTTATACCAGGTACACCACCATGTCTGTCTGTCTGTCTGTCTGTCCGTGTCATCCCCTCTGTGATGCAGGCTTATACCAGGTACACCACCATGTCTGTCTGTCTGTCTGTCTGTCCGTGTCATCCCCTCTGTGACGCAGGCTTATACCAGGTACACCACCACGTCTGTCTGTCTGTCTGTCCGTGTCACGCCTTTTGTGACCTAGACCTTTACCCTCTATATCATCACGTCTACCTACGTCACCACCTCTGTATCCCCGATATGTGTCAGGTGCACCACTACAATGAGTTGCTTTTCATACGCTTTGTCGATCAGGCATGCACACTACAAAACGTCAGTGTTTTCTCAGGAGAAGGTTTTAATATTCTGTGATCCAGACTTTTACCTAGGACACAATCACGTTTGTCTGTCTGTGTCATCCTCCCCCCCCCCTCCTCTCTGTGACCCAGATCTTTACATGGAACACCACTATGTCTCTGTGTCTGTCTGTGTGTCATCCCCCTCTTCTCTGTGACCCAATCTTTACATGGTACACCCCATGCCTGTCTGTCTGTCTGTGTGTCATCACCTTCCCCTCTGTGACCCAGATCTTTACATGGTACACCCCATGTCTGTCTGTCTGTCTGTCTGTCTGTGTGTCATCCCCCTCTTCTCTGTGACCCAGATCTTTACATGGTACACCCCATGTCTGTCTGTCTGTCTGTGTGTCATCACCTTCCCCTCTGTGACCCAGATCTTTACATGGTACACCCCATGTCTGTCTGTCTGTCTGTGTGTCATCCCCCTCTTCTCTGTGACCCAGATCTTTACATGGTACACCCCATGTCTGTCTGTCTGTCTGTGTGTCACCCCCCTCCCCTCTGTGACCCAGATCTTTACATGGTACACCCCATGTCTGTCTGTCTGTCTGTGTGTCTGTGTGTCATCCACCTCCCCTCTGTGACCCGATCTTACATGGTACAACCCCATGTCCTGTCTGTGTGTCTGTGTGTCATCACCTTCCCCTCTGTGACCCAGATCTTTACATGGTACACCCCATGTCTGTCTGTCTGTCTGTTGTTCTGTGTGTCATAACCTTCCCCTCTGTGACCCAGATCTTTACATGTTACATCCCATGTCTGTCTGTGTGTCTGTGTGTCACCCCCTCCCCTCTGTGACCTAGATCTTTACATGGAACACCCCATGTCTTCTGTCTGTCTGTGTGGGCTGTGTGTCATCCCCTCCCCTCTGTGACCCAGATCTTTACATGGTACAAACCCCCTGTCTGTCTGTCTGTCTGTCTGTGTGTCATCCCCCTCCCCTCTGTGACCCAGATCTTTACATGTACACCCCATGTCTGTCTGTCTGTCTGTGTGTCATCCCCCTCCCCTCTGTGACCCAGATCTTTACATGGTACAACCCCATGTCTGTCTGTCTGTCTGTCTGTGTGTGTGTCATCACCTTCCCCTCTGTGACCCAGATCTTTACATGGTACACCCCATGTCTGTCTGTGTGTCTGTGTGTCACCCCCTCCCCTCTGTGACCCAGATCTTTACATGGTACACCCCATGTCTGTCTGTCTGTGTGTCTGGTGTCATCCCCCTCCCCCTCTGTGACACAGATCTTTACGTGGTACACCCCATTTTCTGTCTGTGTGTCTGTGTGTCATCCCCCTCCCCTCTGTGACCCAGATCTTTACATGGTACACCCCATGTCTGTCTGTCTGTCTGTCTGTCTTCTGTGTGTCATCCCCCTCCCCTCTGTGACCCAGATCTTTACATGGTAACATCCCATGTCTGTCTGTGTGTCTGTGTGTCTGTGTGTCATCCCTCCCCTCTGTGACCCAGATCTTTACATGGTACACCCCATGTCTGTCTGTCTGGGCTGTCTGTCTGTGTGTCTGTGTGTCATCCCCCTCCCCTCTGTGACCCAGACTTTACATGTTACACTCCATGTCTGTCTGTCTGTCTGTGTGTCGTGTGTCATCCACCTCCCCCCTGTGACCCAGATCTTTACATGGTACACCCCATGTTGTCTGTCTGTCTGTGTGTCATCCCCCTCCCCTCTGTGACCCAGATCTTTACATGGTACACCCCATGTCTGTATCTGTGTCTGTGTGTCACCCCCTCCCCTCTGTGACCAGATCTTTACATGGTACATCCCATGTCTGTCTGTCTGTGTGTCTGTGTGTCCTCCCCCTCCCCTCTGTGACCCAGATCTTTACATGGTAACACCCCATGTCTGTCTGTCTGTCTGTGTGTCATCCCCCTCCCCTCTGTGACCCAGATCTTTACATGGTACACCCATGTCTGTCTGTCTGCCTGTCTGTCTGTGTGTCATCCCCCACCCCTCTGTGACCCAGATCTTTACATGGAACACCACTATGTCTCTGTGTCTGTCTGGTGTCCCTCCCCTCTTCTCTGTGACCCAGATCTTTACATGGTACACCCCATGTCTGTCTGTCTGTCTGTCTGTCTGTCTGTGTGTCACCCCCCTCCCCTCTGTGACCCAGATCTTTACATGGTACACACCCATGTCTGTCTGTGTGTCTGTGTGTCATCACCTTCCCCTTTGTGACCCAGATCTTTACATGGTTCACACCCCATGTCTGTCGGTCTGTCTGTGTGTCATCCCCTCCCCTCTGGACCCAGATCTTTACATGGTACACCCCATGTCTGTCTGTCTGTCTGTCTGTCTGTCTGTCTGTCTGTGTGTCATCCCCCTCCCCTCTGTGACCCAGATCTGACATGGTACACCCCAAATTCTGTCTGTCTGTCTGTCTGTGTGTCATCCCCCTCCCCTCTGTGACCCAGATCTTTACATGGTAACACCCCATGTCTGTCTGTCTGTCTGTCTGTGTGTCATCCCCCTCCCCTCTGTGACCCAGATCTTTACATGGTACAACCCCATGTCTGTCTGTCTGTCTGTGTGTCATCCCCCTCCCCTCTGTGACCCAGATCTTTACATGGTACACCCCTGTGTCTGTCTGTCTGTCTGTGTGTCATCCCCCTCCCCTCTGTGACCCAGATCTTTACATGGTACACCCCATGTCTGTCTGTCTGTCTGTGTGTCTCACCTTCCCCTCTGTGACCCAGATCTTTACATGGTACACCCATGTCTGTCGTGTGTGTCTGTGTTTCACCCCCTCCCCTATGTGACCCAGATCTTTACATGGTACTCCCCATGTCTGTCTGTCTGTCTGTCTGTGTGTCATCCCCCACCCCTCTGGTGACCCAGATCTTTACATGGAACACCACTATGTCTCTGTGTCTGTCTGTGTGTCATCCCCTCTTCCTGTGACCCAGATCTTACATGGTACACCCCATGTCTGTCTGTCTGTCTGTCTGTCTGTCTGTGTGTCATCCCCCTCCCCACTCTGTGACCCAGATCTTTACATGGTACACCCCATGTCTGTCTGTGGTCTGTGTGTCATCACTTCCCCTTTGTGACCCAGATCTTTACATGGTACACCCCATGTCTGTCGGTCTGTCTGTGTGTCATCCCCCTCCCCTCTGTGACCCAGATCTTACATGGTACACCCCATGTCTGTCTGTCTGTCTGTCTGTCTGTCTGTCTGTCTGTGTGTCATCCCCCTCCCCTCTGTGACCCAGATCTTGACATGGTACACCCCATTTCTTGTCTGTCTGTCTGTCTGTGTGTCATCCCCCTCCCCTCTGTGACCCAGATCTTTACATGGTACACCCCATGTCTGTCTGTCTGTCTGTCTGTGTGTCATCCCCCTCCCCTCTGTGACCCAGATCTTTACATGGTACACCCCATGTCTGTCTGTCTGTCTGTGTGTCATCCCCCTCCCCTCTGTGGACCCAGATCTTTACATGGTACACCCCATGTCTTCTGTCTGTCTGTGTGTCATCCCCCTCCCCTCTGTGACCCAGATCTTTACATGGTACAACCCCATGTCTGTCTGTCTGTCTGGTGTGTCATCACCTTCCCCTCTGTGACCCAGATCTTTACATGGTCTACCCCATGTCTGTCTGTGTGTCTGTGTTTCACCCCCTCCCCTATGTGACCCAGATTCTTTACATGGTACTCCCCATGTCTGTCTGTCTGTCTGTCTGTGTGTCATCCCCCTCCCCTCTGTGACCTAGATCTTTACATGGTACACCCCATGTCTGTCTGTCTGTGTGTCATTACCTTCCCCTCTGTGACCCAGATCTTTACATGGTACACCTTCATGTCTCTCTGTCTGTCTCTGTCACTCCTTCTTTACAAGGGGCATCTTCACATGTCTGCTGACCCCCATATTTTATTATTTTTTTTCCCGATTTCCTGATTGCGTGACGGCAAAAAGACGTTGGTTATCATTGATCATTGACCCATGGGACCAGTGGATTACACGAGGGAAAAAAGGGAGTGCATGTCCCTGCCAAGGTGGAATAAAATCTGGATCTGCTCCTGACTCGGTTCATGAGTGCAATAACGTTATGTTATCCGGCATAGGATGCATGCACTGGTTGGTACAACTTGAGAGAGATACTCTTTAAACACTTTTTTTTCAATCGGCCAGGAAAAAATACAAAACGTCAATGTTTGGTCAGAAGAAGGTGTCGAAGCGGCCGTTTGCACTGCCACTTTTTACCGAGCCTGAGTGGTTTGTAGCTCGACCTATCGCGTTTCCCTTGACCCATTTTCTGTGCCGTGCCATGCTGGGCCACGGCTCTGCTGCTGAGGTGGGCCAGGGCGGACCGGACGTGGCTGCATTCCATGCCCACGGAAGCTGCAGTGCTAAGCTGAGGTCGTAAAGTCAAACAGATGGCAGGAAGAGCAGCCACGGGTTAAATCAGAAGGGTCAATGAATGTTCAGTGGAGCGCGAACCAGTGGAGTTTTTAAGGGCTGTCAAACTTGAATGGGAAGAGAGGGGGTTGTGTTAACGACCAATCTGTCGCCCCTGCCCAATTTGTCGCCCGGCGACAGATTGGTCTTCAAACCACGACCAATCTGTTGCCCAGGCGACGGATTGGTCTTCAACACCAGGACCAGTCTGTCGCCTGGCGACAGATTGGGCCCGGTGTTGCATATTTTGATGGGACAGACCTTATAGGGAAGACATCATGATTGAAGAGGGAATATTTGAGCGAATAGAAAAAACACAGCGTCACAGCAAACTACTTTTGAAGTTGAGTGTTTCTACTCCCGTGGCGGGGTAATAAAGAATCGCGGCCCCTGTAACTCCAGGGTATTGGGGCCAATTCTCTTCTAATTTGGTGTGAGGGTTTATTGTACCAATTCCTTTCATGATAGTCACTTCTGGCAGGCACCTCTCGCACGCGTTTTGTTAGTCTAGAAAAAAACTAGAAATAAAAACAATATAAAAACACTCAGAGTCTGCATTCACATTGAGATAGCATGAGAACTGGCACCATGCCAGCGTAGAAGCTCTTCCAAAAATCCTGTTAAATTCTATTGGCTCCATGCTATCCCGATGTGAATACAGGCCCACGTCAATAAAAACAAAACAAAAATGACGTGAAAATACATTTAAAATATGAAAAGAAAAAAAGACCACCGTCCCCCCCCCCCCCCCCCCCCCAAAAAAAAGGAACATTGAACAAACCCTAAAACAATGTCACACATAAAAGGGGTTTTGGTAAAACCCCCTTGAAAGTCTTTTCTGAAAAAAAATGGTAAATAGGTTTTCAGTCTTCTGCAATAAAAACAAATATGATTATGGTGTGTGTGTGTGTGTGTGTGTGTGTGTGTGTGTGTGTGTGTGTGTGTGTGTGTGTGTGTGTGTGTGTGTGTGTGTGCATATGTGTGTGTGATGATAGTTGCTTATGGAAGAAGAGTTTACGTTTATAGGGTCGATTTATCCGAAGTGTTGCTTTATCCAAGAGCGATTTATCTGATTTTTTTTACAGAGATAAAAGAGGCTTGTAAATAGAACCAAGCCTTTGGGTGAATTAATCTGGAGGTGGACTTAAGTGGACTCGACTATATAAAGACATCTGACCGACAAATCGATATTTTTTCTGAACAGTCTAAATATCAGAATAATGGATAAGTTGACACTATTTTCTGAAAAGTCGAGTTTTCCGACCGATGGATAAGTCAACACACAAGTCAACGTATAATCCATTTCAATTAACTCAACACGCAGATAATTTAAAATTCAGATAATTAAAAGTCCATAGGTGGTTCAAAGGCTCTTTCAATTAACCAGGTTTTACTGTACATGGTCAGTTCAGTGGTGTTCATGATCTCTTTGATGCAGAATCTATACAGCCTATTTTGACCTACATCATATTAAGAGGAGACGTACATAATAAAAATATATATAGATAGATACTGCATCAAAGTGACCACAGGTCATCTACGTCATGAAAGGTAGAAAAAATGCTCATAACACAATAATATACAGTCAAATAGAGAAAACATGGAATTTACATCACAATGAAAACTGGTAATTCTTGCTGATTACCCGGTCATCTGCATTGTAAGGAGCAGAGAAACATCCATACCACAACATTCTGTCTGTCAAACATTCTTTTTTTAATATGGAATTTGCGTCAAACTGATCACTGGTCATTGTCACTGACCACTGCAACAACACTCTGTCTGTCAAACATTTTTTTTAAATATGGAATTGGCATCAAACTGATCACTGGTCATTGTCACTGACCACTGGTCATCTAAACTGCAAGAAGCACAGAAATATTCATATGATAAACAGTAAGCAATTACGTTTTCCAAACTGGTCACTGGTCATTGTTGCTAACCACTAGTCACACTACGTTTTAAGAAGCATATACACCCTGTAACACATCAATACAGATTGAGATAGTGAAAATATGAAATTGACATAAACCTGACCACTAGTCTTTCTTGCAGACCGCTGGTCTTCTACATTAAAAAAGAAAGTATTAAACATATCAATATGGAGTGAACTCAGGAAAATACTAAATTTACATGAAACTGGCCACTGGTCAATCTTGTTGACCACCGGACATCTATGTTGTAAACTGTACAGAAGCGTTTATAACACACCAATATGCAGTGAAATAGTGAAAACGTGAAATTTTCATGAAGCTGACCACTGGTTTTGGCACTGACCAGTAGTTATCTAGGTTGGGAATATTATAAAATTACCATTAGAGCATACGCAGCCTAAGTGGTGAACATTTGGATTTTACAATAAACTGAACTACTTCTTGGTCACCCCATTCGATAGGGAGAGTATTGGACAGGTAACGTTTATGGCCAATGTTTAATACCATGTCCATAATAACTTACCAAAATAACATAAGCAATATTTTTTGTGTGTTTGCCTACTTTCCGGCATGAATTATATACTCAGAGGCATAAAAAACGCGAAAACAAACTGTATAGAAATTTTGATGTAATTTGGCTACCGATTCCTTTGAACTGGTAATAGAAAGTGAGAAAAAGCAATCGAACACCGCAAAAGTGTCCTTTCAAAGTTCATTCTGGTAGAAAATAAGGTCACATGAACTTGACCTTGACCCTGTGTTAACAGCAGAATGTCAGTATCTGGTGTGACCACCTCGAGCATTGATCACAGCTGTGCACCTGCGGTACATCGAGCGCACCAGAGTGTTAGTCTGCCTCTGGGGGACTTGCCACCACACCTGGCCCACAGCAACAGCAAGCTGAACTGCTGTCTGGGGTCTGGGGTTGAGCTGGTTCAACTGCCTCTGAAGGGCATCCCAGAAATGCTCTATTGGGTTAAGGTCGGGAGAACGGGCTGGGTGAGGCAGCAGATTGATGTTGTTCTGCCTCAGGAAGTTCTGCGTAGCACGGGCAGTGTGCGGCCTTGCGTTGTCCTGCTGAAACAGGTTCTGTGGATGCCGCTGGAAATGCGGCAGGATGTGGGGCCTCAGAACTTGGTCGATGTAATGAACAGCAGTGACCCCGTTACCACGTCCTGGACCCACATTCTGGAAGATGACTGGCCCAATACGGCGATTTATGCCTATAGCCCCCAGATCATGATGCTTTCACCACCCCATGGGTCCCTTTCGGTGATGTTGGCATCCGTGAAGCATTCCCCCGCTCTTCTCCAGATCCGGATGCGGCCATCGCCTGGGTCGACGCAGAACCGGCTTTCATCACTGAAGAGGACTCGGCCCCAGTCCCGATGGCGCCAATGCACGTGGATCTGTGCCCACTGCAGACGGTTCTGGCGATGCTGGAGTGTCAGGATAGGTCGCCGGGCTGGACGCCTGCATTGGAGACCAACTGTGTTCAGTCGGCGACGCACGGTCCTGTTGCTGATTGGCCTGCCATGGTTGCCGACGGTGTTCCTGGCTGTGTTGGCAGCGGTTTGGTAAGGCTCCCGTCGATGCTGACGAAGAAGATGGCGGTCTTGGGCTGCTGTGGTGACCCTCTGTCTGCCGCTCCTCGGTCTGTCATCAGTGGTGTTTCTTGCTTGAAAGCGGTCCAGAAGGCAATAGACGGTGGAAATGTGGACTCCGAATGCGATAGCGACCTGCCTCATTGGAACCCCGGCCTGCAGTTGCCCCATTGCTATGCAACGATCTTGACGAGAAAGTCTCGGCATTATGTTGGCGCCTCTGGAAGGGATGATTTGAACTTTTTGGGGTTTGGAAATTTATAGCCCCACAATGGGGGCCACATTGAGTTGCAATTCACATTGATGCACGTGGCGTAGGTAGTCCACATGGCAAATGCACTCCTCGTGCCAAAAACGCTGACCCGGCAACATTCACCCACTGTTACGAGGTTACAACAGGCCAAGACACCACGTACTGCTAATGTTGCACGTGCCAACGACATTGCTTACGTCCTGTTCACAATGTGAACAATCGTGCACTGTCTCTATTTTTTCGCGTTTTTTATGCCTCTGAGTATATTATTTAGATTTGATAACTAGTTGATTTAACTACTTGACACTTGCATGTTTTTCTGATTGATTATGCACTCTGAAGATTTCTCAATGTGACCATTCAATAAAAAAAAACCCAACAACAATAAACTCCTGTCTCGTTCCATCACTTTTTATTAGATTTTATTATCATTTGGCTCTTAGTTTGATGTTAAGGAAAGACAAAAAAAACTAATAACGAAATTGAAAATAAGAAAATAAATACAAATATGGGGCACTCCCCACACTTTCTCTCACAATCGGAGAAAGTGTGGGGGCGCCCTCATATTTTCTCTCACAAGGGAGAAAGTGCGAAAGGACCACACTTTCTCTCAATCCCGCACTTTCTTCTTAAGTGAGAGAAAGTGAGCCCCCACACTTCATCCTAAAGTGAGAGAAAGTGTGGGAATGAGAGAAACTGTGGCCCAACATCAACTTATTGAGAGCAAGGTAAGATGGCGACAAATTGGCCAAGGGGCAACATATTGGACAGTGAAGTGCGACCCAATCTGTCACCCTCAAAAACTTAGAATGGGCGACAGATTGGTCCTGGTGTTGAGGACCAATCTGTCGCCTGGGTGACAAATTGGTCCTGATGTTGAGGCCCAATCTGTCGCCGGGCGACAAATTAGGCAGGGGCGACACATTGGTCGTTAACAGGGGTGGGGTGGGGGTAGGGGTGGGGAGGGGTGATTTTTGTCTGGAGGCCATCTGCTTTTCGCTGTCCCTAGAGTTTGTTCTCATTGAAAAAGGCTGGACCATCGACTTCCTGGATTAATCCGAAGGTCGAGGAATGACCTGTCAAACTTGCATGGGAAGAGAGGGGGTGGGGGTGGGGGCGGGGGCAGGGAGGGGGAATGTTTGTCTGAAGACCATCTGCTATTCAGTTCTCCCTAGAGTTTGTTCTCATTGAAAAAGGCTGGACCACCGACTTCCTGGATTAGTCCGGAGAAGGTCGAGGATTGACCAGACTTGTTGGCCTTGAGGCTGGCTACCCATTGTACCTTCCTCCAGACTAGTTCTACAACATATGACAACAATATCCCACCGTACCAATAAGTTCCAAGCCACCATAATTGCAGCTGAATCACAGTTCACAAAAAGGAAAGTGAAAGAAGCAATAGAAATCAGGGAGAGAAAACCAAGTTTGAACAGAGACTGTGGCCATGACCTGCCCCCCATTTATAAGTCTGTGCTGAACACCCATCACTCCACCAGTTGTCTCGTTCGTCATGTCTTTAGATGGATTCCTCAACCAGTGAGGACAACTCAGAGAACATCAACACCCACCACAACTACCAGTCAGTCGGGGCTGATGAAGACTAGAAGTAGCTGGCCGAAAATTTCCCAAGGTAAAATTTTTATTACACTCTTGAGTCAGAACACACAGAAACATAAGACTAGTTTTGGTTCGAAAAACGAAAGATGCGGCTTGGAATCATCGGAAGGCAGAGAGAATGATGGATTCGGCGCTGAGCCCCTCGCCACTGAAAATCCACAATGGACGACAGACAGAGACTGAGTGGAAGCCAGAAATGTCTGTGGAAGGAAACAGTCCACTGAGCTCATCATAAAGACCCGCAGGACGCAAGAAGTGTATGAAGACTTTGATGAATGAACAGGTGCGCTCTGTGCCAGGAGTGAAGACATCGGGCAGCCAAGATCAGGGAACAGACCACAGCGCAGAGGACATGCAAGAGACCAGCCAAAGATGAGTGGCACCTGGAAGAAGAAATGAAACTCTATGCAAAGATGAAAGCTGCCTCAGAATTGGAGAAGCAAGAGCTAGAGAAGCTCCGGGGAGACCTGAACACAAACCACTGTCCTCAGCAAAGTGCAATCAGCAAGGAGAAGAAGGAACAAAACAGACACACAGATCCCTTCTGGTTCTCCAGGAAAAAAAAGAAAAAAAAAAAGAAAAAAAAAAAAACCCCACGAGTCGCCAAAGTCGAAGAGATGATCAGAAGCTCTTTAACAGCAGTTTATTAATTAAGAAAACGTCTATTCCTCTTATCAAGTCATCTCATAAAATCTAGGGGTGCTTTTTCCCTTTAAAATGGCCTGCTGCACCAAACAAAAAAAAAAGGCTTAATGACAAGGCATTAACACTTGACGAAGTGAGGGAAATGATCAAGCCAGAGGAGGGCTTCTTCTTTGGAGGAATTCTGCTGTTGAGTAATCCAGAGAGTTCCTACCAAGGACAAGTCGTAAGAGCATCTTCAGAGTGTTCAAGTTAAGTGAGAAAAGGTGTGATAATCTCACGACCAATGTGATCTTATCCCGGATTTGTCTTCTGTCCGGATCTGCTCCATGGATCCGTGACAAAATTAAGTGCTTTCGTTCTTGGGCCATGTTTCATCTTTCTACCGAATTATATTAAAGTGAGTTCGGCACTTTTTGTGAAACAGAATTTGTGATTAACCGTGACACGTATGGAATAGAGGAATTGTGGGTCAAGAACCGTCAGTCATAAGCACGTTGTTCACATCGTGCCAGTAGTTCTTGTATGCAGGTTCCGTAGCTTAACACAGTCCAGGAAGTTTAGTTGTGCCTGTGTCAAGCTACAAACAGCATGCAGAAGGCGTAGACCTACAAGAGAGAAGAGAGAGAGAGAGAGAGGAGAGAGAGAGAGAGAGAGGAGAAGAGAGAGAGAGGAGAGAGAGAGAGAGAGAGAGAGAGAGAGAGAGAGATTCAGATGATTTAATCATTTAAGGCCATAGCCCCATATGAAAGAGAGAGAGAGAGAGAGAGGAGAGAGAGGGAGAGAGAGAGGAGGAGAGGAGAGAGAGAGGAGAGAGAGAGAGAATGACAAGAGGAGTGAAAAAAGTAACGAAAGGAAAAGTATCCAAAAATGCACGCAGGATTTAATTCAATGTAAAGAACGGACATGGGACCAAAAGATAAGAACAAAAATGATATACATTCTCTCTCTCTCTCTCTCTCTCTCTCTCTCTCTCTCTCTCTCTCTCTCTCTCTCTCTCTCTCTCTCTCTCTCTGTGTTGTTGTTGTCTTCAATTTAACGTCTATCCACATAGTGATATTAGACGGGGGGAGGGAGGGAATCGGGAGGAAGAGGAGGGGATGGGGACCGTATTGTGTGTTTATGTCTCTTTGATAAGGGGGAGAAGAAAACAAGTCAGAAAAATTAGCATTAACAAAAATTACAAGCATTAACAAAAATCACAATCAACTAGTCTATAACAAATGTCCCACAGGACTATGAAGTAAACATTTCGCAATATTAAACAAACTAGTAACATTTTCGAAAACGCCTTCAATACAATTTTCAGAAATCACTGGTAAGATGGGTCTTAACCTCTGACATTCAAAAATGATGTGCTTGCTAGAAATTTGTTCACCACATAAACATCTAACATTTTTGCTGTATTTTGTGATGAACGCATTAAGTTTTATCCTGTAAGATAGCGAACTAATCTGTCTGAATTTGATTACGCCAGTATGATTCAAGTATGATTTGTTATCCAAACCACGAGAAACAATATACTTATTCTTGGAGTCTCTCTCTCTCTCTCTCTCTCTCTCTCTCTCTCTCTCTCTCTCTCTCTCTGTGTGTGTGTGTGTGTGTGTGTGTGTGTGTGTGTGTGTGTGTGTGTGTGTGTGTGTGTGTGTGTGTGTGTGTGTGTGTGTGCCTTTTCTTTTTTTTTCCCGTCTTGCAGGTTCACAGTGGACGGATTTGAACCCGGTCGCCGCTACACCAACATCTTCTACGTCACCATCTGCTTGGTCCACTTCATGGCCGCCGTCAACTCTTCCGGCAACTTCCTCATCTACTGGACCATGAGCACCAAGTTCAAGGCCACTCTGCGAGGCCTCCTGCAGTGCCACTCCAAGCATGGCCACCTTGGCTCTCAGCAATAAATGTTGTCGGAATGTGGTTCACAGCAGAGACCAAGTACACTCCAAACCTGTCAAGTCTAGCACTGGGTACTAACAGTTCTACACACACGGTTCACAGCAGAGACCAAGTACACTCCAGACCTGTCAAGTCTAGCACTGGGTACTGACAGTTCTACACACACGGTTCACAGCAGTGTTGATGGACACTTAAAACCTGTCAACCCTAACACTGAGTAGTAGCTTTTCTATACATGATGGTCCACCATAGCTTTGGTGTAAACCTCAAACATGTCAGCCCTAACACTGAGTAGTAGCTTTTCTATACATGATGGTCCACCATAGCTTTGGTGTAAACCTCAAACATGTCAACCCTAACGCTGAGTAGTAGCTGTTCCACACATAATTATGGTGCACAGCAGAGTTTGTGCACACCTCACACGTGTCAACCCCTTCACAAAGCAGTAGCTGTTCTACACAAATCGTCAACAGCAGATTTAGTGCACGCCTCAAACATGTCAACCCTAACACTAAGTAGTAGTTGTTCAACACGTATGGTTCAAATATGCGCACCCTAACACTTAGCAGAGCCTGTTTTTACAGAGTAGAGTTGAAGCACACACCAAACGTATGCAACATTCGGCGTATTCTTCACAATGCAGAGCTGGTGTACACACCAAATGTGCAATCTAAAAGCTGGTGTACACACCAAACGTGCAATCTAAAAGCTGGTGTACACACCAAACGTGCAATCTAAAAGCTGGTGTACACACCAAACGTGCAATCTAAAAGCTGGTGTACACACCAAGCATGCAATCTAAAAGCTGGTGTACACCTCAAACGTGCAATCTAAAAGCTGGTGTACACACCAAACGTGCAATCTAAAAGCTGGTGTACACACAAAACGTGCAATCTAAAAGCTGGTGTAAACACAAAACATGCAATCTAAAAGTTGGTTACATTCCAAACGTGCAAACTAACAGTCACCACTAACTGTTTTACACAAAACAGAGTTGGTCTACGCATCAGACATGTGTACTTTAGAACCTAGCAGTAACTGTTCAGAGTTAAGAGTTAACACAGCACGTGTTCACCCCGCAGATGTTGTTATCAAAATATTAATGGTCAACAGCTCAATTATGGTTCAAACCATACATGTCCACTCTGACTCTATGCAACAACTGTTTGCCACGAGCGGCTTCCAACACAGCTCCTGTCTTCACAAACCTTGTCAACCCTGAATTTTTGTAGTAAATTTTATCTTCAAATGGTGTACTGCAGCAATTAATGCGTATTCATATCAGGCTAAAATATTTCAGAATCGATGAACGAAGGCGTAATTCCAGAACAGATTTTCAGCAATTATCCTCAAAAGGTAAACTGCACAATTAGTGCATATGCCAGCAAAGCTGCCATTCTAGATCGGAGTAATTCTGAAAATGCCCAGAGAATTCTAGAATTGCCCAACATTCTTGAAACGCTCAGAAGGTATACAGCAAACAGATCTACTGTGCATACACACCAAACGTAATGCGTCAAGGCCTTGCCTAAGGATTCGAGTATTTTTAGATTGGCGCGATTAGATTGATTTGAGAAATGTTATTGTATCCGAAAGTCGATTCTCCCCATTTTCTTTTGTATAACCATCAAGGTACAAACTATGTGGTTCTAAGCAGACAGGTTAAAATCAAAGAAATGGGACTATTTGGGGTCTTTTACCTGACGCAAAAAAAAAGGCTCACAGATGAATGCAAAGGTCGGAAAGGTGATGTCAACTAAGGGGAAGGTCATGCGTTTGAAGATTATATGTGATGTCATCGATGGAAATCCCCCCAAAACAAGCCAAATAACTGGTGGGGAGTTGTTATTCTAATCAATTATCAATTTAACATTAGATGCTGGATCAGGCTTATAGAAGGCCTCGAAACGCTGACATGGATTAAAAGAAATGACACAGCTCGGAATTCCAGGTGAGAAGAGGGACAGAATGTAAAGGCAATGGCAGAGGCAGCCAGGTGAGAAGAGGGACAGAATGTAAAGGCAATGCCAGAGAACTCCAGGTAAGAAGAAGGACAGAATGTAAAGGCAATGGCAGAGAACTCCAGGTGAGAAGAGGGCCAGAATGTAAAGGCAATGCCAGAGAACTCCAGGTGAGAAGAGGGACAGAATGTAAAGGCAATGCCAGAGAACTCCAGGTGAGAAGAGGGACAGAATGTAAAGGCAATGCCAGAGAATTCCAGGTAAGAAGAGGGCCAGAATGTAAAGGCAATGGCAGAGGCAGCCGAAAAGAGTTCCAGCTGGATCTGGTCGAAGAGGAACAAAAGTGAACTTCATAAGGCTTAAATTTTCCCGGTTTTAAAAGAGGTGTCCCGTTAGCAGTGGGGTAAGATGTCCGTCTAAAAAGGCACGCCTTGAGACACCCACCCATCCACACGTGGCGGGTTCGAATCCATGCAGCGGCAGGGGGGAAAAAAGTTGGCAGTAGAAAGGGCATCTGGGACTCATGACCTGGATACGGCCCGGCCCCCTTAGAGTGTTGTCTTGAGTTCAGGGCCGAAACACTTGTCTGAGGGGAGTTTCTTCTCTGAAGACCTTCTGCTGTCAAGCTCTCCCAAGAGTTTCTTCCTACTAGTGGTTTAGTGCAAAATCCTAACTGTGGCGTGTGGCCTGTGACACTCGGCCGTTGTCCACCAGTGGTCCATGTGGAGTGAGGCACCGTCGTGGGGCTTGGTGGTCAGCGTGCTTGGGAACACGGTGGTGACTGATGAATAGCTATACGCAAAACAAAAACAAAACAAAAACGAAACAAAAGTAAACAAAGCAGAAGAAAAGAAAAGGAAGAAAAAAAAGCAAAAGAAAAAAAGTGGGGGAAAAATTGGAGGCCGGAGAACAAAAAAACAAACAAAAAACGAAAACAAAATATAGCATGCGTACAGTTCTCGCCGACCTTTAACCCCGAGTCAGTGTGCAAAACTGTTGGTGTGAATGGAAATCTTAAAAAGAGGCAGGGAACAGTCAACAGTCAAGCGGGGTAACTCTTGCTCCCACGATGAAACATAATTACAGGCCCATAACTCCAAACGACTGCGGCTTGTTTGTTCTGTGTGCTTTGTGTTGTCATTTTTGCTGTTTGTTCTGTGTGCTTTGTGTTGTCATTTTTGCTGTTTGTTCTGTGTGCTTTGTGTTGTCATTTTTGCTAAAGCGATTTGGTGTCGAAAGCAGCGTTCGTTCGGAGTTATGAAGGTTGTAATTTTATGTTTCATCGTGGCAACAAGAGTAACTCCGCTCGTTTGTTATTGATTGTTGGTAGTAGCTTTCTGCTTCGTGGTAAACCTTTAACACTACGTGAATATAACAGTTCTGACAACACCCATGATAATAAGAAGGTTGTGTCAATCGCTATGTGAACACAGACGTTCGCTTTAGCAAGCCGCAGTCGGAGACTGTGGGAACTCTTTCAGAATAAATCGCCAAACAACAAGGACAAACGAATCACAAGACAAAACACCTCTTAGATCTTCTTCAGGCAAGGCAAACAACCCTCAGGACAACGTGAATAAAGAATGAGCAATCACTTCAATCTTGCCATGTTCGCCTCGCACATGACAAGAACTCGCACAGAATTTGCTTTGGCAACCATCTTTCAGAATAAATTGCATTCACGCCTTCTGGAAATTCTGTGCCTGTAGTTTCCTCTTGTCTCCCATTCTCTTTAAATACGTCATTTTTTTTAATGCTGAACTGTCGTTGACTATTTTTCTGTCTTTGTGACCTATTCACGCGCGTGATTCGTGCTCGTTCAAACTGACCTGTGTTTAAGAAATGGCAGACTGAACGCTTTCTGAAAACAAAGTTATCACCACCGCCACTGCAGATGGCTGTTTTTAATGACAGCAGTGTGTCTACGGGTTTGCCGACGTGGCTCCGTATCAGATATCTATTCAAGTTAAAATACCGCCGATTCAACTGAGGTGGCCGTTGTGGCGATTTTGTGGTGTACATAGATATTTTGTAATGAAACAACTGATCAAATATCTTTCACTGGTTTTAACACGATCACAAGGCAAAAATCTAATTCAGTCGACGGAACATGCCACTTTTTTTTTCTTTTTGCTCTTGCAAAGATGCCTTTTTTCTTTCAAAAGCAAATCAGAAGAGAAATGGTTCAACGCATTATACAGTCATTACCATGTTCCCGAGATGGCCGTAGAGAAGAAACAGTCTTGTGCCGTTTGCATACAGGCCACTCCTTTTACACCCATTCTTATCTTTTAAAAGGTGAAGAAGCTCCGTGGTGCATTCCGTATCATGTACCACTCACAGTGAAACATTACCTTTTGAGCGTTGGGACTTGCATGATGTGAGACAAGCATTGTACGGACAGCGCCATGAAAAGCTTGTTCAGAGATGTCCCGCCTGATGTGATCTTTGAATTTCTGAAAGAGATCAATGTTTTTCATCTGATCTAAGATTCTACAGAAGACAGATTTCGAACAAAATTTCCAGTTTTTCCCCCCAAAGACTTATGGATTGACTTCAACGCGGTGACAGCTCTAATCTTGATATGGCCCTTCGTGATCGGCAGGACTATAAGCAACATTACCTTACCTTACCCAAGAGAACGTAGAAACACCGATTCTGGCTCACCCGGTCTCAACCAGTTTCGACCGGGCGACTCCAGAATCGGTGTTTCTACGTTCTCTACCCTACAAACAAACATACTGTGTTGGATTATCCGTTTTCAATACTAATTTACTAAACTTTTTAGATTTTAGTTTTTGCTTAATCCTTTGTTTTTCCTGATCATTTTCAATAACATCATTTTCGCGCAAACATTCTTCAAATGAGTCTCTGTCTTTCATGTGAAATAACACTACAGTCTTTAACTGTTCTCTAAAGTCTTTTAAAACTGAGTTATATTTTTGACATAAAATCCACACACTTATCCCAGCATGCCTTCCACTAAAAGCTAGTTTTGATAAAGAGTTTCTCTTTTTAACTATGTCTCTTTCTGCCGAACAGTCATCTATAATAAATAGTGTCTGCGTTCCTTCAAACAGTTTATAAAACTGTTCTAAACACTCACTCAGTTTATTGCTAGGATTAACTAAATATATTTCATCATCTGTCCATATAAACCTTCTATCATGATATGCTTTGTTCCATTTAAGTGTTGGACAGAAAATCACAATATGATCAAAATTATAGCGATAAACTGTTTGTAATAGGTCGAGGACAAATATTGTTTTTCCGCAACCAGTCTGCCCACAAATTAATGAACAATGAGGGGATTTGTCATAAAGTTTAACTGCTCCATAGTTTTATAACAGAATTTAATCTAATCCAGTTATTGTTTTTATCATGCTCTCTGTCAAAACTTGTTCAGTATAATAAAACCCTATAAGGCCTAAATGTGTAAGATTAATCCAATTCAGTTCTGTAAGATTGTTTCTATTTAAGTCAACATTGATTTTGTTGCTTGTTGTTATAACCTTAATATCCTCACCATTGTGAAGAACGACGATGGTAACTTTAAGACGTTTAACGTCTAAGTTTTGCCAGCTAATATTAATTCCTTTTAAAAGGGCGCCACTAACGCCCACAACCCCATCCCTCTCCACATCTTTTAAGACAGAAATTTCAAATATCATTGTGAACGTGTCTCCTAATTTTCTGCTTGGAAAGAACTGTAATTTTGTAGAAGCTTCCTTTAAAACCGTTTCTTTTCTGTGGAGGATGTACTGTTTTTTCCCATACGGCGTTATTTCAATCTCTTTCCGACTATTGTCCTCTGGCATAAGACTTACATGTAAAGGGCCAGAGTTGAGCGCTTTTCTGAAACTTTTTTGGCGGCTAAAAAATGTAAATGGGCTTATGAATTCAAATTTTATGTCCCATTCTAAATATGGTTCTAAATGCCATTTGCTGTCAGGTTTTCGAACTATTTTATATTCATACAGGCCAGCATTATTTGCTTCTACATTACGCAGTTGTTCTAGTTTAGGAAACTTTTTGTTGTCGCCAACCTCTTTGCGTTTATAATCACCATCTTTAGTGTACTCAAACCCATACAAAGCGCCTATCTCACCGTTTTGTTCAAAGTCCGCAACGTCTGCAAGGTCTTTTAATTCTAAAGTTATACACCTTACAGGCGCTAATGTAACTCCGGATTCTTCAGGCCCACGCGACATTTTTTAGAACAACTAATTATTTTATTTCTAAAACAATGTGTAGGTTATCACATTTTACAACTTTTCCCGTTTTGTCTTTGATTTTTATCTTAAATGATTCGACCCTCCCACAAACTAATCTTTTAAACTGTAAATTAGGGAATTGTATAATTTCATAATCGCAATATGCAGCTTTCCCTGACGGAAGAGCTCTTAAAACAGTTGAGGGCCTTCCATCATATAAGTTTTCATCAGTGCTCAGCTCGTCTAAATGAACATAGAGTAATGAATGTAATGCAAGATCGAGCGGATTTTCTCCCTCATAAGTAGTTTTGTTTGGCGCAACTCTAAAACTATGAGTGGGCCGATTGGCAGTTGTAAAGCCTAACATTTTAGCTAGCTCTCTATCAAAATAGTAACCTACTTCTTTTTCTTCAGGCTTGAATGTTAACATTGTTTTCAGATTCGCATTGTTAAGTTTGAGAGTAATGTCAAAGTTACTCATTGCTTCTTTTAGTGAGCAAAACCCGTAATAACCATCAGGTATGGTTAACTGGCTAACTAAAGCTCCTGCATTATTATATTTTTTTAATCTTATTATTCTCCCTGGATTCTCTTATATTAAACCATACGACTTTGTAAAAAATTTCATGGAGTGCGACCGTTCAGGTTCCGCAATTGTTATCAATAGCATGTTCTAAAAACGAAGGGCGGTCTTGAGTTGTTATTGTTACAAACATTTTTTAAACAAAATAAAGATGAGTGCGTTTAAATATACTGATGCAAAATATTCTGTGGGGCCGCACTACAATCTTAAAATATAGCAACTGGCACCCTTGACATTTCTGTGACTCAGACTGACACCTTTCAAGTAAAGGTGAGTACTCCATTAAGCAGATATCTTAACCCTCCTATTAAAAAAGACTACATCGCAAAAGTGTGGTTCAGTCATCCGATGCAGTTTTATCAGAACCAGTTAAACTTTGCTGTGTTTTGTGCATCAACTGGGTGTGGAGTGTCGTATGCTGATCATTTAAATCATCCTGATCCTTTGGTGAGGTCAGTGTTCAGATTTCATTTCTATTACACCTTCAGACGTATTTTGTCTGAACTGCAAGCGCCATTACCGAATGACAAACCGTTTAATCCATTCAGCAACAGAATAGACATGAAGGCTTTTGAAAGGATCTGTAACGAATTTAATATTAAGGTCAAGACAGACTTCAGACAAAAGTCGGATCTTAATCATGGTCTAGGCACCCTTTATTTTTGGGGCGTGCGCAGAAAGTATAACTATGACTGGGATCCTCCTTCTACATCTTTCTCTTCAGGCACAGCTGTTCATCTTGGGTCCATAGAGCAAGAGCATAAAACAGCATGGACAACATTTATCTTAGACACTTCTAAGGGCCTAACTAGAGCGGGAATAGAACGAATAAACGACTCTGTTCGTACTTACGTTTGGTGTTTGCTAGGTTCGCAAGCACAAACGAGATCGAGCATAACTGATCCTTCTACTCGTTTTGATGCACAAAAACAATACTTAGCAAATTTAGAGGACGCCATTAATTCTACAGTTGATTTACCTTCAAGTATTAAAAGGTACCAAAATGTTTTACAATACGCAAGATCGAAAGTAGACTTTGCTGTTGGCACTGATTTATACATGCTGCCTTCTGACCTCAGACTCCAGATAGGCGTAATAATAAACTACAATAACGAAATCCTCGTGGCAGGCAATGAACAGAAGGTCGGGAAAAACGAAATAAATTCTGAGCCAGTAATATTGCAAGCAGTAAACAAACACCCAAGAATAAGTCACCCAATCCCCAAGGCCCAAAGCCCAAAGACCGTTGAAGACGCGGACTCTGTTCGCGATGACCATGAATATGAAAAGACGGCACTTGTTGTTGTATCAACTGGCCTTGGATTACTTGGTCTTTATTTTACTAAATATTAACCCGACTATTAAGAGAACTAAGGCCCATAAGTGCTCGGCCATAAAGCCAACTACTTTGCCTGCAGTAGACAAAAGCCAGCTAACAATACCCCCTAATATACCTGGTAAAGCATCCACGGCTTTACCAGCTAATTTTTTTAATAAATCCGCAAGATGATCAAGCTGTTTTTTTACCCATGATTTATCAGGCGGAGGTGATGGCGGTGGAGGCACTAGCCCAGCACCGCCACCACCTGTAATAGCCATCACCAGTGTACTTATTGCAAATCCTAAGGCCGTTATAACGCTTGCTAATGTGACTCCTTGCACTCTAAACAGCGTTTTTATTCTTTCTGCTAGCGTTGTGTTTTCATATAAAATTCTTTGGGTAGTTTCTCTTATTTCGCTCACTTGAGTTTGTAATTGTTCTCGGTTAGTATTCAACACTTCTAGTCTAACTAATCTTTCTATATTAAGTTCATCTAGTCTTTGTTCTATTCTTTCTTTAACATCACGCCCTAAGTTGTCGTCGTCAGCATCAGCGAGTTTTTCTTTTTCTTTTTCTATACGCTCCTTTAGTTCAGTTAGTTTTGCTAAATTGTTTAATAATTCCCCCCGGATGGTTCTTAAAGCACGATCAAGGGCTAATAAGTCTCTCTCAGGTAGCCGTGGTTCGTGTATAGTTTTTAATGCTGTTTCTTCTTCTTCAGTGAGTTCTGCTCCTAGTGTATTTATTACTTCGTCCGCTGTTTGAATTAAATCTTCAGGTTTTGCGTTTTGTATTTGGCTACCTGTTGGGAGTTTTTGTAGCGTGTTTTGAACGGAAGCAACTTCCTTCGGATCTAATTTTGGTTTAGTAAAGCTAAGGCGATTTCGCTCGCTTGCACTGAGCCTTTGTCTAATTGTATCTGCGCCTACAAACCTTGATGGGTCTCGTTTATGCGTAAGCTGAACAAGTTCTCCTTCGTCGTTTTTTACATACAAATGGTTATCTTTTAGTTTAAAATCATCAGGGTATATAGTTTGGGGAGGTTCTAGTCCTAAATTTTGGTATAATGATCTAACCTTACTTTCTGTTAATTCACGCCTTTGCTGCCCTTCTACTAATTCATCCGCAGTGAGGGCCCCAATTGATACTGCTCCCAAGGGGAATTACTCATGTCGTCTCCAGGTTCAAAATCAAAATCTTCTTCGCCTTCAACGCCTGCCATGTTTCTTTAATAAATAACTTTTTATTTTGTTTTATAAAAAAATGTCACAAGTATATGGTTCAATTCTTAACCCACATAGAAGCCTGAAAGAGCCCCGTGGAGTGAAGGGAAATAAGCAGAATATTATTGTTCCAAATAATCCGTCTACTATGTGTGCATGCGTGGGGTGGGGTGGGGGGTGAGGGCGGTTAGGGTGGGTGTGCTATCCCGCGCGCACCTCAATCAACTAGGTCAAGTGATCACAGTAGGGTCGTTTGACCTAGTTTGTCGCTGAGCTTTGTAGGTCAAGTGATCACAGTAGGGTCGTTTGACCTAGTTTGTCGCTGAGCTTTGTAGGTCAAGTGATCACAGTAGGGTCGTTTGACCTAGTTTGTCGCTGAGCTTTGTAGGTCAAGTGATCACAGTAGGGTCGTTTGACCTAGTTTGTCGCTGAGCTTTGTAGGTCAAGTGATCACAGTAGGGTCGTTTGACCTAGTTTGTCGCTGAGCTTTGTAGGTCAAGTGATCACAGTAGGGTCGTTTGACCTAGTTTGCCGCTGAGCTTTGTAGGTCAAGTGATCACAGTAGGGTCGTTTGACCTAGTTTGCCGCCGAGCTTTGTAGGTGCGCTTTGCAGGCCAAGTGATCACAGTAGGGGCGTTTGGCCTAGTTGATTGAGGGGGCGCGGGACACAAGCAAGGCGTCCCCACAGTTCCGCTTTAAGACACTTAACACCTTCACCCCAAGTCACCCTAAGTCCTTAATTAAGTCACCCCAAGTTTTTAATTAAGTTTTTAATTAAGTTGCCCCAAGTTTTTAATTAAGTTTTTAATTAAGTTTTTAATTAAGTTTTTAATTAAGTTCCTTTAAGTTTCTACTTAAGTCACATCAAGTTCTTAATAAGTTCTTGATTAAGTCACCTCAAGTTCTTAACTTAAGTCACCTCAAGTCATTACTAAGTCATCCTCTAAGTACAACCCAAGTTCTTATTCAAGTCAACTTATAATTATTTATTAAGTTCTTAAAGTATTATTGCATCTGAAATGGATCAAAATGATCTTTTGTTGTTGGCGGTTCTGACATGTTGTTGTGTTCATCTTCTATATTTAGCGGCAGAGATTGTTCGGACTGCTCTAGATTTTGCTGTCTTTGTTTATATATTTTATAACCGTAATAACCCCCCCAACAGCAGCAAGGGCGCCAAAAATGGCAACAGTTTTAAGTTCAATATTCCATGAAGACTTTGGCAGTGTAGGCCCCGAATCAACTTGTTCTGACGCTTTTATAGCCGGCATTGAAACAACTGGCACTTTTTCATTCTGTGCTTGTAACATTAATTTTGTTCGCTTGTTCCACTCTGCTAATTTTTTTCCTGCTGCAACACGTCCAGGATTTTTACTGACCACTTTCACCTGATTCAATGTTTTCTGATTCTGCTGATTTTCTGGCTCGGTCATTTTGAAGGGAAATAAAATCTATATGATTAAAAGTAATTAATCCCATGATTAGCGGCGATAATAATGTTCCAAATCTGTAATACAGATCACACCCTAGAGACTCTAATGACTTTGTTAAAACTGGATCCTGCGTTAAATCATACATAAAGTCTTGTTCAGAATCGATGGGAGCAAATCTACTAACTAGTTTAGTGTACAAACTAAGAACCGTTTGGCCTACACTTTTTACCATTCTTGATCCTAGTTGCGCTTCATACCTGTTATGATACTTTATAATATCTTGTGGCGACATCTGTTGAATCTGTTCTATGCTGAATTCATTGCCGAGGAACTGTTTTGTTTTTCCACATGCTGCCAAAGAATACAACCTCTCCTTTTGGGGCATAACAGCTTGGTCATCAACCTCTTCATTTGTAAGTCCAAGACGGATTAGGTCGCTCTGTAGCTGTAGTAGATCATCACTGTTCATGTTTTTTTTTTATTAATTATAATTATTTTGTTTTTAAAAATGAGCACCGAAAAAACTGTTACCAATCTTGTATACCATTCTGCTGTTATTGGAGGCTTAAGTGTAGGATACACAATGCTTGGTAAAAGCCTGTTAAAAATAAACCGGCAGATCTTGGCAAACTAGACTTTGAAGACTTAGCAAAGCTAATTGCTATTATTGCAGCTTCATTCGCTACGAAAGATTTTCTAGTTAAGCAAGGAATAATTTCTGACAATATCAATATGTAAATTAAAAAAATACATTTATAAAAATGGCTTCACTCGTAATGATGATAGGGGGTGCAGTAGTGAATGCGCTTGCTTTTAGCGGAAGTAATTACGCGTTTAGTAAACTACGGGATGATGGCGAGAGAAAAACACATAACAAAGCTGTGGAGCAACTAGCAGCTGCACAAGATAACTATGAAAAGCAGAGAATTGAGCAGTTAGATTTTATTAACGACAAACTGAAAAAACAAGGACATGCAGCTTACACATTTAAAGACGTTGATCAAGCAATAAAAGAATATTATCTTGTAACAGGCAAACCAATCGAGACATTGCCCCCCAAAATTCAGTGACTTTTATCACCCATCAGAAAAACAAAAGATGCAAGAAATCGGGTTTATTGTCTTTGGTATGACCGTCGTGTATTTTGTTGTGCATAATATTGGCTGAATAAAAATGAACAAAATCTATTATTCGCCAAAAGGATATTGGAAGGGGATAACGGCAATAAAAAAGCTAAGCCAAGCAGCGGGGGTCAGTGAACAAACAGCGAAGGAATGGTTATCTAAACAAGCGATTTGGCAAATTTATTTACCTGCGCCTAGACGAATACAGAGACCACACTTTGTGAACACAATACCGAACGACACCCATCAAATGGATCTTCTATATTTACCCCATGATACGATTAGACGAAAAAGATTTAAGTACGCACTCACAGTCATTGACATAGCTTCAAGATATAAAGATGCGGAACCGTTAACACAAAAGAGTGCTTCTGCTGTTGCTGTCGCTATACAACTGATATACCAACGAGGCCCCTTAACTTATCCTCGCATGATTCAAGTCGATGATGGAAAAGAATTTAAAGGCCGAGTGAATCAATTATTGTTAAAACATAGAGTTACCATTAAAAGAGGCATCCCAGGAGTTCACAGATCACAGGCTTTGGTTAAAAACTTTAACAAACAGTTATCTGAAAGACTTTTTTCCTACCAGTATCACAGAGAGCTGATTGACAATTCTCGCAACACAGAATGGGTTAGAAGACTGCCCTCAGTTTTGCGCACAATGAATAATGAAGAATTTAAAGGGCTAAAACCAGTACAAGCAATCAAAAAACAAACAATAAATGTTGCTGAAGGAGAGTCTTCATCCGGCAAACTATTACCGTTTGGTTTTAAAAGTAAGGTACCTTTATTTACCGGGGGAAGCAGAAGGGGACACTCGCATTAGGGCAACAGATCCGGTTTGGAGCGTTGATCCATATGAAATAAAAAGAATTGTAAAAATGAATCCGCCCGTGTATTATATACGAGAAACTGACACAACAAAACAACCGGCTCCTCAAGATCTTTTGTAAAGGAAGAACTGCAAATAATCAAACCAGACACAGTTCCGCTTTAATTAATTTACGTAAAATATATTTGAGTTAAAATGGAAGCTCACAACGAAGAAGCCTTACGTATTGAGGCACAGAAGAAAGAATTCTTACATGGAACTAAACCGGAAACAAGAATGATAAATGCAGAGACCTTGGAATTGATGCGGGAATCATTTGATTTGAATTCTGCTATTAGGGCAACATTTGCGAGGACTCATCAGGACATGACAATGCATCCAGATAACCTACAACCCCAAATCCCAAATTTTGATTATCAAAAATGGGATAAAGAATATCTTGAAATAATAAAAAAAATTCGAGCACATCAAGCAAACATGAGAAAAATTTTGAATGAATTGGATATTGATGCGATTGAGCTTATAGATAAACTTCGGGAAAAATATAAACCCGAACTCGCGGACAAAGAAGATATATAATTATGCTGTTCTCCAATGTCCGATTGCATATGAAAACTCAGGATTAACAAACACACGTTTAGTGTTTGTTCTATCTAATGACTTCTTTGTTAAAACCGTTGTGTTGATCTCATGTAGATTAGATCGTAGTTTTACGTTGCCATGATGAAAAGTATGTTTATTGAACAATGCTTCTTTGTAGTTGTCATGTGATATGTTTGACTGCACAACACTGCGAGATATTCCCTTTGCTTTCTTAATGATTTTCTCCTGGCTCGAAATACTGTACATTTTCGACCTTAAACCAATAAACTCCTTAATCACCCCTCCAGATAATTCATCCTTCATCTTCCCTAAAACCTTCTTATTAGTAATTGAATGCAAAGGCGAATCTTTAGGGTAATCAGATGTATCATACCATCCCGCATGCCCTTTAGCCACTTCTATTTCCATGTCTTTATAGATGTCTTCAGTAGGGATATCTATAACAAAACTATCTGTATCTGTGTAAAGTACTCTGGACTCTGGATACAAGGGCTTAAAGTAGTCATAAAGAAATTCTAACATCAAAAGCTTTGATAATTCTAAAATGGTAAACCCTATAAATACAGGCTTGTCTAATTTGACTTTTTTTTTTTTCATCATTATGCCAAAAAGCTGATCATGAAATCTTCTAAAGTCCTGATAATTAGGTTTTGAAGTCAGCTTAATTGCTTCGTTCTCTTTGGTGACCAATCTGACATCTTTACGCTTGTGCGGATTCTCCATAGTCTTTCCGAAACAGCTGTTGTTCATCAGCTTGAAAAAGTCTTTTTCTGAAGCATCTGTGGATTTAGTTCTGAGATCAGTGTTCTTCATGATGTATGGTTTCATGAACTGTTCTTGATCAAAAGCAATTATACGATGAACGGCTATCAACTTTAAACCATGTCTTAAATAAAATTGTAGAAGTCTGTAATGACAGACATAATTTTTTTTGTCTCGAAGATTAGGCACAAGTTTAGGCGGCTCTCTTGGATTCATCTTTAGACTTTCTGCCGCTAATGGATAGTCATTATGCAGGTCATGGAGTTCCTGAGGATATTCTAAGTCAACTTCTAGAATGTATCCACGCTGTTGATCTGGCGTTAAACTGCTCAACCACTTTAATGCTCTTTGAATATTTTTCGGATTGTCTTCTGCGTACATTTTAAAGTTACGTAATGGAAGTGATTGCGCCATAGCCCACCCATACAGATTGTTTGCATCTAAATACATGAGATAGTTAGACCTTTTACTTGGATCATAGTCGTCCAAGTATTTGTTGTTTGCTTTACAGTAATGATGCGACGCCATACTAATTCCTCCACGCAATCTGTTTTCAATCATCTGAATCATTGGTAGGTCAGACAATAAATCAATCTGTACTCCAGTAAACTTTAAGAAAGCGTCACAGCTCATCCCAGGCGCAGAAATGTAATGCGCGGGATCCAGGCTATAATGTTTCATGCAGGTCTTCCTATAATTTTCAAAGACGTCCGCCAACAAACATGTATCGGCCATCAAGTATGAATCATGATAGTCTCCCATCGTTTTACAATCTAACTTCTGCCACGCATCTTGGGCATGCTGGTATCAGAATCACTGATGCCCTTTCCTCTAAGACTAGAAAAGAACGCTTCTTTAGGGGGAAGTGAATCTTCGTCAAACCTTTCCCAACTGTTCATGTACTCATAAGGGTAAACGCCCTTTCTAACGAGAGTTGGGTCAAAATATTCTTCCGTTATGGGCAGGACTTTAAGGACATAGCCAGTGACTCTAATGAACCCATCATGTGCTGCATAGAGTCGTAGAAAGACATGTTATTTAAAGTGAAACACATGTACTTTTCTGATGACTGTGCAATGCATGACACCCTGAAGGCGCCGTCTACTGCTTTCATTATAAGATGAGAGTCGTAACCTCGCAAGTTATGAAAGAAGATGGGCAGCTTCCATGTCTTAGGATCAAACTTTAGTTGAAGATTGCATTTACTGTGCGCTGCTCCTCTAAACTTTCCGCTAATGTGATCATGGTCTCTTACTGTTGCGGTCGCCCGGTCGAAACTGGTTGAGACCGGGTGAGCCAGAATCGGTGTTTCTACGTTCTCTCCCCACAATGATTGAAATTTTGAAAGGTCACAAATATCCCTCTATCCCCTTATTTCACCCACCACACCACCCCAAACCTCACCCTACCCTCTACCTATCCCCACCCCTTACCCCCCCCCCCGCCCCCTCTCTCTCTCTCTCTCTCTCTCTCTCTTCTCTCTCTCTCTCTCTCTCTCTCTCTCTCTCTCTCTCTCTTTCATATTTTCTTGTGGAACGTGCACACACCAGTACAACACATCCGAGTATACGCTGGCAGACCAGAGTTCCTCTGCATGGTTTCTGGGCTGCAGATGGTGTGGAGAATGTTCATCTGCCGTACCATACTTGGGGTGACCTTTCGGAGAGGGTGGGCAGATCAGTCCCAGAGGGAACGTTGCTCTGAAAACGTCTTCTACATTCTTGAATGATCACTAACAATGAAGTATTGCTAACGATGAAGTATTGCTAGCAATGAAGTATCACTGACAATGAAGTATCGCTAACAATGAAGTATCGCTAACAATGAAGTATAGTAAACAACGAAGCATTGCTAACAATGATGTATCACTAACAATGAAGTAATCGCTAACAATGAAGTATCGTTAACAATGAAGTATCGCTAACAATGCAGTATAGCAAACAACGAAGTATTGCTAATAACGAGTGTCGCTAACATTGAAGTATCACTAACAATGAAGCATCACTAACAACGAGGCATCACTAACAATGAAGCATCACTAA
>CM031626.1:17029400-17031900 GCA_018398815.1 Conus ventricosus | reverse complement strand
GGTATAGTTGCCATTTTTCAGGCAGTTTTTGACTTGACTTTACGCTTTTCGCAACTTGTTGTTCAAACTTATATCTTGTCTTTAAATAATGTAGAAAGTTTATCAAAATTGGAAGTTTTTTTTTCTTCTCGCACTTGCATTTATAGATAAAATATTTCCCTAGAAGTATTATGAAGTCAAAGGTTTCATCACCTCTGAAATGATCTGAATGCCTAAATGATACCAATTCAACAGACAAATTCAAACAAGCTGCATGCTGACACTTCTCTTTCATTATTGCTTGAAGTTGCTACCAAAAATGTGCCGCGTGTTCACAAAACCAAAACAGATGCTCAATGTTTTCCTTTCTCTATTACAGAATGTACAATGATCACTCAGTTCAACTCTCATTTTTGACAACACAATATTTGTACCCAATATACGGTGTAGAATTCTTATCTGAAACCATTTAAGTTTTATTTCTTTTATTTTTTGTACCTTTTAAAAATGACATTCCATTCCAATTGCTGGTCAAGTTTTTCATTCCACTTGTTGCAAAAGTAGGGGTTATGTAGTCACACAGAAAGGCATCATGGTAAATATGTGCCCCTCTGCTGACTGAACAGATAGTTTCCACAACTTCGACATTTCTTCATGCTTGTTATTTGTCATTGTTACTGCCGTTTTCCGAATATATGCGTTTACCTCCCTTAATAATCCAGTGTACGAAATAAAGTCAATGAAAAATCCATATTTGAACTCTCTTTATGCCAAAAGCGTGCCATCTTTTTTCATTATGTGTCCAATTTTGTATATACTTTTGTCGAACCGACTTTGACCAAAAAACAAGTTTTGTTTATCTTAATGTTTTCATTATAAAATATATATTTCGGAAGCAATTTCTTCGGAAATGCAAGATATAATCCTTTTGCCAAATTCTTTATATGCCTCAAATACATCAACCCAAAATTTATTTCTGGATAATTAGCCTAGAGGAAGACTACAACCATTTTTTTCCAGAAGACATATTTTTGGACAACTTGCCAAAGTAATACTTTTGCACTTGTGAGACGATATTCTTATTTTTCTAATCCATGCAAGTTTTAATGCAAATATATATTCTTTTATTCTAGGCACACCAAGTCCTCCATTCATTACGTTTTTAACCACAGTTTTTCTATTTATACGATCCCGTTTTCTATTCCAAACAAATCGAAATACTGAGTTTTGAATAGCATTAATTACATCATCAGGAGGATTTGGAAGTAGAATCCAGAGATGAATTAGTTTGGACAAGATTAAGGACTTTAAAACAAACACCCTGCTTAGTGGAGTAATCTGTCTCTTTAACCATACCTTATATAGCATTCTTATTTCAAGAAATCTAGCCTGCATGTTTATTTCTGAACAATGAGCAAGATCATTGGTAAATAAGATACCCAAAATTTTGAACTGTGGTAGATTCCACTGAATACATAAATGTTGCATGTAGCAAATCGTCGAATTGTTCCTACTGCCGAGCCATATTGCACTTGTTTTTTCTGTGTTTAAAATCAAAGCTGATTTTCTTCCAAACCTATCAACTGTTATCAGAGTTTCCTCAAAAGACACTCTGTCACCTTCAAGCATAATTTCTGCATCGTCCGCATATTGTGAAATTTTGTGTTTTGTATTGTTAATTTGGATCCCTTTTATAATTCTATTATCTCTCAACATAATGGCAAGGATTTCCACACACAAAATAAAAATGTAGGGTGAAACTGGGTCACCCTGCCTGCACCACGACCCACGGGAAACCAACCAGATGCCTGGCCATTCACAAGAACATTTGACTTGGTATCATTATAGAAATTACTTATCCATTTACGAATATCTGGTCCTAAACCGAATGCCGCAAGTACTTCATTCATGAATCCCCAGTCAAGGGATCGAAGGCTTTCTCGAAATCTAAACATAACAGCAAACCAGGTAGTTGGTGTGTTTCCAAATAGTTAATTAAGTCATAGATTAATCTAATGTTATCTCCGATGTATCTATTGACCATAAATCCTGTTTGGTCTTCATTGATCAAACTTGGAAGAATCATTTTCAGTCTATTCGCAACACATGCTGACCCTATCTTATAAACAACATTTAAAAGAGTAATTGGCCTCCAGTTTTTATGGCATCTCGAGATTTATCCCTTTAGGAATACACACTATAATTCCTTCCTTTTGTGTGGTGGACAACTCGCCTAGTTTAAAACCTTCATTTAAAGATCGCACAACGAATGTTCCAAGTGATGGCTAAAAACATTTGAAAAACTCAACAGTAAATCCGTCTGACCCAGGGCTTTTATTGTTTTTCATCTGTTTAAGTGCATAGCCAGCCTCATCTATAGATATTTTTCCTTCTAATTGTACCTTTTCGTTGTCTGTTCGGACATGAGGTAAATTAAGCATTTCAGAAATTTCGCAATCCTCAACTTCCTTTGGCCGGCACAATTCTTCATAAAATTTCTTCACTTCATGTTGGATCCTTT
>CM031626.1:17019400-17024400 GCA_018398815.1 Conus ventricosus | reverse complement strand
AGTACCGTTGTTGCTTCATCCCGTTTTGCCTCCTTTAACTATTTTAGGGCTAATTAGAGTCTCTTGAGAACCTCTGTACCTTACCTTGTACAAAGCAGATGACTAGTGGTCAGTGCCACTGACCACTGGTCATTATGACGTAAATCGGAGATTTTAACTGTCTCCTAAGTGCTTGTTTACCTTGTACAATTTAGATTACTAGTGGTCAGTGCCACTGCCCCCTGGTCATTATGACGTAAATTGGAGAGTTTAATTATTTCACAGTAATTATAGTCTCCTGGTACTTGTGTACCTCATACAATGCAGAAGACTGGTGGTCAGTGCCACTGACCACTGGTCACTATGAGGTAAATCAGATATTTCGAATGTTTGACAGTTAATTAGTGTCTCATAAGTGTTTGTTATACCTTGTGCAATGCAGACAACCAGTGGTCAATGTCACTGACCATTGGTCACTTAAATGTAAATCAGAGATTTTTTATTATTTTTTCAGCTAATTAGTGTCTCCTGAGTACCTGTGTACCTTGTACAGTGTAGATGACTAGTGGTCAGTGGCACTTGCCAGTGGTCACTCTGGCGTAAATCGGATATTGCCATTAATAAATGTCTCCTGAGTGCTTGTGAACCTTGTACAATGCAGACGACCAGTGCTCAGCACTGACCACCAGCATCACAACTACGCTTGGTCACACTGGCATTAGCCTCTTTCTTTCCCACGCATACACGGACATACTCATACACCCGAATACTGACCCACCGTGTAAGCTAGTGCGAGAAATGTTAATACGTATCTGTTAGTGAACCAGGGGGTGTGTGGGGGGAAGGGGGTTGGGGAAGTAGGTGGTCCATCTATTGAGAAGAGTCTAGAACTACACGTTGTCTAAACCCGCTGACTGTATATAGGAAATGGGAGAAGGGGGTGTAAATATGCAGGCTAACCCAAATTTTCTTTTAAAGGCGGGTGTGCGTGTTGGAAAAGGCAGAGAAAAACCTGAATATCCCTCTCTTGTTTGAAGGGTGGGGTGGGGTGGAGGAAGATTCCAAATAGTTCTAGATTGACCCTTTGGTGAGGGGGGGGGGGGGGGGGGTAAATCCAAGCTAGCCCAAACTCCCCCCCCCCCCGGGGGTGGGGGGTGGGGGTAAGTTCCAACTTGGCCTTGTAAAAGATATTCTAAACGAAAGTGGTGATTTTTTTAAGCTGGGAGGATTTCTGCAGAAAATATAAAATAAATGTGAACTATCTACGTTACGTCAGTTGTTTACAAGCAGTAAAAGAATACATGAGAAAAAGAGGTATCAAAGTAGACAGCAACGTTGGATATCAACATCCAAAAGCACTTCAAATAGTATGCAGTGTTAAAAAAGGTTCAAGATTATACTATAATCATCTTCTGAAAATGCAGACAGTTTTTGATATAAAACCGTTTAAGAATGGGAGAAAAAATTGATACTTTGGTTGACTGGAACGTGGTTTTAAAGTTGGCTAATAAAATAAAATAAATAAAACGGAAATGGCTTCAATTAAGAATTTGTCATAGAATCCTTGTTACAAATGTTGTTTGAAACAAATGGGGGTAACTAAAAATGATAGATGCACTTTTTGCAATAGCGAACGAGATTCTATCCATCACTACTTATGGCTATGTACTTACTCTAAAACTTTCTGGCAAAATCTGGAAATGTTACTTAAACAGAAAACCGTACACTATGTGCGCATGTCATTTAACGTTGAAGCTAATATTGTTTGGCACTGACGAAATAACTCAAACGGACGAAATATTCAATATTATTATACTATGGGCAAAATATTTCATCTACAAATGTAGATTTAATCAAAGTAAGCTACTATGAGTTTAACTTTTTAAATTTTATATTATTTTTTTTTTTATTTTATAATTGAATAAATATTATAATATATACATATTTATATAAGCTCCGAAATGCGCCTGTTGGAGTTTGAAAGAAAATGGGCACCTTATTCAGGTCTGCTTGAGGAGTAAATGCCGAATTCTGTAAAAATATGCCTTAAAAGTGGAAATCGTCACAAAGCCAAGGTTGTTGTGCACTTTGTTTCCTAAACATGTATATTGACTTATTTATGTCAATTATACTCAGCAAATTAAATATAAGCGGTACACATAAGAAACAACACTTCAACTAAATGTCTGGAATTCTTTTTTTTCTTTTTCTTTTTGTTCCATAATGTTTCCTCAATACTAAGTAACAACGGCAAGAAATAGTCGGACACTCAAAAGCATTGTAAAAAGATAGGGAAGGGTGTGCATATGAAGGGGGAGTGGGATTAAAGAGAGAATGAGACTTAGAGTGAAGTTTGAGTGTAAGGGAAGGGGGGGGTGAGGTGGAGGGGGGGGGGGGGGGGGGGGGGGAGAAAGAAAGAGAAGGGAAAAAAAGACAGAAAAAACTTGCGAAAATGAGAACTCCTGAAATTCAATTGAAATGATGTTCCAAAGCAATGTACGGTGACTATTGTTTTTCTGTTCATATCATTGACATTATCACCTATGTTAAACTCCATATTCGTGGAAATCACTGGAATATGCATGCGTTTAATGTGCCTAAGTTGTATTCGAGCAAAGAGAATGTAATGCAAGGGAGGAGAAAAATTGAAATTAAAAAGGAAAAGACAGGGGCAAAACAAAACAAAAGAGGAAACGTGGATGCATGTGTAGGTATATGTTTATACGTGCTTGTGTTTTCTGTTCTATTTTTCACAATAGATAGAAATATTTATGTATTATCAGCTTAATGTATGTGTGAAAATATCTGCGCACTGTCCTCTTTATGCGCATATGTATTTCTCCTGTTAGCTGAATAAAGCGTGTTTCTCTGGGGGGGGGGGGGGGGGGGGGGGTGGGGGGGGGGGGGGGGGGGGGGGGGGGGGGGGAGGGGGGGGGGAAGGGGGGAGGGGGGGAAGATGTAATTTGTTTTATTGTTACAATTTCTGATCTTATTACTTTACTTATAAATGATAAATGTTTCCCTGTTAATTTTCCTTTGTGATTTTTTATGTCTTTCAGATGCTATTGTATTATTTTCGTTTCTCATTAATTTATTACGTTTTTTTTAAAATGTCAGTACAAGACTATGTTAATCTGACAGTAAATGGTTTCAGTCAGTCAAAAAAAAAAAAGTTCCAACTTGGGGGAGTAAGTTCTAGCTAGTCTTAGAATGACCCCCGGGGGTAAAAGCAGGCTAGCTCAGATTTACCCGGGGTAAGTTCCAGAGGGAGGAGGGGGTAGAATGTGCTCTTACACCGGGCTGTAGCTGTGAACAGGGGATCTGAATGACAGGAATGGGTGCAATGCCACTGAGGTGCCACAGAAGATGGGACAGCCAAAACAAAAAACAAACAAACCATTACAATATGCAAAGCATATAAACGTACTCCCAGTATATCCTGAATACGCGTGATATATTCTATAAAGAGGAAAAACCGTCTTGCGCTGGTCTAACCGTTAGCAATGGCTTTTCTGGTAAACAATCGGCCATCATCTGTGACCTATAATGAACATACTTACAAATTTTCAGAAAGATCCGCCAAGAACTTTCTGAGATTTTCCATAAAGAAAAAAAAAACATTATGAGCCGTTAGTAACGGCTAAAACGGTAAACTGTAACATCGGGCATCAACCGTGACCCATAATGAACATACTTACAAATTTTCAGGAACATCGGCTAAGTACTTTGTGAGATATTCCATGAAGAAGGAAAACCGTTATGGGCCGTTAGTAACGGCTATAACGGTCAAATAAAGCATCGGACATCATCCGTGACCCATAATACCTATAAATTTTCAGAAAGGTCGGCCAAGTGTTGTTGGCATCCGTTAGTCTCGGGAGACGATGGATTTGCGCCCTTTGCGGATGTTTCAGTTGGTCATACAGCATCTGCTGTGGCTGTATAGACCCACATGGGAGTGGCAGTCTCTGCTGCATTTGATGCACTTGAAGGCCGAGTCAGCTGCTGGCAGCAGCTGCTTGTTCTTTCTCTGTGCGCGCTTGTCATCGGCAAGCTTCCGGAGCTTCTCTTCGCCAGCTTCCAGCCCAGTGTTCACAGTGTGTCTCCAGCTGGATCTGTCCGAGCAAGCTCTTCCCAGATGTTGGTGTCGATGTCGAGAGCCTTCAGGTCGCGTTTGCAAACTCCTTGAAGCGGAGCTGTGGTCTTCCAGTTTTTCTTTTGCCAGAGGCAAGCTCTGCGTACAGAATGTCTTTGGGGATCCTGCCGTCGTCCATTCGACGCACATGACCAAGCCACCTGAGGCGACGCTGACGGAGAAGAGTGGTCATGCTGGGAATCTTTGCACGCTCAAGCACAACGTTGTTTGTCACGCGGTCGCTCCATGTGATCCCAAGTATGCGCCGGAGACAGCGCATGTGGAAGGCACTTAGCCTCTTCTCTTGTGAGGCATACAGGGTCCAGGATTCGCTGGCGTACAGGAGAGTGCTTAGCACACAGGCTCGATATACAGCAATCTTGGTGTTCAATGTTAACATGCTGTTGTTCCACACTCTCTGAGATAGTCTGGCCAGGGTGGTAGAGGCCTTGCCAATCCTTCTGTTAATCTCCGTATCCAGAGAGAGGTTGTCGGTGATGGTGGAACCAAGTACTTTCTGGGATATTCCATAAAGAAGGAAAACCGTTATGGGTTGTTATAGCTGTTAGTAACGGTCATAACGGTAACTAAAACGTGGGGCATCATCCGTCGCTCTAATGAACATACCTACAAATTTTCAGAAGGATCGGCCAAGTACTTTCTGAGATATTCCATAAAGACGAAAAAACCATTATGGGCCGTTATAGCCGTTAGTAACGGCTATAACAGTAGTCTAAAACATCGGGTATCAGCCGAGACCCATAATAAACATACCTACAATTTTCAGAAAGATCGACAAAGTGCTTTCTGAGTATTCCATGAAGAAGAAAAACTGTTATGGGCCGTTTCGCCGTTAGTAATGGCTATAACAGTACACGAAAACATC
>CM031626.1:17009400-17014400 GCA_018398815.1 Conus ventricosus | reverse complement strand
TTGGCTGTCTGGTAGTGTCCAGCTGGCGACTGAGGGTGTCGTCCAGTGTGTAGTTCCGGGTTTTTGACTCCTGAGTTAGACTGTCGGTGTTTCGGTGTTCAGTGCGGGTTCTGCATCTACCAGGGCGTTGGCTGTCTGGCAGTGTCCCGGCGACTGAGGGTGTCGTCCAGTGTGTGTCGTTCTTGTTTTGACAAGGTGAGCGTGTAAAGTAGCGGAAATTCTGAAGGGCTGTAAAGTCGATTGTTTGCAGATATCATTAATTCATAAACTTTTGTATTTCGGTCCCCAGAACTGGAGGATTTTTAAAATCTATTTTTATTCGCAAAGCTTCTTTCTATGTAAGTTCGACTAAGAAGAGAAGGAGGAAATTTAAATGCGCGGAAGTTTGAAAAAGAAGGACAGAGATATAACTTGAACTTAAAGTCAAGGAAAACCCTAGGCGTAGGAATAAAATAATGTGCGTTTCTGTTCTACATTGATGCAGATAGGTGGATTTGTTACAGTGGTATTGGTGTGCTAAGACATAATATGTTGTGCTTGGTAGTGGTCGCTGGTGTACAACAATATTGTTTTCAAGTTTGGTAAAGATTGGTTATTTTCTGGAGTGTAGGTGTGTCGGAGACCGGTGTCGTATATACTGTGCTCTAAATCGTGTCGCAGGACAGTATTTCCGAAATTTTTGGAATAATATTCTATGGACATTTTTCGGAAATGTGCGCGACTTGTTTCAGCAATTATTGCGCTGCAACATTTCACGTGAAGCATCGCGCGATACATTCACGGGGAAGTATTTCACACGGAAATTTTTACGCATGGGGCATACGGGGATCTTTCTGGGCGTGTGCGAGGTTTATCGATCGATAGGTGACGGGTGGTGGTATCTCGGATAGACACGTCTTGTAGAGGTTCACTTTGGTGTATGAGCGTGGAACCAAACTGGGTTGGATGGGCGAAAAGGTAAATTAGGGATTATTGCATTAATAAAAGAGTTTTCTTTTTCGAGTTGTTATTAAAGGTTTGCAGGTGAATTAATGTATGTAAATACAATAGTAGTATCAGTTTAATTACTTAGTACAGGTTATCACAACTGGAAAAAAAGAGAGAAATAGCAGATGATAATAAAGATGTTTCAGAAAATTAGGAATTGTGCCTCAGAAGTCTACTCTTGTTGTATATATTTTTTTTATGTATATGGTTTTTGTTTTGGTCGACGGGGTGCGCAGTATTCAGAAAGTTTTCTTCAGCATTGTAGTGTCAGTAGGCAATGTTTAGGACAATGTATAGCAGCGCTCGGAAATCCTTGTCGAGCTTACGTAATTGGTAATAGTCCTAGCGCTTGATAATTTCTGATAACATTTGCGAGATTATGATAGTACCTGATAGAAAATTAGGGTACCGGGGTTCAGTTCTATTATTTTGGTTTTTGCTTGAGATGTGTTTGATGATTCTTTTAAGCATGTTACTAGGTAATAGATCCTGAATTGTGACCGGTACTGGTGGTCACTAACGGTCGGATTGTTCGTTGGAGTGAATATGATTTATGATCCTACTGAATCATTGTCTTCGAGACATCGATGGGAACTGAAGTCGTGGGAATATAACTCAGACAGCATAATCACTATTATGAAGGAACGGTTACAATTATGTTCGCGGCCATTGATGGAAATGGAAAGTCAATGGAGTCGGTTTAAATTTGTGATGGAAAGTTTCTGGTGAGAGAGAATTTTGATGTCAGGGTGGCTGATTGTATAAGTCAACGTTCAGAACTCCAATCAGCTATCGCACTTTGGGTTGTGACGTGTGCATCTCAGGACTATATTTAATGAGTCAACACGAAATGCTAAAAGAAAAAAAATGAAAACACTCCGAACCGTTTACTTAGGTGAAGCAGCAAATAACTGCATTCTTCTGTGGTAGTAAGACATTTCCTTTTTCACAGGTTCTGGCGAGTTTTCTTGCTTCTCCTGCACAGCGTTCCGGACTGGACGCCGACTCCGTCTTCTGCAGTCCAAGAGTTGCAGTTCCAGCTACGGTTCTATTTTTTCTTCGGTTGGGCAAGCACCTCGAAGGCTCACTGCGGAATATTATCTGCGTGTGACTTGTGAGTGGTGTAGTTGGTGCCCGGTAGGTAGCGGACCGGACTCTTCGATGCATCACAACTATATTCCAGCTGCTTCGTCTCAAGCGCTTCAGTGCAGGTCTTGTGTTTTGGGCGGTACATCGGTGAGAGGGCGTCGTGAAACAGAGACAGACGTTTACGTGATTATATTGGAAAACACTTAGTGTATTGCCGTGTTTTTTTTTTCTTTTTTGGGGGTGGGGGGTGAGGTGGGGGTGGGGTGGGAGTTTGCTTTTCTTGCGTGTGTCAAGTGTCTGCCAGGGACTTTGAGTGAGATACTGAAAGTGCAAGATTGGGTTTCGGGTCACTTGGACAATTTAAGTGTTTTGAATGATATTTGTGGGGTTGAGTTTGGGTGTACGGATAGTCTGACACCAGTATAAAAAAATAGTATAAGGAATACAGCTTGGGAGAAGCATCGCGTGGGCATCTCGGGTTCTATGAGGTATCAACCTGGTTTGATATTTCAGCCTGGGATTACCAGGTGATGTAATTCTTCACCCTTGTCCCTCTGGTATTGGCCTTCAGTGGGCTGAGGTGTGTGTGTGTGTGTGTGTGTGTGTGTGTGTGTGTGTGTGTGTGTGTGTGTGTGTGTGTGTGTACCTCCTGAGGGGAGGGTCATTATATATGAATGCGCAGCACATGCGTGCACACGTATGCATAAGGGACCATGCGATGATGGTCGCGTATTGGTGTTGTTAGTATAGTTGGATTCTTTTGCCTTTGTTTGTTTGTTTGGTTTTTTGTTTGTTTGTTTTTTCGTGTGGGGAAAACTGCGGGTGTGTGCTGGACGTAAACATCTTGGTGTTTTGATCTGTTATGCTGTTAGCGAGACTGCGTGTGTGAATGCAAATAAAGCCTTCTGTTTGTGCACCATATTTCCCTTTGTCTGTGTATTTGTTGTGTGGCGTTCGTACTCTTAGGTAAAAAAAAAGGAAGGGATGCTTATAAAGGGGGTTCTATTCATACATATATCCCTGTCTACTGTCTTATACAGTGACATCTATTCTATTCTATCCACACACACACACACACACACACACACACACACACACACACACACACAAACACACACACACACACACACACACACACACACACACACACACACACACACACACACACACACATCTATCATCTAAAACCAACACGCAAAGCGTGTACGTGTGTGTAAATGTCTCTCCCTACGATGAAGGGCACCTTAGTGTTTCTGGTTGTCGTTTGAAAGGTTTGGAAAACTGCAGCCATGGTGAAGAATGCTTCAAGTTTTGACACTCGAAGGGGAGCGTTACTCAAAGATGAATGCCTCTTAGGGCAGAAAATCATCTCTCTCTCTCCTCTCTCTCTCTCTCTCTCTCTCAGTACACACACACACACACACACACACACACACACACACACACACACACACACACCTCTCTCTCTCTCTCAGTACACACACACACACACACACACACACACACACACACACACACACACACACACACTATTGACTTTTGTTGGATTCCATCACATTGTGGTTTAGCAGCAAATGAAAGGGTTGATCGATTAGCCAAAAATGGTGCAGCTAAGGAAAAGATCTTTACAAAAATAAATATTCCTTTATCCTTGTATGAACATTATAGCCTTTTAGGTAAAGCATCATGGGATTCGGTGATAGGAAGACAAAAAGAGTGTTTAAACATAATAAAGGACAACAAGGGAAAATTCTTTAAGAAGCTTGTAAAATATAAAACGGGACACAATCTCCACCAGGAACGACTTTTGAAGAGTCTGATATTTAGACGCAGACTTGATGCATACAAAACAAAATATTGTAAAAATGTCACTTGCATTTGTGGCCAAAATATTACACTATTCCATGTCATCTTCCTTTGCAGAAATACTAAAAAATATTTACCTACTTGGTTATTAAGTTTGAACCCATCAATTGCGAATTTTTGGGACATTTTGGGAACGAATGCGAAGGCTGTAGAAGTTGTTAGGGCAATTGTTAAGAGTCCAGTTGGACATTTACTTTGATTCTCGAGTTATTTGTTTGATTTATTTTCTTATTATTTCAATGGTTAAAAATGTTTTGTTTCTTTAAAAATGTTCAGATATGAATCCAGGCTAAAGCAGTTTACCGTTATGCCGTAGATTAGAATGGGTTTAAAGTGATAGTCACTTATTGGTATCTCATTAATTAAATAGACTATGCTTTGTGACGTTTTTATTAAGACCCCATTCATAAATGATGGTTGAGTGCTCAGGCAAGAACGATAGACCGTAGTAGGAAAGTCAAGCTTTCGTCCACACCCTTCACTTTCTTTCCACAGATGTAGTCAAGAGGTTTGATCTTTGATTCAACAACTGAATTTAATTAAGTATGAATAAAGATGATGATGATCTGCGGTGAATATGTCGTATGGTTGCTTTGTATGTTGATGTCCGTTTGTTGCCTATGAAATGAGTTACACATAAAAGAAATAAATCATGCACATACACCAATAACGACAAAGTCTCTGTCCTTCTTCCCTTCACTTCTTGCAGTAGCACGAATATAGACTGTCTGCTCGTGCTACAAAAATATCTCCCGGAGGGTACACACAAAAGAAATGTAGTCATGCACAAGATAATATATATGTAAGAAAAAAATGTCTGAGTGTGTTATGGCGTGCTTGGATATGGAGGGATGTGTTTAAGCGATTGTCACTCAGCTTCACGGAATTGCGTAGCGTTCCGGAATTCCGCTGACGTTCACAGTCCTCTTCCAGATCTCGGTAGGGTCGACACACAGCACGTTCCTCCCGACGAAGGATGTAGCGGGTAAAGGTTTCCGAGGTGAAGAAGACGATGGTGTAAAATGAAACCGAAGGACTGCAAGAAAACTATTGGCTAT
>CM031626.1:16993682-17009300 GCA_018398815.1 Conus ventricosus | reverse complement strand
TGCCGGGTTTGATTTCAGGCGCTAAAAAAAAAAGGGGAGGCGACAATCTTCACTGATCACACGGAAGGGGACGTTATGACGCAGTCCTTACGTTGACCAGGCGTCACTTCGCCAGGGAGATGTGCAGATAGGATCGGCGCAAAGATGAGGTCTGACACGGTAACACGGAGGATTCGGGGGAGGGTGCTGGGGGGGGGTGGGGGGGACTGGGGGGACGCTTGGGAAAGAAGTGGGTTTACTTTTTTTTCGGAATAATTGTTTCCCTGTATGTGTTCAGTGTCTCCGGTGGACTTTTGAGCTGAAGGTGGGGTGATTTTTTTTCTTTATCCTTCTGCAACCGCTTAGGCTTCCCACCGTGCGAAATGGAAAGGTAGATTTTGGTATCTACATGTTACTTTGTTGATGAGTCATCTACCCGTCCCACCCCCTAAACTTGCCAACCCACAAATGATGTAGTTTTCAAAGACAGACGCCTGCAGTCGGAAAGGAACACAACTTCAAAGGAACAAAAAAAAGCACTGTCTCCACCGCTGGAAGCGACCAACTCAAAATTACAATACAAATAACATAATGCTTTTCGCCCTCTTTGGCTTTTCTTTGCCTGGGCAAGACAAAGAACATTCAAGACAATGACAACGAAGAATCACCAATCACCAAATTCCTCAAACTTGGCTTAAATGGATGGAGAAGAAAAATAAAATCACCAACGACCCCCCAAAAACACGACGCGGTGCTCCGACTCATCTCTTGGTCTCTTCGGGCAAGAAAAAACAACAACAACAAATCCAAACCATATGACGTTAAAGCGAAGGATGAACAATCACTTATCAATCGAACTTGCGCCCCTACTCTTTCCCCGCAAGCTCTTTAGCGTCTGTGACTTACAAACTTAAACTAATTTGACTCACCACCGACACGCGGAAGTGTGTTCCACAGACACCACCACGTAATCAACTCAAACACCACCACGTGACACCCGAGTGTGACACCGCAGGAAGCAGAACGCAGAGTCACGCCCCCTTCCAAAGGAGAGTCAAATGCCTCACGCAGAGTCACGTCAGACCCAGAGAAGAGTCAAATGCCTTCTCTCAGAGTCAACGCCATTCCAACAGGAAGAGTCAAATGCCTTCTCTCAGGAGTCACGCCATTCCAACAGGAAGAGTCAAATGCATTCTCTCAGGTCACCGGCTGCCACTGGAAGAGTCAATATGCCTTCACCTCAGGAGTCACGCCTCATCTCCAACAGGAGAAGGAGTCAAACTGGCCTTCACCTCAGAGTCACGCCATCCTCAGGAAGTGTCACATGACCTTCACTCAGAGTCACGCCATTCCAACAGGACGAGTCAAATGCCATCGCTCAGCGTCACGCCCATTCCACAGGACGAGTCTAATGCCTGAGTATAGGGATGTTACCAGTCAACTGGGCCAAGATTTCCACTCCAGGCCTGCAAATAAGAGTCGTAACGAGGACATAGATCTCATCGGAGCCTTACCACTGGGTGCCAGTGATATTAACGGTATACCTCGCCCTGGCTGTGCACATGCTATTTGTTCAACGGATCCTTCACTATGAGGGTTATAAAAACACCCAGTTCATGTGTATCATTGGATGGCTAACTATCAGGAAGGTCCGGCACTGCTGACTGACTGTTGCCATGCCAGTATGTGAGTACTATGTATCTGTGTGTCTCTTTAGCCTCGACTAATGTGAGGGAAGCGTAAGCTCCCGACAGCTTACCGAACACAAACTGAACCCACCCTTCGATATGAACCAAAAACATTTTTGTGTGGGAAAGAAGAGCTTCTGATCTGGGAGAAACTGTCTTTGCTTTCGCTACTCCTGCTCATCGAAGATGATATCACATTTCAGTCTTGATTGACTTTGATCTCTCCGGGGCTGTTCTTTCCCCCTCTTCCCCTACTGGTCATCGGCCCCCCCACTGCTAATCTGGCCCCCAAAACTGAGTAAGTATATTTCCCATCACAACCCCTTCCCCCCACAACATCGAGTTACTATCTCGTTGTCACTTCACCACGCAATCAAGGAACGTTGATCTGTGTCAGGGACAAGATTGTCGCTATGGACAACAAATGCATGTGAACCACTAAAAAACTTTGTTACTCATTTTTTGCTGGAAACGAATGTCGTAACTTTAGCCATTCTCCTATTACACTTTACCAGTATAGTTTATATTTCCTCCTTCTCGGGTTCACCTGGAACTGTCACCACCTGACATTGATTGCACAGTGTTGACTACTCCTGAGAGTCCACAGGATCGAGGTTCTTTGTTTCTTCACCCTAGCCGTCACCACTACTGTGTGATGTACCAGTGCTGGGAAGTGTCAGACTGCACTCCCTCCAACCCCGGAAACGTGGTCCAAACACTGTTCAGAGTAATACAGCTGAACTGACTGTTCCTAAAAAGGAAGACTCCTGTCAGCAAAGCGAACAGAACGCCCAGTGCCACACGTAAAAATCTACGGCCGTCGCACGCCTAGTACCACCCTGATATAAAGAGGAGTGTGCTTCGCTTGAACCAAACAGTTATACTTGGGATACTACAGAACTGAATGCACGTTATCTTTTCCATGGATTGCTGATGCACAAAAACGTCGCTTAATACGGAACTTCGTGCACTCTTTTATGTCATAATTGATTCACTTCGGTGCCGAGCTAGAAAAGCCTAAACACAGCTTAGCCCAATCTTGAGGCCAAAACAACCCCAAAATAATTCTAAAGGGAAAAACATTCATTGAAAACTCAGGTTGGGTACTTCTTTATGCTGAACTCAATAAAGTCAAAGCATAAGCAAGCAAATAAGAAAACAGTAATACACCACAAACATCCAATTATAATTTTATATTTTGGGAAAATAGCCACCCCTTACCTCTCACAGAATACATTTTTAATACAATGCCGTAGTCGATACCTATTTTGTAACAGCCCCTGAGGGATACTCGCTAAGCGCCAAGACCGACAGAAACACTGCAGGTCTGTAGGGAAGTCCCACAGTCAGTGACTGAACACTCAACAGAGACGGTGGCCAATGGAGAGCATACGGTGTATCGGGCTCGTCCCACACTCAGTGAGTTGAAACCTCCAACACAGGCGTGGCCATTGGAAAAGATAACGCGCGTCAGACAGTGAGTCAATAAAGACGGTGCCCGTATCATTACTCGAGAGTTCGACTTTAATTCTTTTAATGTTCTCCTCTCAGAGTGTTAATGATAAAAACCTGTGTCGACCCCGCCCACCTGGAAAAGATATTAGCCAAGAATTAACAAATTATTCAACATTATCCAACGTTGAAGCCTTCCACCAGTTGAAGTGTTAATCACTCCCCCCCCCCTCCCCCCCCCCCCCCCCCCCCCCCCCCCCCCCCCACACCCCCTCCACCCCCCCCCCCCCCCCCCCCCCCCCCCCCCCCCCCCCATGTCTGTACCCTGGCAATGCTACATTGACTACTTGTGGGGACTAAGTTATTCGTTTTATTGACCCGAAAAGAACTCGCCCTCGTGGCGTTAATTTTTTAAATATGTGTGCCACGGAATGACATTACAGATATTAGCAACTGGCCTCCTATACTATCCACGTAACGCCTTACATCAAAGGTGTTTCATCCATGTGGGTATTAAGGTCGTGCCCCTCAGGTCCATTTCCCTGGACATCTTGGACGATTTTATCGTACTCTGCTGGGTAAGACCTTTCGCAGGATAGTGTTGTTCTTTAGCTCAATAACTATCCTGCAGAGGTAAACATACACTTTTACAACACGATCATACCATCAATCAAAACTTGAAATCTGCATGTGAATTACAAAAATGTCTTTTCCTCTGATAATTTCCCTCGTTTGCGTCTGATATGCCATTGTATAGCGCAAGTGAAAAACCCCAAATGGTAGAGGAACTGCAGACGGCTGAAAACATCGAAAGGGATTTGGCGCAGTGCTGCAGCAAGAAATCGCCTGTCATACCGTACGGGGGGGGGGGCCGTGGTCCCCCCTTTGGTTCCCAGGTACACGCCCCAAATCAACGTACTTTTTTCCCATTCAGTTCATCTGAGACCTTAGCCCACTCCACCCCTATACTTTCCCAAACCTGCTACAAGAAGGCCCAATCGACAAGTTGGATAGGTGCATGACCGTCTGCCCCCCTTATCCCCCTCCATTGGCGTCCTGTAGTATTTCCCCCTCTCCTCCATAGTCTTCCGTGAGACCCGTCCCTCATCCACCTAAACCCTCTGAATCTATTTTTATTTTTACCTCTTCACATAGCCACCCCCTGAAACACATCGCTCCTCCAAAACCCACTCTCATCATTTTCAACATTACCTCACCATAAAAGATAACATCCCCTAACCCTCACCATTTATAACACCATGGCACCCCCTGAACAATCACTCCAAAAGTCTCGCTAGCTTCTCAAACTTAACCACTCCTGAACAAATCATTTTCCATAACCCACCCCATCATTTTCAGAAAGTCATCCCCTGACCTTCACTCTATTTGAGCGCCAAACGAAGGGGATAAATACCCCCATGACTGCCCAGTTCGAAAACCGAGGAAACAAAACCCTAACTATCCACCCTTTGCGAACATTTATCTATACATAGCGTCTCAACTGCTGACAAATCCGCGTCATTCAGCCCATACCAACTCCTTCTCAAACAATAAAACCCTTATCAAAAAGGGACTGTGCCCAACTGTTAATTGGCATCTATATGGCTAAAAAGGAATCGACTCTAAATTGTCACGTTTTCGCCTTTATTAACATGACTGTTTTCGATTACTCCTCTTATGGTGGACATGTACCAATGAATGCTCTGTCGGCTGTCAACTGTCTATACCTGTGACTGATCTGGTGTAAGTAGAAGTGGTCCCATGTTGCGAAGGGGGAAAGGAAAAGGTTCATGCGGAGGATTACGGGGTTTAATTGTTAAATGATATAGGAGAATATTTTGACTTGTTAGTATTATAGACTATTTCGTGTGTGTGTGATGCATGTGTGTGTTGTGTGTGTGTTTGTGAGTGTGTGTGTGTGTGTGTGTGTGTGTAGTGTGTAGTGTGTGAGTGTGTGTGTGTGTGGTGTGTGATGCGTGTGTGCGCGCGCTGTGTGTGGGTGTCGTGTGTGGGGTGTTGTGTTTGTGTGTGTGTGGTGTGTGTGTGTGTGTGTGGTGTGTGCTGTGTGTGGTATTGGTGTTTTATGGACGCAAAATGTTAAAAAGTGCTTCGCTCTATAAGAGGTGTGTGTGTGTGTGTGTGTTGTGTGTTGTGTGTGTGTGTGTGTGTGTGTGTGTGTGTGTGTGAGTGCTGTCGTGTGGGTGTGTGTGTCCGTGTGTGTGGATGTGTGTAATCTATGAGTACCCACAGGTACTATTGCAGTGGGTACAGATTGCCGGACCACCTGACTTGCTGTGGTCTTTGACTAGTAGGATCTGAATAACAAAAATTTGTTATAAGTTTATAGTGTGTTATTGTTGTTGGTTTTCGCATTCAATATTGCTTGTGGTAGCATTTTGTAATTGATGCCAAGTGATTCTACCAACAGTGCATTTGATTGATAACTGTCTGTCTCATTTGTTATTGTTTTGGTGTGTTGTGTGTGTTGTGTGGGTGTGTGTGTGTGTGTGTGTGTGTGTGTGTGTGTGTGTGTGTGTGTGTGTGTGTGTGTGTGTTGTGTGTGTGTGTTTTCTTGCTCTTCTTCAAATGTTTGACATTTTTTTCTTTATGTTGTTTTTGCCTGAATTCTATCAGGCATCTCTTGAATTTCCTTTCTTCTCTATGAGGTCGGTTTTGTACTCGTTTTCCAGATCTTCATATTTAGAATCTTAGTATTTTTGTATAAACTGTGTGTGTTGTTTACGTGTCGTTCATTTGTCTCTACAATTCTCTGTCACTGATCAATATGACAAGCAATCAATGCAATGGAGAAATGGTTAGTAACTTTGGTTTAAAAGTAGGTCACTAAATGTATGTCACTTATTAATAAAATATCAGACATACCCTCTATTTAACAAATTCAAATGCTCACTCTCCATTGCTTTGGTTTCTCTGAATCCACGATAACACGAGGGTTATAATGACAATCTGTATCGATTCCAGGCTTAGTCTGATTTAGGAGAGATGCCATGGCTAAAACTCGACATGGACTGGTAAGATTGGTTGACACAACTCGGTACAATTTTTAAATTAAAAAACAAGTATAAACTGTGTGATACATTACTGCTTGAAGTGCATTTGGTAGATTTTGTTTGAATGGGTCAAACAGTCTTTCGTAGTTTTTTTATATAGAAATCCAGAAGACGTGTTCGAGTGGTTTGATCGATTCGATTTCCTGATGGAACGATGTTATACGCTATGAACAGAGGTCATATCCTTGGAGAATATTTAATATTGATTTACTAAACCGATTAACAATGGTAAAAATATCTTTGAAACTGCAGAATTTTTTAAAAACTATTGATTAAACACCAACCAGAATAAACCTACAGTCTGAAACACTTCTTGACCATATACTAACAGGACCCCGTCTAATATTATTGAAATATCTGTACGGTGTCTGCGTTTAGTGATCATTTCTGTTTGTTTTAACATGGTCCACAAAGGAACGAAAAATTCCCAGATGCAGCACAATACATATCTTCTCTGAATTTGTTACAATACATTAAATATTGATGTCCTTCTATCTGGTACCTGGGCTCTGCGAATTTTTCGAGGTTTATCAATATACCGACCGACGTGGCCCTTGAAATTGGTATGTAATTTTTATTTGTAATGATATACATGTTCTATTAGACTTAAACGCGTTAGAGTGATGGCAAACCACAATGGTTAACGAAGAAGAAATCAATGCAGCCATTAAACTTCGAGATCATTTATTACAGGTCTAACAGGGAAAAGTGACGTTTTAGAAACAACGAAATATAAAGTAACTGCCCTAACAAGATATACCTCGTCCAAAAATATTTAAAGAACTTATTGCTTCTAACAGATACAACACTCATCTGGAAAGCATTCTTAAAGATTTATCTGGGGAAAAAATCTGATACGGCTGTTCATTCGGGTTATGGTTTTATCTACCGGAAAATTCTATTTACACTTTTCAACAATAGCTCAGAAAACGATAAAACTTGTTCACATGATAAAACACAATGATTATCATTGTTGAAAGATTACTGTGAGTTCCTAAAACATATAGATACAAACCTTTCAATTTGAATATTAAAGTGTTAACAAGTGTATAGGGCACTACTGTCGCTTTTAAAACTATCTACACTGCTGTGGTCTAGCAACATTTATAGTAAATCTTTGACAATTATCTGCATTGTTATATTTGAGCATCTCACTTACCTTTAAAACTTTGCATCGAAAGCTTGTTACTACCTCAGGTTTTAATGTAGCCAAAGTACTACTGTTTATAAATCCGGCGACCCAACTGATTTTTTTCAAAATTGTCGACCCTAATATCAAATCTAGTCTTACTTTGGTCTAAACCTCTAGAAAATCATCTTAAACGCAATCTCCAGTTACACGTTATAAAAATGATTTATTTTCATCCAAACACCAAAGTGGTTTTAGAAAAAACCATTCATGTATTAAAGCACTACCAATTAGTTGAACAATGGCTTTACAAACATTATTTAATCTATTTACAGGTGTACTTTTTGTTGACTTTGCAAAGCGTTGGCATTATTGACCATTAATCATCTTGTAAAAAATTCTTTTTACGGTATATCCAGAAAATCTCTTGATTTATTATCCTCTTTTTTGAACCAACAGGAAACAGTCAGTTTTCTAAAGGCCTCTGTTCAATTCAACTTTCCATAACAGTGAATTATTGGTGTCCCCCAAGGATAAATTCTTAGGTCCAATCCTTTTTTCGGTTTTATATAAATGACTTCCTATAGCTATTTCCTCTCTCATGTGAAAACTATTTGTGGACGACACGACACTCCACAAGTAAAGGTAAAAACACGTACATTCGGTCATGCAGTGTCTTCAAAAAGATATAAAATAATCTTACTGCGTGGTCCAACCACTAAATACCAAGGCCTACGTCTATGCAAATCAAATTTATGTTGGTAATTAATCGGCAACACCGACCCAAAACATGAACACTGATCACGCCATTGTATTTACGTCAGATTATAGAAGAAATTGATTCACATAAGTTACTGTCTCTCTATCCCGCACCCATTCATGGTTCTAATACGTTTTGGCTTTATCTCGGAAGCTCTAGTAAGATATTTTCCGTTAAACAGAATTAAGCACGTCTTGACCCAACATTCTCGGAAGTTCATTTTTCCAAGCTATATACATTGATTATTGATTATGCTTCAACTTGCTGGGATTGGCAGTCCAAATGCTTAGAACCACTGGTGCGTTTGTATAGACGTTCACTAAAACTCGGTCTCCTTCTACATCTCTCTTGAAGTAGTAGACTATAAGAATTGAGTTTCTCCCAGTCAGTCAAAATGTCGTTTCAATAAGGGACGTGTGTTCAAGTACAAAATAATGAACAATCCTGCACCTCTTATCTACGTACACAAATTACTTTGTAAAACACTTTCGTAAGAAAATTTGCTATAAATTCCAGGCACAGAATTGATCTTACTCCTCGTCTTCATTAGACTTATTAGGGGTACACTTTGGATGCAATTCCTTGTGACATGAAGAAATAAACAGTAGCTTTTTACTTTAAACTCATTTATCATAACTATCTAATGCTGAGTTATAGTAAACCTTTCTGTGGTATTTTTGGATCGTAAATTTGTATCAATTTTTCTCAATTTTTGTTTTTTTTTGTTTTTTTTTTTTAAACTCATCTCTATGTCTTTATTCTGCTGCTCCTTGTATTCTCTGTTATATGTCTGTCTGTATTGTATGCTGTCAGTTCTCTCTCTTCTCTTCTTTCTCTCTCTTCTCGCTCTCTCTCTCTTCTCTCTTTCTCTTTTCTTCTCTCCCTCTCTCTCTTTTCCAGCTTCTCACTGGCTCTCTCTTCTCTCCATTCTCTCTCTCTCTCTCTTCTCTTCTCTTCCTTCTCTCTCTCTCTTCTCTCTCTCTTTTAATTTAAAAATATGTGCTGTTCGAAGTTGATCTTTTTTTTTACGCAAATTGCAGTGGATATCTGTTCCATTAATGTGTTTTTTTATTTTTTTTTTTCAAAGGTTTTCCGTTTTTAGGTGTTTATCCATTGTTGCTTCATTGTATTACTTTTCCTTTATCCTGCTTTCTTCCGCCCAGTCGGTCAGTCGGTCGGTCAGTCGGGTCGGTTTCTCTCTCTTCTCTCTCTTCTCTCTCTCTCTATCTCTCTCTTCTCTCTCTCTCTCTCTCTCTCTCTTTCTCTCTCTACTCTCTCCTATCTCTCTCCTCTCTCTCTCTTTCTCACTTCTCTCTTCTCTCTCTCTCTCACCTCCTCTTGCTTGATATTTTTTCTCCGTTGATGTGGTTGTTTTGGTGGTGGTGGTGTTCACAGGTTTTTTTTTTTCTTTTGTTGTCCAAGGTTCCATGCCAAGGATTGTTATTTTTTCATGTATTTGTTTGATTGCTTTCTCTTACTATATATCGATTTTTTTTTTTTTTTTTGCAGAGGGCTGGATGTAAAAAGTATTCATGCTTAATCCACTCCTCTTAAAATAAACTTCGTTCGTCTTTCGTATGTTCTTCAGAGTAGCCATTCAAAGGAAGAGTAAATGCTTCTATCAGAGGTCACGCTTCAACGGAAGTGTAATGCTTCTTAGAGTCACGCCCTTCCAACGGAAGAGTCAACTGCTTCTTCCGAGGTCACGCATACCCAAAGGAAGCTTCAAATTGCTTACTCCTCAGGGGGGGGGGGGGGGGGGTACGCATTCCAACCGGAAGAGTACAAATGCCATACTCAGAGAACCAATATCACACAGCGCAAGAGAAGAATAATATGCTGTGTGCTACTTAGTCACATGACATCTCTTTTTTTTAGGTCTTCTTTTAATGTCTATGCCTTCTCTACATTGTAGTTGTGTGTGTGTTGTGTGTGTGTGTGGTGTGTGTTTGTGTTGTGTGTGTGTGGTGTGTGTGAGTGTGTGTGTGTGTGTGTGGGTGTGTGTGTGTGTGTATGTCTGTGTGTGTGTGTGTGTGTGTGTGTGTGGTGTGTGTGTGTGTGTGTTGTGTTGTTGAGTGAGGTGTGTGCGTTGCGTTTGTGTGTGTCTGTGTGTGTGTGTGTGTGTGTGTGTTGTGTGTGTGTGTGTGTGTGTGTGGTGTGTGTGTGCGTGTGCGTGTGTGTCGTGAGTGTGTGTGTGTGGTGTGTGTGAGTGTGTGTGTGTGTTATGTGTGTGTTTGTGCGTGTGGTGGTGCATGGTGGTGTGAGTGTGGTTGTGTGTGTGTGTGTTTCGGTGTGTGTGTGTGTGTGGGTGTGTGTGATGTGTGTGTGTGTGGTGTGCGCGTGTGTGAATGTAGTGCGTGTTTGGAGGTGGGGTGGGAGGGGTGGTCAAATGATTAACAACGTTCTTTCGAATGACCGTAGTGAATCGATCCATCGAAGAATCGATCTTTATAGGGCTTGAAAACTCTTCTTTTTTCTTTTCTCTTCTACCTATTCTCTTCTCTCTCTCTTTCCTCTTCTCTCTCTCTCTCTCTCTCTTTCGTTGCATACGGTATTTCCTTTTTAGTTCAAAAGGTTAAGCGGTTGGGATAGGGTCGAACGCCTTTAGATGCTTACCGTTAGAACGGCAGATGTCTATAGTTTCTGAAAGGTTGTTATAAGGTTTGCTATGGATTTTCTCCCTTCCAAAAGTTCTTCAGTTCGACTGAATGATTTTGAGCCTTGAACACGGCACAGGAGGCACGATATTCCGTGACAAAATCCTTGCACGTATCACAAATCTAGTTGACGTATACACATGCGGTTTCATCTTTCTCTCTTCTCTTTCTCTTCTTCTTTTCTCTTCTCTCTTTTTTTTCCCACTTCTCTCTTCTCTTCTTATTCTTTCTCGTCTCTCTCTTTCTCTCTTTCTCTCGCTCTCTTCTTCTTCGTCTCTTTTCTTCTCTTCTTCTCTCTCTCTCTCTTCTTTCTTTTCTCTCTCTTTCTCATTATCCTCTTCTCTTCTTCTTCTGAATCACAAAAAAGCAATGATATAATTCAAATTGATTCAACCATTTATGTGCCGTACTGGCATATGCATAATCACACCAATCACACACCCTCTATGCCTTATGTATGTACTGGCTCTTTGAATGTGTATTTGTACTAGATGCACATGATTTTATTTTGTTTAGTATGTATTGGTCTTATGCGGTCGGTTGTGTGTGTGTGTGTGTGTTGTGTGTAGTGTGTGTGTGTTGTTTCTTTCAGTTTAACGTCCTTACTAGAAGAGATTGCAGGAAAGTGAGGTGTGTGTGTGCGTGTCGTGCGTGCGTGGTGCGTGGTGCGTGCGTGGTGCGTGTTGTGTGTGTGTGTGTGTGTGTGAGTTGCTGTGTGTTTGTGTGTGTGTTGTGAGTTGTGTGTTTTACTACTCTTGCCTCTTGTCTTTATGATCTGATATCAATATCTCTTTTTCTATCTCTCTTTCTATTCTCTCTTCTTTCTCTCTCTCACTCTCTCTCTTCTTCTTCTCTTCTCTTCTTGTCTCAGGTTTGGGATGACTTGATTTTTATTATATGACATCCCCTCCCGTGGTGATGGGCTCTATATGACTTCTCCCTCCATTTGAGCTATATTTTTACCCCATCCCCCCCCCCCCCTTCGGTTGTGTTACCACCGTGTTTGATTCTTGTATTCTTTGGATCTGTTTTATATTGTCAGAAGAGTTTTAAAATGTCTTTATCGCCCCACTCTGCTCTTTTTCCTCCCCCTCTCTTTCTGTCTTTTTTTTCTCTCTCTTTCTCTTTTCTTCTCTCTTCTTTTTTTCTCTCTGGCAGCATTACCCGCATCTTCGCTCCTGGTCTCTCTCTCTCTTATTTTTTTTCTACTATTATTTTTTCATTTTTCAATTTTATCCCGTATTATTGAAGTGTCGTTTTAGTCATTTTTGATCTTCTTTGTATAATATCTTATTTTATATTGTTGGACTATACGGGCGAGGATGATGTAAAAAAGCAATCAGTGCTTTTCTAGTATATCCGTTAACTACTGCATTTAGTTTGATTGTCTTCTTCTTCTCTCTTTCTTCTTCGTCTTCTCTTCTTTCTTCTGCTGTGTAAGAATTGTGTGTGCGTGGTGGTGGTGGTGCGAGCGTGCATGTAGTGTGGAGTGTGTGTTTTTGTGTGTGAGAGTGTGTGTGTGTGTGTGTGTGTGTGTGAGTGTGTAGTGTGTGTGTTTGTGAGTCTTCAAATTTCCTTCTTAACTTTATGTGTTTAAAGGTATATTATTAGTAAATAAACACACATAATTTGTATGGTGAAGGGGTGCTGTGGGGGGGGGGTTGTTTAGGTTTGTGGGGGAAAGAAAAGTAAAAGTGATTTTTAATTCTTTTTCATGAAAGTGAAATTAGCACGAGAGGTAAGGTAGTAATCAGACATGTGTGTGTGTGTGTGTGTGTGTGTGTGTGTGAGTGTGTGTGTGTGTGTGTGTGTGTGTGTGTGTACGGGTTGGTGTGTGTGTGTGTGCGTGTGTGTAGTGTGTGTTTGTGTGTGTGTGTGTGTGTGTGTGTGTGTGTGTGTGTGGTGTGTGTAGTGTGTGTGTGTGTGTATGTGTGTGTGTGTGTGTGTGTGAAAGAACACTTTCGCATTTCGAAGGTGGTGTTCACACACTGACAGTGTAATATGATGCCTATGCGTGCGTGCCAAACCATCGTTTTGGGCGTGTGTATACAGTGCTTTTAAATACAATTACTCAAAATGTTGTGCTGCCTGTGCTGCTGTGCTGTGATGTTGCTGTGTTGTGTGTTTTGCTGTTTTCAAGCTGAGTAAGGGAAATGATTCTGAGGAGGGTTGGAAGTCGCCAGCGCAAAAATTTGTAATGGATCAGGGGGGTTATGAGGGAAGACAACAAATTTGGCTTGAGGAATACGTTGTACCATAGGAAAGTGCTGTCTGGGGTCTGGATCGACTTGAGTTCGTCTCCCTGAGCTTGGACCAGTTTATCTCTGTTCAGTACATATCCTTACAAAAGTGAGCTAACGATCTTCATTAGATGTGTGTATGGTCGTGTGTGATGTGTTTGTGAGAGTGTGGGGTGTGTGTGTGTGTGTGTGTGTGTGTGTGTGTGTGTGATGTCTGTGTGAATGTGTGTGTGTGTGAGTGTGTGTGGGAGTGTGTGTGTGTGTGGTGTGGGCTGTTGTGATTGTGTGTGTGTGTGTGTGTGTGTGTGTGTGTGTGTGTGTGTTTCTTGTGTGTGTGTGTGATGTGTGTGTGTGTGTGATTTGTGTGTGTGTGTGCTGTGTGTGTGTGGTTTCTGTGTGATGTGTGTGTGGTGTTGTGTGTGTGTGTTTGTGTGTAGTGTGTGTGTGGGTGTGGTGTGTGTGTGTGTGAGTGGTATGTGTGTGTGTGTGTGTGTGTGTGTGTTTATTGGTGTGTTGTTTGTGTGTTTTCAGTGTGTGTTGTTGTGTGTGTGTGTCGTGTTGTGTGTCGTGTGTGTGTGTGTGGTTGTGTGTGTGTGTGTGTTGTGTGTGTGTGTTTTTTGTGTGTGTGTGAGTGTGTGTGTGTTGTGTGTGTGTTGTGGTGTGTGTGTGGGTGTGTGAGTAGTGTGTGTGTGTGTGTGTGTGTGTTGTGTGTTGTGAGTGTGTGTGGGTGAGTGTGTGTGTGTAGTGTGTGCGCTGGGCAAAGACACTGGAAGTGGAGTGTTCTCAAAACACCAATGATCATTATACCATGTGTGCCTATTGGTGGTGCATACCCACTCGTGTGTGCGTGTAGCAAGTGTTTTTTAAATAGAAAAATACAACAAAAATGATTTTGTGTTGATGTTGTTGTTGTCTGTTGCTGCTGAGTGCTGTGCTGATGCTGGCTTACTGTGTGAGTGCTGCTGCTGCTGCTGCGTTGGCGGCTTCTCACGGGTCGGTGGCTGCGGTGCTGTGTGTTATTGCTGTTTCAAATGGTAAGGAAAGGGATTTGAGAAGGTTTAAAGACGCAAGAAGTTGTACTGGATTAAGGGTTCTGAGGAAGAAACAGAAATTGGTTCTGGGAATTACGTTGTGCCCTAGAAAATGGAACTGTTGGTGTTGGATCTGAATTGAGTTGTCTCCTGTGATTGGAACAAGTATCAATGTCATTACCATCTTACAAGTGAGCTTCAAAAGAGTTCATAGAAGTGTGGGTGTGTGTGTGTGTGTGTGAGTGTGTGTGTGTTGTGTGTGTGTAGTGTGTGTGTGTGTGTGTGTTGTGTGTTGTGTGTGTGTGTGTCGTAGTGCGTGTGGCGCGTGCGTGCGTGCGTGCGTGCGTGTCATGTGTGTGTGTGCGTGTGTGTGTGTGTGGGTGTGTGTGTGTGTGTTGTGTGTGTGTGTGTATGTGTGAGTGTGTGTATGTGTGTGTGGTGTGTGTTGTGTGTGTGTGTGTGGTGTGTGTGTGTGGTGTGTTTGTGTAAGTGTGTATGTGTGTGCGTTTGTGTGTAGTTTGTGTGTGATTGTGTTTGTGTGTGTGTGTGTTGTGTGTGAAGTGTGTGTGTGTGTGTGTGTGTGATTGTGTGTTGTGTGTGTGTCAAAAACGCAAAAAAAAAATGAAAAGATAAAGGTGTTGGATCATACCCACCCCTAAACTCTCTTTTCTTTCTTTCACACACACACACACAACAACACACACACCACACACACCCACCACAACACCACCACACAACACAAACTGACTGACTGATGAAACCAATTATGGTCAAATAATGAAGGTTGTTCTGAATTTCAGACCAATTGTGAACTGAAACACCAGATTTACCTTCAAAGAAAGAAAGCATAATTAAACCAAAAAACAGTGGGCACGCCTCAGAACCCCCCAAACAACAACACACACCACAAACACACAACACAAACCCCAACCAACACCACCCACACACACGCACAACACACGATTATAAAAGCCCCCACTACATCTCAATAAACCAACCCAACCCTTAATTACTCAAACTTACACACTCGCCACCACAGACATACACACGCCACACACACAAGCACCACACAACCGCCCCCCCCCCCCCCACACACACACAACACACAACGCCCGCGCGCGCGCTCGGCACACAACACCTTATCTCGGCTAAGGTAACACATGATACACTCTCACAAACGCACTCTTTCAACGCCACATCCACGCGCGAGCACATACACACCTCGTAACACACCCACCAACACACTCAACACAACAACAAACAACAAACACCACAAGTCGGAAAAAAGATTTCTGCCCAAATATATAAAATCTTGTACCGTTTGCACCTCCCCTTTCCCCCCCCAGCCAGTAAGCGACGGGATCTCAAGAGAGATCGAAGCAGAGAGACGGACGACAGAACCGGTTGGAGAGGTCGTGTTACACTTGTGTCGCGAATGAATGGCCGTACCTAAACCGAATTGGTGAAATAGTCCACAACAAGGAGGGAACAATCAAGCCGCATCGAGATGATGCTGTACGTCGCATTTTCAGGATACGTTGGTGTTTGCGTTCCGATCTGTCGGTGTGTACAGCAGGGCCAGACATAACGTGGGAGTCGCACAAGTTGGAG
>CM031626.1:16971182-16976182 GCA_018398815.1 Conus ventricosus | reverse complement strand
ATGTGTAACGTGTCATCCATACCAACGGCCAAACTGGCCTTCTCTTCCGAAAGTTGCTGATGGGATTTGACCTGTGTGCAAGATGTTATGCGTGCGTTCACACACGGAACCTCGGTTTATAGTCTCATTCGAAGGACTGTATGAGGAATGGAGTCAGAACCAATGTTAACTGCGAGGGAAAAATCCCCCTGTACCGAAATTCGAACCCGTAACCCCAGGATCACGAGTCCGGCGCTTTACCAATTGAGCTATTGCGGTCCCCTAGTTTCGACACTCACTCGTCTTCAAACAAGTCTCATTCCCCGTCGTGTGTCGTCCGTTAAAAATCAAAGAGAAACCACTGAAGAGTTTACCCTAAACATTCTACACATGTCCAAGTAAACCAATTAGCTGACACATCCAAACAACCAATTTGCTGACATCCAAACTTGCTAGGCGTCAACTGAAAGGAAAAATTGATCTCGTGGAACTTTGAAAAGGGCGAGAGAGAGAGAGAGAGAGAGAGAGGAAGAAGCGGGAGAGACAGAGAGGGTGGGGTAGAAAAGGAAATGGGCGTGGGGGTGAAGGGGGGGGGACGAAAAGGGGCGAAACTCTTGTGTACTAATCCTTCAGCAAATAGTGAGAATGCTTTTAACAGGATGGACTGTTCAAAACTTCATAGACAGTTCAAGGTTGATCAGATGAATTGACATGTGTTGGGTCTTACTTTTCAGAGATATAGGGGAAAATGAATGGGAGTGCGTGTGTGTGTGTGAGGGGGGTGTGGGGTGGAAGGGGGGTGCAGGGAGGAGGGGGGGTAATCGGAAAAATCCTTGCTCCCCCCTCCCTCCCCTCCCCCCCCCCCCCCTGTAAAAAATCCAAGCCTACTCACCTTCCACAGAAAAAGTCTCCACGCCTCCCACTCCTTTCGGAAGACACAGCAACACCCCCAGCACTGCCGACACCACCATCCCCACCAACGCCCCCACTCTCACCCCCACCACCCCACCGCTTCGGGCGATGGGCACTCCAAGCCTGAACACTCCTCGAGTCGCACACAAGTCCACCATTCCTAATACTTCGTGGTCAGGCAGCTGTGGGGAATGTTTTCCCTGCTGCTGCTGTTGCTGATGATGCTGCTGATGATGATGCAAGGGTTACGGTCCTCTTCAGCTCAATAAGGAACACACACACAGCGAACGAAATCCGTCACCAGCCGAGAGACAAAATCCCACGCTGCCTCTTCTCTTTTTCTCACTCTCTCTCTCTCCCGCTCTCTCTCTCTCTCTCTCTCTCTCTCTCTCTCTCTCTTTCATCCTCTCGCGCACACACGCGGGCGCTTTCTCCTGTCGTCGTGTGTGAGGGAAGGTTGACACTTCTCTCTCTCTCTCTCTCTCTCTCTCGCCACGTCTTGCACGTGCAGAGGGGGGCGTGGTTTAAAGGAAGCATGATTGACGTGTCGCGGCGGTGGGTTTCTGTGAGGGGGAGGGGGGTTGACCTCCTCACGCGCGCATACTGGAAAGGGAGATAAGTTTGGCTTTGTGAGGATTTGGTGAAGGGTGTGATTCGTTGTTTGTTGTTTCCCTTGAAGTGAACGGTAGGGGGTGGTGTGTGTGTGTGTGTGTGTGTGTGTGTGTGTGTCTGTGTGTGTGTGTGTGTGTGTGTGTGTGTGTGTGTGTGTGTGTGTGTGCGTGCGTGCGTGTGTGTGTGTGTGTGTGTGTGTGTGTGTGTGTGTGTGTGTGTGTGTGTGTGTGTGTGTGTGTGTGTGAGTGTGTGTGCGCGTGCGCGCGCGTGTGTATGAAGGAACCAACTTGTCAGGAGCGCAAACGTAGAAAATGCTGACAGCGTTAATTGACTAAAAACATTGGTGAGGTTTGGGCGGGACGAGTGTTCGCGCGTGTGTGTGTGCACGCGAGCGCGCGCGCGCACACACGCACACGCACACGCACACACACACACACACACACACAAGCGCGTGCGCGCGTGCACTCACACACACACGCACACACACACATATTTCTCTCTCTCTCTCTCTCTCTCTCTCTCTCTCTCTCTCCTCTCTCTCTCTCTCTCTCCTCTCTCTCTCTCTCTCTCTCTCTTCTCTCTCTCTCTCTCTGTCTCTCTCTCTCTCACCACAGAAACACAACGTTAGCAAATACTCGTATTATGGACAAGAGGTGGTTGCTGATGAGTTGCAGCCTACCCCCCCCCTACCCCCACCCCCATACCCCCGCTCATCCAGCAATACCGCCCTCCCCAACCCCCACCCCCGTCCTCCTCCTCCTCCTCCTCCTCTGCAACAACGCCTCACCTTTCACCCCTCCCCCCCCACGTCACTGTATATACCCCCCCCCCCCCCCCCCCACACACACACATCCCTTCTTAACCCCACCCGTTCGCTGTTTTTACCTCTTGCTAAGCACATGTGTATTGATGTTTTTCTTCTTCTCCATTTTGTGTACGAGAATCCGCATTCCACAGAACCCCACTCCTCCCCACCCCTCCCCACCCTCCCCACCATCCCCTCCCGTGTTCACACCCCCCCCCCCCCCCCCTTCACCACTACTTCCCTCCGCCTGTTCCGATCAGCAATGTGTTGGTGAATATTGCTTCCGTCGCTAAACGGAATAAGTTCTGCCACCACCCGCCACCCTCACCATCATCCGCACCTCACCCTCATCTCCGCACCCCTTTCACTCCCCAAAAAGCCACTGTAGTAGGGAGAGTTACTTCATTCCCATACCCCCACATCTCTCCTCTGGCTTAGAGAGAAAGAGAGAGAGAGAGAGAGAGAGAGAGAGAGAGAGAGAGAGAGAGAGAGAGAGAGAGAGAGAGAGGTAGACAGACAGACAGACAGACAGACAGACAGACACAAAGACAGACAGACTCAAAGACAGACAGACACAAAGACAGACACAGGATCAGAGAAAGACACAGAGACTGAGAAAAAACAGAGACAGACAGACAGACAGACAGATATGCAGACGGACAGAGAGACATAGTCACAGAGACAGACCGACCGACAGAGTCAGACAGACAGAGAAGCAGACAGAGAGACATAGAGAGGGAGACAAGAGGGACAGAAACAGCAAGCCAAGAGAGAGAGAGAGAGAAGAGAGGAGAGAGAGAGAGAGAGAGAGGAGAGAAGAGAGAGAGAGAAGAGATTGCCCTGAGGTAAATCCTAATCAGATTTATCCCCCCCCCCCCCCCCCCATCCCATTTTTAAAAAAAGATGGAAACGAATTTCTCTTATCTTACAACTTCTTGTTTCACTCTGTTCTATGGCAGTAAAAACCGATCGCAGCATGTTTTTTTCTACCATACAACAATTTGCTGCATTAAGATAGATATACAACAGCTTTCTTCACAACAAATTAGAAGTTATTGATAAAGCACCGCCATAAAAAGAAAAACGTAGACAAACGAATAATAAGAGAAAGCACGACGCGTTTCGACCTCTTAGGTCTTCTTCAGGCAAGATACACAACATTTGGGACAACGAAAATGAACGAGCAATCACTTATCTTCATCCAATTAGGAGCCAGATAGGCGTTGAATCGATTCGTTGTCCCGAGTGTTGTGTGTGTTATCTAAGGAAGACCTAAGAGGTCAAAACGCACCTTATTGTGTCCAGTGAATCGTTTGTCTACGGGTTTTTTGTTTGTTTGTTTTTCGGTGCTTTAGCTTTTTTTTTTTGCTTTTTTTCAGATTTGTTTAGATGTCCGCCTGCAGTCAGCTCACACTTCAGCTTTCTTCACGTCATCGTGGTCAGCGGGTCTTCATAGTTTCTCACGTGCTGCCGGACGATCTGCGGTCAGTGTCCTTTGGGATTTCTACAACTCACACCATGCTGACCACTCCTGAGAAGCATCCGATTCTTTACTTTTTTTAATTTTTTTTTTGTAATGCTTGGATCTTCTTTCGAAGGCTCTGCTGCCAACATGTGTACATGTCAATACTGCAAAGATAATGGGGATTGGAAAACGCGTTAAAAGGCTTCCGTAAACTTTAGCTCTTCCACACGAGTAACTGGCTGTCCACCCTAAAATGAGATGAATCGAGGTACTTGCAAAGTACCAATCACACTAAAGCTAACAGAATTGGGTGAAATCACGTTCCCGACATATAGAGCAATAAATGTAAACAAAAATTGAAAAACAAAAACAAAACAACAACCACAACAACAGCAGCAAGTAAAAAGAAAAAAATCCGCTCACCGAATCTGCTATTGTGAGACAGAGAAGGGATGTCCTCAACAGCAGAACCAATGAGCCGGGACCAATTGTGCGCCACCATTAGAAAACTTAGACTGTACAGGCAGTCCATTGAAACGTCAAGGGACGTAACTGCTCCCTGGAAAATGCTGTTACGTCATAGCCACTAGACGTGATACAACAGACCCTTCACGGGAAAAGCGTGCCCCGTATTTCAAGGTAGACGACGCCAGCACCTGGCACACCGCTTAGCGCGTCCCGCAGCTCGAGTCGTTGCTGTTTCGCTGGCAGGTGAACTCAGCACAACTGCTGACCCAGCCAAGCGTTGGCCACACGGTCTGGCCTGACCCCTTTTAAGATGATCCCGGGCCAGAGTCTTTCCCGCGGTCAGCATGCATGACTTTCGCAGTGGTCAGCGGGTCTGTCCTCACAGCCACTGGGCCTTTCGCCAGTGTCGGCTAAAGCCACACAAATAAATAAATGGATAAGTAGATAAATAATCAAATGCATCAACAAGTAAATCAGAAGATAAAGACATACATAAATGCATACATACATGCATGCATCACATACAGACAGACAGACAGACAGACATGTATGCATGCATACATACATACATACATACATACATACATACATACATACATACATACATACATACATACATACATGCATGCATGCATGCATGCATACATACATGCATGCATACATACATACATGCATGCATGCATACAGGCATGCATGCAGACATACAGACATGCACACATGCATACATACATACACGCATACGCGCATACATACATACAT
>CM031626.1:16946182-16958682 GCA_018398815.1 Conus ventricosus | reverse complement strand
GGGATAAGAGGAAGATAGAGGTGATAATGGGAAAGGGGGGGTGGGGAGGTAGGGAGAGAGCATTTGGCCTAAGAGCTAGCTTTCAGTCCGGGTCTGGGGTAGAGAGAGCATTTGGCTAGAGCTCTTTCAGTCCGGGTGTGGTCCCATTTGACATTTCGGTTTCTCAGTGTTGTTGGAGATTACAAGTTTCGGGAGGCGGAAAGAGTGTGTGTAGTGTGGGTGGGTGGTGAGGTACGGTGTATGATGGTTGGGAAGAGATAAGCACCATCCATGAGATTATATGTGAACTTCAGGCTTGACTCACTCTCTCACTCCTCTCTACTCCACCTCACTCTCTCTCTCTCATCTACTCCTCTTTCCGTTTCGTGTGTGTATTGAGTGCTAGTGTGTGTAGTCTGTCTGTCCTGTCTGATCTCTTCTAACTATCAGCCTAATTTTTGACTAACTCACTACGTCACTCACTTCACTCACTAACCAAGACAACTAACAAACTAACTAACTAACTTAACAACTAACTAACCAAACAACTTCTAACATAACTAACTAGCTCAGAACTAACGAAGAACGAACGAACTACTAACTAACTAACTAACTAACTCAGTGGTTACCTAATTTACTAACAGGTATCTGTTTCGTGACTGATTGACTGACTTACCAGAAACTAACTAACTTAACTAACTAACTAACCCAACTATCACCAAACTAACGTTCTTTCCATTTACCCATGGCACAGAGACTTGAGTTTTGTTTTTCACTTTTTTTATCTCTCTCACATTTATAAACTTCTTTTCCTTCCTTCATCCTTCCTTCCTCCTTCCTTCTTCCTTCCTTTCTCCTCCTTCCTTCCTTTTTCTTCCTTCCATTTCCTTCCTTCCTTCCTTCCTTCCTGCCTGCCTTCTTCCTTCCTTTCTTCTCGTTCCTTTCTTCTTCCTTCCTTCCTTCTTTCCTTCCTTCCATCTTCCTTCTTTCCTTCCTTTCTTCCTTCCTTCCTTCCTTTCTCATTCCTTCCATCTTCCTCTTCCTTCCTTCCTTCCTTTCTTCCTTCCTTCCTTTCTTCCTTCCTCCCTTCCTTCCTTTCTCCTTCCTTCCTTCCTTCCTCTTTCCTTCTTCTTCCTTCCTCCCTTCCTTCCTTTCTTCTTCCTTCCTTCCTTCCTTCTTCCTTCTTTCCTTCCTTCCTCCCTTCCTTCCTTTCTTCCTTCCTTCCTTCCTTCCATCTTCCTTCTTTCCTTCCTTCCTTTCTTCCTTCCTTCGTTTCTCCTTCCTTTCCTTCCTTCCCTTTCCTTCTTTCTTCCTTCCTCCTTCCTTCTTTCTTTCCTTCTCCTTCCTTCCTTCCTTCCTTCCTTCCTGCCTGCCTTCTTTCCTTCCTTTCTTCTTCGTTCCTTTCTTTCTTCCTTCTTCCTTCTTTCCTTCCTTCCACTTTCCTTCTTTCTTCTTTCTTCCTTTCCTTCCTTTCTTCCTTCCTTCCATCTTTCCTTCTTTCCTTCCTTCCTTCCTTTCTTCCTTCCTTCCTTTTCTTCCTTCCTCCCTTCCTTCCTTCTTCCTTCCTTCCTTCCTTCTTTCCTCTTTCCTTCCTTCCTCCCTTCCTTCCTTTCTTCCTTCCTTCCTTCCTTCCTTCTTTCCTTCTTTCCATCCTTCCGTCCCTTCCTTCCTCTTCTTCCTTCCTTCCTTCCTCCTTCCATCTTTCCTTCTTTCCTTCCTTCCTCCTTTCTTCCTTCCTTCCCTTCTTCTCCTCCTTTCTTCCTTCCTCCCTTCCTTCCTTTCTTCCTTCCTTCCTTCCTTCCTTTCTTCCTTCCTTCCATCTTTCCTTCTTTCCTTCCTTCCTTTCTTCCTTCCTTCCTTCTTCCTTCCTTCCTTTCTTCCTTCCTTCCTTTCTTCCTTTCTCCTTCCTTCCTTCCTTCCTTTCTTCCTTCCATCCTTCCTTCCTTCTTTCCTTCTTTTGTTTCTTCCTTCATTCCTTCCTTCCTTCTTTCCTTCATTTTGTTTCTCTTCCTTCCTTCCATCCATCCTTCCTTCCTTCCTTCCTTTTGTTTCTTTTCTTGTTCTTTCTTTCTTTTTTTTCTTCTTTCATTATATGCTCTAGTGGAATATCTGTAACAACGTCTATGTTATCGTCAATGAATTTATCATCTTCTCCTAAACATTTCCACAGAATATTAAATTCCCTTTTTGTTTTTTTTTTTTCTCGCATTTATTTTTGTTATCTATTTACCATTCTGACCTGCCTGCCCTTGGATTCTTCTGAGTTTCACAGTGTCATCCCTGTTTATCGGGAAGAGGCAATTTCTGCTACACACAGCTGGGACGCTGTGATAGTAACGTACGTGACAGGGAACGATCGGTTATAATGAATATTGAACCTGAGGACGACGACAGCGTGGTTCCTTTACCTTCCATTTGAACGGGGATAGCGTCAATGTTCTGCAGCGCTGAGTTCAGCACACCTTCTACAGCTCACTGGCACTCCCAGCAGACATACGTACAGACTGTGTAGGAAAGAACTGAACGTTTGAACTAGCGCTGGTCGGGAAGAACAAAAGTGAACTTCCTAAGGCTTCAAGTTCTCAACGTAGAACAGGTGTCTGTCAGCAGTTGGGCAAGACATCTGTCTGAAAAAGGTGCACCTTGAGACGCCCACCCATCCAAACGATACGGCTTTGAATACCGGCAGAAACAAAAAATCCGAAAAAGAAGAAAAAAAATAAATAAATAAAGAAGAAAAAAAAGAAACAAACAAACAACAACACACAAAAGTTAGTTAGTAAGATAGCTAGTAAGTAAGTTGTTAGTTAGTCAGGTAGTTAGTTAGTTAGCTATTTCGATAGTGAATTATTTAGTTAGTGAGACTTATTCATTTCGTTTTTCTTTTGCCTTCTACCAGACTATAAATACTAAAGAGCCTCTTTCCTCTCTAAACTTTCTAATTGTTAACAACAACAACAACAACACAGCAGCAGCAACATTATAATATATATATATACTAGCCGGTAGTACCCGGCTTCGCTCGGTATATCTGTACAATGATTTTCTGAAATAACGGTCCTAATTTTAGAGAAGTAGTCCTGTACCTGTGTAATGTCACAACGGCTATGTGAAGAAAAGCAGAGGAAAAAGATGTCTTTGAAACCGTTATAACAGTTTTTTAACGGTTTTTTAACGGTTTTAGTTTTTTAGAGATTAGCCCAAAACCATCCTCGGGTCACAACAGACGTACCTGCCAAATTTCATTACAATCGGTTGAGCCGTTTTTGAGTCTATAGCGTACACACACACAGACAGAATTTGCCATTTATATATTAGATATATATATAAATATATATAATATATATATATATATATATATAATATATATATATATATATATAATATATATATATATGGGGGGTGTAAATATATACAATATACATGTAAGAATTTTTTAATAAATAAGTGAATAGAGTACAAAAAAAACAACAACAAAGAAACAAAACAAAGAAAAGTTGGAAATGAAAGAAAAAGAAAGAAATAAGAACGAAATGTAAGACGGGGACGTTTGATTTACCATGAAGATAATTATGAGAAGATGATATAAATCGAGAATAATGTGCACTTGGTAGAACAAATCCTCGAGCTAAAAAAAAAAACAGAAAGAAAGGACAAGAAAAGAACTGAGAGCGACAAAGAACAAGCGAAAAACAAAACCCAAACCTCCGTCCAGTGTGTAAATGTACAAAAAAAATTGTACGTTTTTCAATGTGGAACTCAAACCAAAGTCTCCAACTCAAAGAGTCGGATACTGTTATCCGTTAATGCTAACGGAACAGCATGTGAATTAGTGCATACCAAAGTACAAAATAATAGAGAGCTCGCCTCACTCCTCTCTCTCTCTCCTCTCTCTCCTCTCTCTCATCTCCTCCTCTCTCTCTCTCTCTCTCTCTCTCTCTCTCCTCTCTCTCTCTCTGTAGACAAGGAAATAAGTACAAAATTACAGAAGAAAAGATAGGTACATAAAATGAAAAAGAATGAAACCCCCCACCCCCACACCCCCCACCCCATCAACTCTACCCCATCCTCCCCTTTCGCAGACATTTACTCATGGTTACGAAAACACACTACAAAGAAAAAAAGAACAGGAAGGAAAGGAAAAAAAAAGAACGAACAAACGATGGGCAGTAATGAAAAGAAAATTGGACGTAAATAATTAAAGAATAAATGATCGAATAGATCAAGAAGCAACAAATACCAAAGTCAATAAATGATGACATGGAAAGATTCCTCTGAAGGGTGTCAGGGGCTACTTAGAACAATGAAATTGTGGTCCCATAAGGTAAACGTATATTCTGCACACATGTATAGAGAAATGTAGATAACTTTTTTTAATGAGGAAGAGAACCAACTATGAAATGGCATGTAAAAAATAAGTTGATAAAAAAAAAAATCTCCCCGCAGAGAATTGAACCGCTGCCCCTCGCGTGACAGGCGGGGATACTAACTACTCTTCTATCGAGGAGCTGCAGTTTCTGTGCATCACAACACTATTCTATTCAGGAGAAATGCTTACGTGTGTTCCAAGGACAAACAAAACTAAAAACTGTTTTTTTCCACTTAGGCACAGTCTAAGAGATACACCTGTGAACTTTAGGCTTGTTCTCTCTCTGTCTTCGTGATTCTCTGTTTCAGTCTCTGTCTGCCTGTCTGTCTGTCTCACTAAGTAAGTATTAAGTAAGCAACTAACTAACTAACTAACTAACTAACTAACTAACTAACTAACCAACTAACCAACCAACAACCAACCAACAACCAACCAACAAACCAACCAACAAACCAACCAACAAACCAACCAACAAACCAACCAAACACCAACCAACACCACCACAACCAACCAACACACCAACCAACAACCAACCAACAACCAACCAACAAACCAACCACAAACTAACCACAAACCAACCAACAAACCAACCAACAAACCAACCAACAAACCAACCAACAAACTAACCAACAAACCAACCAACAAACCAATTAACAACCACCACAAACCAACCAACAAACTAACCAACAAACCAACCAACAAAGCAACCAACTAGCTAACTAACTTACTACCTTACTACCTACCTAACTAATCAACAAACTAGCTAGCTAGCTAACTAACTAATGAACGAACTAACAATTAACTAACTAATCAACTATCTATCTAACCAGCTAGCTAACTAAGCAAATCTTAAAGAAATGCTGGCGAACCGCCAGGTGAATCGTGGACAAACGAGTCACAAGACAAAACACGACGCGTTTCGGACCTCTTAGGTCTTCTTCAAGCAAGACACAAACAAATAGGACGATAAAAATGACCGAATTTTGTCACTTAGCTTAGATCTCTTCAGCGCAAGGTGGGCAGCGTTGAATCATTTCATTGTCCTATTGTTTGTGTCTTGCCTGAAGAAGACCTCAGAGGTCAAAACATGTCGTGTTTTGTCTTGTGACTCGTTGTCCACGTTCTCTTGGCGGTTCGCTAAAATTATTTAAGATATGTTTAGATTTCCGCCTGCAGCCGTCTCACTTTGCAAGTAACTAACTAAGTATAAAACAAACAAACAAAAAAACCAAGTTCTCTTCAGTCACCCACTGGGCGAGACTTGGGGTTTTGCTTTCGAATTTGTTTATCTCTCTCGCTTTTTTTTGTTCTTTCCTTCCTTCTCCTTTCTCTTTGTTCCTGTCTAATCCTTTTCTCTTCCTTTTTCACATTACATTCTCTATTAGTATAATTGTGACAACGTCCTGTGTTATCCTCAACGATTTTTTATATCATCTTCTACATAACATATACACGGTATATCACATCTCCCTTTCTTGTTCACGTTCCATTTTTTCTTCATGTATCTTTTTTTTTTATTTGTTTCACTTAATAAAGCAATTAGTTAGGTATTTAGATATTTATTTCTGTACGTATTCAGTTTATAACTTTGTTGTTTGTGTGTGTGTGGTGGTGGTGTGGTGTGTGTGGTGTGTGTGTGTGTGTGTGTGTGTGTGTGTGTGTATGTGTGTGTGGTGTGTGTGTGTGTGTGTGTGTGTGTGTGTGTGTGTGTGGTGTGTGTGTGTGTGTGTGAGAGAGAGAGAGAGAGAGAGAGTGTGTGGTGTGTGTGTGTGTGTGTGTGTGTGTGTGTGTGTGTGTGGTGTGTGTGTGTGTGTGTGTGTGTGTGTGTGTGAATACAAATACGAATAGTTTAATGTAGTTTAGGCTATTAAGGCCCATTCTCAAAAACAGACCATGGGGGAATGGGAAGAGGGACGGGGTAGGGGTGGGGGCTGGGAAGAAATGGAGGAGGGAGGGAGGCACCCGTCTTCTGTTCACTCTCCATTTTCATGACACTCGTTTCATTCCATTTGGGACTGTGCATTTCATGCACATTCTCCACCGGGCCTCATGGGACTGAGCAATCTTATATGCCTCATCAAGAGTCAGTCTGTCGTCTGGCACTGCAAAAATTTTCTCTTGATTTATTTTCATCATTTTTCATTTGGGATCGCTACATAACACTATACCACAGCACTATTCAACCAGAATGCCTTACATTCCTTCCAAGGTCAACACAATTAAAACTGCGTTGTCACCTAGGCTGTGTGCATAGTGGACCTGGACCTGCATGGGCTGCACGCCGACCGTCTTGGAGAAGAAAAAAAAACAAAAACAAAAACAAAAAAAAACAACCAACAACAACAACAAAACCTGCTCGGTGTAACTCTTTTCCAACGTACTGGCAAATGCCAAAGTCGTGCATAGTGCACCCGGCCCAACCCGTGTGAAAAGAGCCATGAATTTGACGGTCGTGCAAACTGTACTTTCCCCCGGCCGTCCGGGTGAAGGACCAAACTTCTCTGATTTTTTTCCTACTCCCAGTTCTATAGAACGGGAGTACTTTACAATGGGAACGAAAAAATGCTGTCTGTGTGTCTGTCTGTCCGTCCATGGTCAAAATGTGATTCCACTTGCTCCACCCAAAATACTGGACCGATCTTTCTGAAAATTTGTAGGTTCATTATGGCTTACGGATGGTGCCTGATTTTTACTTTACAGAACAGCCGTTACTAACGGCTATAAATGATAATTTTTTTATGTACATTTTAAGCAATAATGGTTTATAACTTAAGTGTAACCAAAGTCTGAAAGCTCCTCGGTAGTATGGTGGCTGGTATCCCTGCCTGTCAAGCGGGTGACCCTGGTCCCCGCTGGAGAGAACACCTTTTTTTTTCTCTCTTTTCTCTTACATACAAAATTTCTGCCACCAGAAGGGGGGAAAGTGCTACAGTGACTGATTTATATATATATATATCATATATAATATATAATAAATATATATATATATATATATATAATATATATATATATATATATATATATATATATAGTTTAAAAGTAAGGTTTAATTTTATCTACAACGTTGTTTCATGAAACCGCATGCAGCTGCAATCGTCAGCATGCGTTTCATGAAACAACGTTGTAGATAAAATTTTAAACCTAACTTTTAACAAATGTTCTCCCAGTACGGTTTGAGCATTTTACAATCTCATTGGTAATGCTACCATTATCTCTCTCTCTCTCTCTCTCTCTCACTCTCTCTATAAATATATATACATTTCAATATATTATATATTATATATAATATATATAATATATATATATATACTATATATATAATATATAATATATTATATAGATCAGTATATTATATTTAAAATGCCTAAAACAATTTTTTTTTTTTTGACAGCGCAACAACGCTTGAAACAAATTTGTAGATAGTTTTAAGATTCCTCTTTTAACATTGTTTTATTTTATATAATATTAATTATATATATATACACACACACAAACATATATATAATAAATATATATATAATATATATATATATATATATAATATATATATATATATATAATATATATATATATATATAATGACGTTCATTCAAAAGCTCGGGTCATTTTCATTGAGAAAATGACGCAATCAATACATGACGTCTATTTGCTCTGCACTTGTTTTATATTTCTATATCCAAACGACGAAACTAATTGTTAGTTTTTGCTTTAAGGCAGGACGTTTATAATCTCAAACGTTATGTAGACTTGTATTTGTATTAATAATTAAAATAATTTACAATCGTAGAGCATGAAAACCATGGTACTGACCAATCGTAGTTATCCAAGTGTCAGTGGTTTCTCCGTCCGCGCATGTGCAGTAAGTATTGACCGTTGCTTCATACGAACTTGATCAACCCGGTCGACGAGAAATTGGCTCCACAAGAAAGGTCAAATTATTCGAAGAAGAAGAAACCTTCGAAGGAATCAGTCGAGGCCAGACTGAAAGGGGACTGCAGGGCATTCGACGACACCCACAACCTTTACGGGAAGGCCTAAACGAGTCTCATCGTTCCGTGGGCAAAGTCGATAGCTGTAGCCATAGAAGACTGTGTTGAGGTAAATAGATCGAAATAATTTTTTCGTATAGCGCAACAAAATTTATTTCAATATAATCGCATTAAGGCACATTTACCGGTTCAATAATATTTTGTGCGCGCAATCATTTAAAAGCTCTGAATTAAATATTTCAGATTTACCAGTCAACACGTATGATTGATCGTAGAGCTGTCATCTTCATCTGTTTGCTCTCATCGTATCGTGTTGCCATGTACTAATCCATATTATGTAAATTCTATTTCAGTTCACCATTGCATGCAACCATATTTAGAAGATATGATATTTGTGTGAACGCAGATTATTATTTATAGAATCGTAAACGAGTTCAAGTTATGAACGGAACATTTTCTCGGATCTAAGTGATCTGTATAGTATGAAGATTAACGTGATTTGATTTAATCTGTTCGGGGATTAAATATAATCGTAATTTATCAAGCATTAAGCCTTGCGAATAACACAGTCAAGGCAGATTGGAATATTCGTGTACACTTTCCCTCTTTGTTAACGAGTTATATCGTAAAGCAATTTTTGAAAGAAATCAATTGTAAATGATAGAGCAAGCTAGTGCAATTGTAAAGTGTGTCTAGAGCGTGTATGGGTGGAATAGTGATGTGCCACTATAGAGCAAGATCTAAGACGATTGTTATCTTGCAGGTACTTTTCCTTTTGGGTCCATCCTGTTCATCTCTCCGCATCTTTATCTTCATCTTCGTCACACATCTTTATCCTGCTACATTCTTCGTTGAGAGGAACGTGCTGGCGTGACAACCTTGCCGGGATCTGGAAGTGAACTGTGAACGTCAGCGGAACTCCGGAACGCTACACGATTCCGTGAAGCTGAGTGGCAATCACATAAACACATCCCTCCGCATTCAAGCATGCCACAACACACTCAGACATTTTGTATATTTTTTTTGTGCATAACTATATTCCATGTGTATTCTCCGGAAGATATTTCTTGTAGCACGAACGGACAATCGATATTTGTGCTACTGCAAGAAGCGAAGTGGAGAAGGACAGAGACTTTTTGCATTTCCAAGTGATGTGCATGATCAATTTCTTTTGTGTGTAATTCATTTCATAGGGACAAACGGACATCAGCATTCAAAGCAACAAAACGACATATTCACTGCAGATCATCATCATCGTTACTCATACTTTATTAAATTCAGTTGTTGTTATCAAGATCAAACCTCTTGTTCCATCTGTAGAAAGGAAGTGAAGGGAGTGGACGAAAGTTTGACTTTCCTACAACGGTCTATCGTTCTTGTCTTAACATTCAACCATCATTTATGAATGGGGTTTTATAAATCCGTCACAATATATATATAATAATATATATATATATATATATATATATATATATATATATATATATATATATATATATATACTTGTACTACTTACTGGGAGATTTTTTTTTTTGCTCTTTTTTTTGTACTACTTACTGGGAGTACGTTTATATGCTTTGCATCTTGTTGTTTTTACACATATCTTCCTTTCCAACGTTAACGACGAGACATTGATCGCTTACATAAGGCTAAGGCTGTGTGTCTAGTAGATCCAGACCCTGCTATGCTTTGTACAGCCATGTGCCGCCCGTCCGGGAGAAAAACAAACAAACAAACAAACTGCTCCGGTTCATCTCTTTTTTACCTTACTGGCGATGGCCAAAGCCGTGCATAGTGCACCCGGCCCGACCTGTGTAAAGAGAGCCGTGATTTTGCCGGTCGTGCAAACCGGTCGTACTTTTCCCGCCGTCCCTGTGAAGGGACTGAACTCGTCCTCTGATTTTCCTACACTTGGTACCTTTCTTTTCCAACATCGACGATGAGGAACTGATTGCTGCTGCCGGGAGGCTAAGGTTATTAATGCACACAAAAACGACAATAATCATAATCATGCCACCAGAAATAATTATTCTCTCTGCTGCTTGGGACAATATTTCAAGAGAAGTGGGAGGAAATGATATATAGTAACAATGCCATCTTCTTCTTTTTTCCACCAAATGTACAAATAGCTTTTTTCTCTCCCCACCGAATGAACAAAGTTACAAACAAACAAAAAATCTTCAGCTTCAGAGCCAATACAAGTCTTATCTCAATCAAGTCACAGCCAAAATGGACCAGTTTCTCCCTCAAATCACGCAATCTTTGGCAATTTTCAAACAAAACATCATAAAAAAAATCAACCACTTCACCTAGGAGCATGAAACATACACCACTGGATAGAAGAAACAATATATTTATCAAAAATGCTTACTTTCAGTTAGGAGGAATCCACACAGTTCACATGATGTAAGTAATCCAAAATGATACACATTTGCAGGAAAAAAAAAAGAAAAAAAAAACCACGTTTTGTGCACACTGTAATTCACTTCTTCATGCTCTCTATCCTCCCACACAACTTCAGTTACACTTCTGAGCACTTAGTATGACCTAGAGAGAATAGGATATTTATGACAACTGCATAAAACACAAGAATTTGACCACAAAAGACTTGATCCACTCAAAATCGTGTGATCGTGTTCAAAATCGCGGGAACTAAGATTAGGACAATTCAAAACTGTATAAATCGTTTACAGAATACATGAAAAAATGGTCTAAGGTAAGCAACTGCAAGAAAAGGCCCTATGCTGTCCCTGAAACAAGATTTATTGCCCTTTAATAAACATCGTCAAACTCTGTCGGAAGTATGCGCCCGACACGCCTTCAAGTGATGTGAACAGTGTCGGAAACCCGCTTCCGACAAGACTCGATTGAGTGTTAACAGAAAGAGGCGGTCACGGATGTAGACACTCACATCAGAGACAGACATGCAATAAAGAGCGAAGACAAAAATGATACTGTTCACTATCATCACACAGGCGTGTTCCCCACACACAACCCCAAGTTCTGAATCTGAATCTGATTGTTACGTCGCCGTCGCCACATCTTAGAGCATTATCGCGACGGGCTGGGGGGGGGGGGGGGGGGGGGGGGTGCGCAGTCTAGTTAGCTGCTGTGTTGCAATCAGTCTTTTGAAAATTTCTATGGAAGGTGCCCTAACAATATTTTCTTCAAGGTGGTTCCAGTCTCTTACTGCGCTAACAAAAAATGACTGTTTTGAACTGCTCTGTCTGGCATCTGCTGACCTGGAATATTCTTTTGTTGTTTCGCACTGGTGGTATAGTAGTTGCCAGATGTTCGTGGCCTTATGAGTCATCCTGGTATGTGTGGAATTAGATATTCAGCAGATGGTATGGCCGTACCAACCCATCAACCACCTTGTAAAGGAAGATGAGGCGTAGATCACGTCTGAGCTGTTGGAGTGTTGGCAGTTGCAGAGTGTGAAGCATCTTGGTGATGGAGCCGGGTGTTCTGGAATTGTAATCGCCGGTTATGAACCGAGAGGATAGGCGCTGCACTCTTTCGAGTTTGTCAATGTCTTGTTTGAGGTAAGGACTCCAAATGATAGAGCCATACTCGAGGGCTGGTTTTCCCCCAAACATTGGCAATCATGGCTTCATTTTTGTTATTGTTGTTGTTGTTGTTGTTGTTGTTGTTGTTTTCAAATGGTTTACACACCCTGACCTTTGCTCTCTAACCCCCTGACCTGGCAGTGAGTCAGTTCCATTCAGATATAAATCCACACCCATCGATTGTGACACGGCAGGGGAAAGGGAGGAAATAGGGAGAAAGGGAAACGGGGACACTGGCGGTGAGGGGGGGGGGGGGTGGGGGTGAGGGGAGGGGGTGGGAGGTAACGGGGAGGAGGGAGGGAGGGGAGGGAGTAATTACCTTACGCCACACTGACCCCAACACGTCAGATGGGGGAAGGGGAGGGGGGTGTCAACGTTTATTTGGGTCAGACAGTAGGATCTGGGGGAGGGGGGGGGGGACGCTACAGATTCAGACCTCGACCACTGAGCCACCGTGGTAAGTGGTTGAGACTGACCTCTGTCCATACGCTTTGTAGCCGGGCCAACCACAAGGTCGGAGTGGACGGACTGCATGGTTCACAGCTCCGAGTTTGTAGCAGGCGCCGGAGTTCAAAACCCTGTCGTTCGGATGGA
>CM031626.1:16918682-16928682 GCA_018398815.1 Conus ventricosus | reverse complement strand
TAGTCGGTGGGGATGGGAGAGAACCTGGTGATTCAGGGTTGGTACTTGCTTGGTCTCGCTCGTCCCGCCCTGTCACATTCGCCGGACTCTTATCCTTTGGCCACCGTCTGTTTGTGTGTGCGAGAAGAACGAGTTTTATTTTGCGAGTGTGCGTACGCATGATTTGTCGTTCGGATGCGTGGTTGGAGATTTGTGTTATTTTAAAATGTGGCTATATAAATGTGACAATTATGCCATTGAATTATTATTTGCAAATGTGGTGGCAGTTATAAAGCGATTGGTCGCGTGTGTTGGTTTATTTCCTAAGAAAGGAAATTGTTAAACGTGAGTGAGAGAAGGGTGAAGATAATTCATATTTGTTTTATAGCCTGTTGATTTAATGCAATCTTTTACCTGCTTCGTGTGAGAAAACTTTAATGAACATTCCTGATTTGGTTGTGTGCTGTGTTCCCCTCAGGTCTGTGTTGGGCTGGCGGTTGTTGGTGTGTTTAATAGACCTCCCCTCGCCCATCATGCGAGTGGCTGTTAGGATTTAACAGCATGGGTCAGACTGTACTGACGGCGGGGTTCCAGTACCCTTCTTCCTTCCCTCCTTTCTTCTCTCCTCCCAGCTACCTTTCCCCCCCCCCCTCCCGGGGGCTTCACCCGGAGCCTGGACTGGTTGGTGCCACGCGCTGGTTGGTGTTACGCTCTGGTTGGGGCCACGCTCTCGTTGGGACCGCGGACTGGTTGGTGCCACGTGCTGGTTGAGGCCACGCTCTGGTTGGGACCGGGGACTGGTTGGTGCCACGCGCTGGTTGACGGCCACGCTCTGGTCGGGACCGCGGTACTGGTAGAAAAACCCGCCGGCTTGATGGGCCGGCCCTGATCCCCGTCCAGGACCTCCAGTAACAACGCCACGTTTCCCCCCCCCCCCCCCCCCCCCCCCAGGACGCGCTCTTCACTGTCTGTTTGTGCGTGTCAAGGGTGTCGGCCTTGAACGACTCTCTTCAAGAACCGACCCGGTTTGGAGCACCTAGTGCGACAGGGTGCTCCTAGTAGACTTTGGAGAGGCAGGGGTGTGGAGGCACTCCATGGTGTGGAAAGGGATGGATGCTGGAAATGTTTATTTATAATCGTGTATATGTCATATGTGTTGAAATGCTGTGATTGTGATTGTGTACGTCGTATGGTGAAATGTTTATTTATAATTGTGCATGTTGTGTGTGTTGGAATGCTTGATTGTGATTGTGCATGTTGTGTGTGTTGGAATGCTTATTTATGACTGTATGTTGGTGTGAATAAATGGGGTGTTGTATCGTAATCTTTATTGTGTGGTCTCTTGGGGGGGCGTGTGAGGTCAGTCACTCCCTTCACTCCCACCTAGACCGATCCTGTCAGGGCAGACCTCCAGGGGTCGGTCGTGACAATTGTGGGGCTCGTCCGGGATGTGAGGGCTCTGACTGTCTCTCTCGTTTCGCGGAGTACCTGTTTAGTTTTGTCTGTTTTGTATATGTTTAGTCAGTTTGTCGTGTTTGTTCGTGGGTGGTTGGCTGGGTGACTCTAGTGTGAAGGGAGTCTTTTTGTGGCCTGAGGGAACATCCGGTGTGACTCGGGAGTCGAGGTGAGACCAGGGGGAGTCGACCGCGACCAGACCCCTTCTTCCGCCGGGTGCCTTACTCAGGTACGGCCGTAAGTCTTGCCTTTCTGTTGCCGCTCAGTCTGCCCATTCCTGTTTTGTAGTTAGCCAGGTTTTTTTTACCGGGTTATTGAGTACAGGGGTTGTATCGGACGTTAGTGTCTCTTTTTTTTTTCCTCTTCCGGATTCCGTTTGCATTTTTGTTTGTTTTTTCGGCCAGCCCCACCGCACTGTTGCTCGTGCTGTGGAGCGCGGTGTTGCCAGAGTGGAGCAGCCGGACATAGTTTTTTTTTTTTTTTTGTTTTTCGGTGAGCCCCACCGCACTGTTGCTCGTGCTGTGGAGCGCGGTGTTGCCAGAGTGGGAGCAGCCGGAACTTGTCCGCACACACGCACACACACACATACACACATATACACACACCCCTAAAATATTTGTTTTTCAAGTGGAATCATCTTTCCCCCGTATTTGAAAACCGTAGGATATTGTTGTCATGGCGACGTCCGGTGCTGGTGGTATGGCGACTCGTGCGTCGAAGAAGAAAGGTCTTCAGAATGTAGTCCCTACTATTAGTACCAGCACTTCGACTACAGTGACTTCCACTTATTCCAGTGCTGTAGCCGATAGCCCAGTGAGTACTTTCACTACTTCTTCACTAGGGGATCTTTCTGCTGAGACCCCGACTGGCACTTCCGCTTGGAAGCGTCAGAGTATAGTGAAACAACTGTGGGTTCTGTTGAGTCACAGATACCGAAGCCCTCTCTTCTCCATGCTTCCCCTCGTAAGGAGTATGCCCCGGGAGACTCTCTCATGGTAAGGTCGAGACCCAAGGGACGGGTCAGACGGGTCATCCTCCCGTGTCGGGAGTGGTGAACCCCGCCCAGGACATCACCTCCGTCCTGATGTTTCTGGAGCGACAGCGACGGGAGGATGAGGCCCTACGTAAGGAAGAGGCTGCTAGGCAGGAAGCTCTGCGTAGGGAAGAGGCAAGGCTCCGTAGGGAAGAGCTAGATAGGATGGAGGCTCTGCGCAGAGAGGAGACTGACAGACAGGAGATTATGCATATGGAGGAGGCTATTCTGCGTCGGGAGGAGGAAACTCGGGTAGGGAAGAGGCTGCCCGACAGGAAGATCTGCGCAGAGAGGAGGCTGCTCAGCGTAGGGAAGAGGCTGCTCTGCGCAGAGAGGAGGCTGCCAGACAGGAGGATCGGCGTAGAGAGGAGGCTGCCAGACAGGAGGCTCAGCGTAGGGAAGAGGCTGCCCTTCGTAGGGAAGAACTAGACAGGATGGAGGCTCTGCGTAGGGAGGAGATGGAAACAACTTCTTTCGCGGACTCCCGCGTCTGTAAATCAGGGGGTTGATCGGCAGGCAAGTGATAGAGTTAGAGGCCCAAAGTTAAAGCTTCCAGAGTTCAGACCTAGTGAGGACATTGATATGTTCTTAGAGCATTTTGACAAGGTTGCTAGTTCATACCAATTGTCTGAGGAACAAAAGGCTATGCACCTTTTTTCTGGATTATCTGGTGCTGCAAGGGAGTGTGTGCTCACTCTAAATGAAGGCGCGTCTTATGCAGACATGCAGTTGGCCTCTGCGTAAGCGTTTCCACCTTACCCCAGAGACGTACAGGAGGAAGTTCAGGTCCATGAAGAAGAATAACGACGAGACCTTCGTGCAGTTTGGTGATAGGCTCCCGCAAAACGCTAGGGTATGGCGTCAGTTGGCTAAGTTGGAGCTGGAGGATCTGATCCTCATTGAACAGCTCACCAAACACTGTGTCCCAGAGTTGAGGATCCGGATAGGCGAGACAGCACCTCAGGATTTCGCGGCTGCGATTCATACCGCTGAGGTGTTTGCTGAAGCTCGCAGGGCTTATGGGCATCGCCCAGATACGGAGAGGAAGCCCTCCACAGGATTTAGTGGCAATAAGGCGCCGACAACTGCTAGCGGGGGTGAACAAGGCAGGCAGTTCATCGGGGATTTCAGCGCCCGACTGTGTTTTCTTTGTGGTCGTCCTGGCCACATTAGGAAAGATTGTCCTAAAGCCGCTGGTAGTCATGGGCTAGTCCTTTTCAACGTCCTCGTGCCTCGGCTAACGTGGGTTCCACCCCAGCTTCTGGAGATTCAGAGTGCCCAGTGTTTCTCTCTGTTGTTGGTTCCTCCTTGGTCGACACCATCAGGGATTCGGGAGCATCACGCTCTTTGTTGATAAGGATTTGGTTTCCCCTGAGGCCCGGCGGGGCGCTAGTTATGATGTGTGCGGGTTGGAGGACTGGTTTTACCTCCACCCGTCCTTCTGTACTCTTTCCCTATCTCCACCCCCTACTTCTGTGGCGAAGTATGGGCCATCGCGGTGGAGCGACCTATGTATTCCCTTCTCATAGGGAATACCGTCACCTTTGCGGACGGACGCAGTCAGTCGTGTCTACGGTTTCTGCCCGTACAGGCGTGTGTGGGAGTTACCACACGCGCCAAAGCTAAGAAGCAGGAACAGGAATTGCGTCCCGTTCTCCAGCCGATCTCTGACGAGGTTCTGGCCAGGGCCGATCCTGCTACCATGATCCGTCTTCAGGCCGGGACTTGGATGTCCAACGCCTGCGACAACTGGTGGGTCGTCCCGCTCAGTCTGCCCGACACGCCAAGGTGAGCTTCAAGCTCCACAAGGGGATCCTCTTTAGGGTTTTCACTCAGGCAGATCGTGTGGCCAAGCAGCTTGTCGTTCCCCAAAGCTTGAGAGAATCTGTTCTCCGGCAGGCCCACAAATTCACCCATGGCAGGTCATATGGGCTCAAAGCGGACTCTCGAGCGTGTAAGACAGGACTTCTTCTGGCCAGGGATGAACTCACAGGTTAGGCAGTACTGCCGCAGTTGCGATACCTGCCAACGGACAACGCCTAAGGGGCGCTTGAGGCGTGTTCCCCTGGGATCAGTGCCACTGGTTGGGGAGCCATTCAGCAAGGTTGGGGTCGACCTGGTGGGACCATTAAGCACCACCCGATCGCGGTCCCCGCTACATTTTGGTGTGGTAGATTACGCGACTCGATATCCAGAGGCTGTCCCACTTAGGACTATCGATGCCCTACGGTTGCTGAAGCTCTCTGGCAGATTTGGACGCGCACTGGCGTGCCCAAAAGATCCTTTCGGACCAGGGGGACTCAGTTTCTGTCCGAACTCATGCAGGAGGTGAACACTCTGCTCAACGTTCACAAGGAGACAACGTCTCCCTATCATGCGCAGGCCAATGGCCTTGTCGAGCGTTTCAATGGGACGTTGAAGCAGATGTTGCGTCGCCTATGTATAGAGCAACCTCGTGAGTGGGATCGCTTTATTCCTGCTGTACTGTTCGCCTACAGGGAGGTTCCACAGGAAAGCATGCGGTTTTCCCCATTTGAACTCCTGTATGGCAGAACAGTACGAGGACCCCCCAACATCCTGAAGCAGATGTGGACTCACGACGATGTGGAACCAGTTGTTAAGGAAGAAAGTCGTTATGTGGTTGATCTGCGCAACCGCATCGCTGGGCACTTGCCAGCTTGCTCAGCAACACTTGCAGTCGGCAAAAAACAAGTACAAGGCTTTGTACGACCGGCGCAGTGTTGAACGTGGTTTGGGCCAGGTGATGAGGTGTTGCTTCTCCTTCCACAAAAGAAGACAAGTTGCAGCTTGCTTGGCAGGGCCCTTTCGTAGTCTGCAGTCGGGTGGGTGACTGGGACTATAGGATTCGCGTGCGAGGCAAAGAACGCCTGTACCATGCCAACCTCTTGAAGGCATACGTGCGACGAACTCAGTGCCAGGCAGGCTTCACCCCTGTCGTTGTGGAGAGTGGCGATGAGCACGCCGTGTCGGTGGTTCAGGACATCCCCACTGTTCCTCTCGTCGAGGAGGAGTCGTGGCAGGATGTTTGCTTTGGTACAACCTCTCCTCAGCTCAGACAGATCAACTGCGCAGGTTGTGCCACGAGTTCCAGGACGTGCTCACAGATCGTCCCCTGCACAGTACACTTGGCGATGTGTACGCTTGAATTAACCACCGAGACCCCGATTAGGGTTAAACAGTACCCTCTGCCTCACTCCCAGACGTCTGCCATCCAACAGGAGGTGCAGGCCATGCTAAGGTTAGGGGTCATTGAACGTGCGAGTTCCCCGTATCATCCCCCATCCTCCTGGTAAAGAAGAAGGACGGCAAAATGAGATTTTGCGTCGATTTTCGTCGATTGAATAAGGTTCTCCGGTTTGATGCTGAACCTATGCCGGATGTCGACAGAATCTTCGCTCAGCTGAGTCAGGCCAACTTTTTCTCGAAGTTCGATCTCGCAAAAGGGTACTGGCAGATTCCCATGCGCAGAAGAGGACAAACCCAAAACGGCATTCACGACGCCTGAAGGACAGTTCCAGTGGAACGTGATGCTTTTGGCCTCAAAACTGCTGGAGCAATTTTCAGTCGCGTCATGCGACAATTGCTTCTCCTCTCGATACGCCAGATCTGAATAACTTCAAGGATGACCTGCTGCTTAGTTTGTGAGTGGAACTCGCACGTCTCGCTCCTCCGTCGCTGTTTCTTCGTTTGCGCGAGGTTCAGATGTCAGCCCGTCCTTCCAAATGCCAGCTTGGTCAGGACGAGATTTCCTTTCTGGGACATCATTTGCAGCGGGGTTTGATCACTCCTGAGGAAGACAAGGTGGCCAAAATTTGCAGGTGCCAAACCTCCTGGTACCAAAAGGGAATTGCGGTCATTCCTTGGACTTGCGGGGTTTCTACCGCAAGTTCATTCATGACTTTGCAAAAGTTGCCTTGCCCTCACTGACCTGACGAAGGGAAGAAGCCAGAACGTCTAGTTTGGGGTGAGAGTTGCCAACAGGCTTTTGACGCCTTGAAGACGGCCCTCACTACTCGCCCAGTCTTGGCTCTCCCAGATCCTAGTCTCCCTTTTGTCCTGCGGACTTATGCTTCTGCGGTGGGGGTTGGGGCTGTGTTGCTGCAAGATCAGGGGAAGGGACTCCAACCGCTTGCTTATGCGAGCAAAAAACTCACTGACGCCGAGACTAGATACCACACAATTGAGCAAGAGTGTTTAGCAGTCGTGTGGGGCATCAGGAAGTTTTACCCCCACTTGTACGGCCGTGAGTTTGTGCTGGAGAGCGATCATCATCCTCTCCAGTACCTGGACCAGATCCGGCCAGTCAGTCGTCGACTCATGGGTTGGCAGTGGAACTGCAGAGTCATGCGTTCACTTTCCGTCATATCAAGGGTTCCTGTAATACGGATGCTGACTATCTTAGCCGAGCTCCGTAGTCAGCACATTGGAAAATCAGTCAGAGGACACTTTCCCCTCAACCAGGGTCATATCCCCTTTTGGTCTCTGTATCAGGTGTAGTGACAGTTTTCACTTCAGTGATGTTAACGGTAGTGAATCACCAATGGTTCGGATTGTTACTTTCATGGTTGGAAGGTTCGCTTAGTTGTTTGATAAATGTAGTATTATGTATTTCTCGGTGTGATTCTTATCGTAGAATGTTTGTATTGGATTTATCGTACTCTGTCGATCACAGAGAGTTGGGTTCGGTCCCATTTGTTGTGAATTTTGCACATGCGTCAAGGTTCAAAGGAGCACTGTATCTCAGAGAAACAGATGCTTTTAGAAGGGGGGTTTGTCACGAGTTTGTCACGAGGCCTACGACGTTTGACCCAACTGGGTGGCGGAAATATTCATTTGTTTATTGTCGTCGTTGTTGTCGTATATCTGTCCCTTAATGTGGCTTGTGGTGTGGTTGCACCTTTGGTGTGGTTTAGTTCAGGTTAGGTTTACTTTCTCTCTCTCTCTCTCTAATTCCACTGCCGTGCATTCATCCTGCAGGTTCACGGTGTGGTGGGTATCTTTTTCTTGTACTGGCTGTCTATCGGCCTCTCGCCTGTCTTTTTACCTGTCGCACGTGCTTCATTTCTTTTAGTTTGAAGTATGCTCACTCTGTGACGTAGCGTGGCATGTTGGCCGCCATCGCTGAGGGAGGTTAGCTCTTTTACTCGAGCGGAAGATGTCTCTGGGAGCGCCTGCTCCGGTCTTGGTTCTTCACCGTATCGTCGAAGGTACAGTCGGTATCTTCAATTCCTACAGTCGGCCTGTAGGAGAGGGACATCACTTCTTCCTTTTCCGCATCTGTGCCTCTGTCCTCTCGACTGGACAGAGGGCAGAGAGAGTCGTTTGACCGCCTCTTCGGGATCACCCACGGGTAGCTGGTAAGCATCAGTTTCGTGGTTTGTTTGTTTTGGTTTGTTGTTGTTAGCCGGCTTATTCTTCTCTTTTGCGCAATTTTCTTTGGTTTGCAAAATTGTAAAAGAAATATTGTTTGAGACCTTTTCTCTGGTTAATTCAATCTTTAACCTGGCAATTCTAAATTATATCCAAAATTCTTTCTCCTGTTTATGCATCTGGTGATGCGGTAGTCGGTGGGATGGGAGAGAACCTGGTGATTCAGGGTTGGTACTTGCTTGGTCTCGCTCGTCCGCCCCTGTCACATTCGCCGGACTCTTATCCTTCGGCACCGTCTGTTTGTGTGTGCGAGAAGAACGAGTTTTATTTTGCGAGTGTGCGTACGCATGATTTGTCGTTCGGATGCGTGGTTGGAGATTTGGTGTTATTTTTTAAAAAGTGGTATAAAATGTGACAATTATGCCATGAATTATTATTTGCAAATGTGGTGGCAGTTATAAAGCGATGGTCGCTGTGTTGGTTTATTTCCTAAGAAAGGAAATTGTTAAAACGTGAGTGAGAGAAGGGGGAAGATAATTCATATTTGTTTTATAGCCTGTTGATTTAATGCAATCTTTTACCTGCTTCGTGTGAGAAGACTTTAATGAACATTCCTGATTTGGTTGGTGTGCTGTGTTACGCTCAGGTCTGTGTTGGGCTGGCGTTGTTTTGGGGTGTTTAATAGACCTCCCCTCGCCCATCATGCGAGTGGCTGTTAGGATTTAACAGCATGGGTCAGACTGTACTGCGGCGGGGTTCCAGTACCCTTCTTCCTTCCCTCCTTTCTTCTCTCCTCCAGCTACCTTCCCCCCCCCCCCCCTCCCGGGGGCTTCACCCGGAGCCTGGACTGGTTGGTGCCACGCGCTGGTTGGTGTTACGCTCTGGTTGGGGCCACGCTCTCGTTGGGACCGCGGACTGGTTTGGTGCCACGTGCTGGTTGAGGCCACGCTCTGGTCGGGACCGCGGACTGGTAGAAAAGCCCGCCGGCTTGACTGGGCCGGCCCTGATCCCGTCCAGGACCTCCAGTAACAACGTCACGTTTCCCCCCCCCCCCCCCGCCCCCCCAGGACGCGCTCTTCACTGTCTGTTTGTGCGTGTCAAGGGTTGTCGGCCTTGAACGACTCTCTTCAAGAACCGACCCGGTTTGGAGCACCTAGTGCGACAGGGTGCTCCTAGTAGACTTTGGAGAGGCAGGGGTGTGGAGGCACTCCATGGTGTGGAAAGGGATGGATGCTGGAAATGTTTATTTATAAAATTTTTGTATATGTCATATGTGTTGAAATGCTGTGATTGTGATTGTGTACGTCGTATGGTGAAATGTTTTATTTATAATTGTGCATGTTGTGTGTGTTGGAATGCTTGATTGTGATTGTGCATGTTGTGTGTGTTGGAATGCTTATTTATGACTGTATGTTGGTGTGAATAAATGGGGTGTTGTATCGTAATCTTTATTGTGTGGTCTCTTGCGGGGCGTGTGAGGTCAGTCACTCCCTTCACTCCCACCTTAGACCGATCCTGTCAGGGCAGACCTCCAGGGGTCGGTCGTGACAATGTACATAACAACAATAACAACAACAATGATGATGATGATGATGATGATGATGATGATGATGAGGTGATGATGATAACAGCGACAACAACAGCGACAACAACAACAACAACAACAACAACAACGATGATGAGATGATGATGTGATGATAGATGATGATGTGATGATGATGATGATGATGATGATGATGACGACGACGAGATGATGATTTATGATGATGATGATGTGATGATAAACAACAATAAGGACAACAACCTGAAGGGAGGCCGGGAGAGCGTGGACCTCTGCCATAATACAGGAGTGAATCCTGTGTCTGTCTTTCGGTCTGGATAGACACCAGTGTCTTATGGAGTTCCTCCCATGACCTCATTCCATTGTTCCACCAAGTTTTGTCATATTGGGTTCTGCGGGGGTTTTGTTTGTTTGTTTGTTTGTTTGTTTGTTTGTTTGTTTTTTTTGTTTGTTTTTCATAGTCTTGTTTCGACAAAGACAGTCAATAGACATAGGCAATAGATACAGAACCTCCAGGGCAAACATTATTGTTATACTTTTTATTATTATCATTATCATCCTCATTATTATTATCATAATCA
>CM031626.1:16906182-16916182 GCA_018398815.1 Conus ventricosus | reverse complement strand
GGAAGGGGGAGGTTGGGAGGATGCGTATTTCCTTCGGTTTAATCAAAAAACTAATAACGGGACGTATAACGCTTTATGCAATGCACTGACAATAAAAACAAGCTTGAACTTTTTAGTACATTCTGCAATAACACGTTCGCGGAGTCTTTTGACTTTTCCGCTGTATACACACCCATTTCAACCTTTACGACGTGGAAACGGATGCTTTATAAGTGACATGAAGTAATGGAATGTAAAAGACATTGATAGAGAAAGCATCTTTTTTTTTAATGGAAGGGGAAACTAAAAGGAAAGAAAGACTGGAAAGCAAAAACACCAATGACATGAGACTGAGAGAGAGAGAGGGATCACAGTTTTATCAAATGGAATACCAGCAAAAGCAAAAATGAGAATCCCCGCTAGCTATGTCCGCATACTCCTTACAACAATACACACTATCGGTCTTCGTTTTCAGTAATACGTTTCTGAGCGAGTTTAGATATCAGTGCATTTGAATCAATCCGGGTTTTTTTTTTTAGGTTTTTTTTTTTTATTTGCTGTCCCAACCTCTGCGCCACCTCAGAGGCAGTGCACCCACGCCGCTCATTCCGACACCCCGTCCACAACCACAGCCCGGTCGGCCCCGCCACAGCCCCAGCACCAGCAATTCCACAGGGAGCAGTCAATGTCATGTCGTCAAGAAGCAACCCACCGGAGGAGACACTGCACTGCTGCCGAGTCACTTCGGTGGTGTTCAGTGGCGCCTGTTCTGATCTAACATACGCAGGACACCACCTACTAAGCCCCCTACTGACGACAATAATTGCTAGTCGCGGAGCCGGCGTGAGTGAGCTCTCCCTCCGGAGGGCACCACCACGTCCGTCCGACAGCCCCATAGACTCGCCGATACCGATGACCCCGACGGAACCAAACCAAGACCTCAGACGTGGAGAGGACATCGAATTTGAGGTCACCATGAGAGCAGGCATGGAGGGCCACAGAATTTGAGACATTTTTTTATGCTGATCGATGAGAATGAGGATGATTAAGATGATGCTACGGATTTCCATTTCGGTCTGAGACTACATGACAGGGCTGTACTCTACGCTTCCTTTCATAATATATCCCGGCGTCAACCAGGCCCGAGAGATACGGGCACCTGCAGTGTTGGTCAGGAAATTTGAGCAACACTCTCAGAAACGCATCCATTAAGTGGATGAAACTCGACTGTGTGGTCCCAGTCTTCCCAACTGTGTCCGCAGCAAACTCAACTCTGGGTAGGAGCCGGTCGGGGCAGAAAAACCCACACGACTCTGATGGGATTCGAACCCACGACCTCCCAGTCGGGATCAATCCGGTATTGATAGAGTATGTACATGGCACTAATTTGGTGGACGATTAGAAACATGGGCTATGATGAAACGATGTAACGACAACAGGTAACGCTGAGCTGTTTGCAATCTATGATTACACATATGCCAAGTGTCATCAGTAAGCTGGTGATTAAATGTGCTGTTAGTTCACCAATTCCAAGCTGAAAGCAGTGCAGAATAATTGGTCTTTCTTTTCAGCAAATGAAACAATGTCTTGGATCCAATGATTAGTCCATATTTACCTCAGTTTCACCATGGGTTTTCCTCAAGCATGTCCTTAAAGATGCCAGTTTTATATTGGTATTGTCGGCTTCTTCACAGCACCTTCTTCCCATGGCACTGTTCTGGCCTTCGTTGGCTGCTTTCCATGCACCAATCACAGTTGATCACTACTTTCCATCCACCAATCACAGTTCAGCACTACTGTCCATGCACCAATCACAGTTGATCACTACTTTCCATGCACCATTCACAGTGCATCACTACTTTCCATCCACCAATCACAGTGCATCACTACTTTCCATGCATCGATCACAGTTCATCACTACTTTCTATGCACCAATCACAGTGCATCACTTCTTTCCATGCACCAATCACAGTGCATCACTACTTTCCATCCACCAATCACAGTGCATCACTACTTTCCATGCACCAATCACAGTTCATCACTACTTTCCATGCACCAATCACAGTTCATCACTACTTTCCATGCACCGATCACAGTGCATCACTACTTTCCATCCACCAATCACAGTTCATCACTACTTTCCATCCACCAATCACAGTTCATCACTTCTTTCCATGCACCAATCACAGTGCATCACTACTTTCCATGCACCAATCACAGTGCATCACTACTTTCCATGCACCAATCACAGTGCATCACTACTTTCCATGCACCAATCACAGTTCATCACTACTTTCCATGCACCAATCACAGTTCATCACTACTTTCCATGCACCAATCACAGTGCATCACTACTTTCTATGCACCAATCACAGTTCATCACTACTTTCCCTGCTTTCCGAGGCAGCTGGAATGTGCCAATATTACAGAATTCCGGGTGGCGCCCGTTCTTAGACACATGATGGAACTGTCAAAACCAGGCCGGATTCTGCTGACTAGTCCCACGCAAGGACCAAAAAAAGCAGATCCAGACAAACGGCTCTGTTCAGAAGACACATGTCGATAGAATATGGTTTCGTCATTAACGGTGTGATACCCACTTCGCTTCGCACGACACCTGCCACCCCCATCTCTTTCTCATCCTCCACCCCCACCCTTTTTTTCTTTTTCTTTTTTTTTCCAAATCATATTCATAACAACGAAGGAAATGTTTGCCTGCATTTCTTCTCTCCCCATAATTTCAAAGAAAATTGTTTTTTTTTTTTTAAAAGACAAAGTATGTATATAAATAGAGTGAAAAGTAACCGCGTGTTAGCACCATATTCCAAAGAGCCGAGGGGATTTTCAACAAATAGGTCTGATTAAGAGGTCACACCAGAAATGAAAATGACAAATTCCCCTTACAACAGCCGCCTGAGGGTGGTCCTCGTTGTTGTTGCTGTTGTTGTTGTTGTTGTTGTTGTTGTTGTTGTTCTTGTTGCTGTTGTTGTTGTTGCTATTATTGTTGTTGTTGTTGCTTTGTTTCGTTTAGTTTTGTTTCTCTTTTTTTTTCTTGTGAAAAAACATTCATTGAATAATCGTTATTTTCACACTGTGTTCTCTCTTTTGGTTATTTTGCCTTTCATTTTGAGTAACACTATTGTCTGCTCCGGTCTTCCGTCCACAAAATGGTACACCAATTCAGACCATGACATGACAGGAAAATGTGCATGGGATTAGGGATACGTCAAACGGAAATATCAGTTGGGGGGGGGGGGGGGGGGGGAGGGGGGGGGAGGGGGCGGTAACCTATGGTCCCATGGGGAGATAAGTGCATGCCCTTCACTCCATACCAATGCTGCTTCTGGCGCTAACTTGCCTAGCAGAGATATGCAGGAAATTCCCGGCAAACAAAGACACATTCTCCAAGAATAATGTTCCACGCTTCGTCACATGGCTCGAGCTGAAACATGGCAGCAGCAACTGAAGAAAAAAAATAAACTATGGGACTTTTAAAAAAAAATAATGATAATAATAATATTGGAGTAGCCTTTCTTCCACATAGGTTTCTTACATAAGGGGGTGGGGGTGCATGCGCACGTGTGTGTGCGTGCGTGCGTGCGTGCGCGCGCGCGCGCGCGCGCGCGTGTGTGTGTGTGTGTGTGTGTGTGTGTGTGTGTGTGTGTGCGTGCGTGCGTGTGTGGAGGGGGGGGGGGGCGCGCATGTGTGTGTGTGTGTGTGTGTGTGTGTGTGTGTGTGTGTGTGTGTGTGTGTGTCTGTGACACGTCAGTTTATTTGTTCTAGCTGATAATTCTGTAGTCGGTGTTCTCCCTGTTTCTTTTCTTGCCAACGCCTGTCTTTCTATTCCCTTCACGTCTGTGCCTGCCTGTCCTACCGCCTTTGTCAGCCCCCCCCCCCCCCCCCCCCAAGTCTTGACACGTGTGAGGCGTGCTTTATTTCCTTTCAGTTCCGCAAGCCACCCCTTCCCATGTTCACCAGTGTGGCGGTCAGCACGTCAGAGTACAGCGACGGCGCCCAGATTTCTGTGGAGTACCTGGCCCCCGAGAAACCTTTCGCCCTCTGGTTTGTCAACGGTCTGCCGGTCAGAGGTGTGTGCTGGAGTGAGGGGGGGGGGGGGTGCAGGGGGGGGGGGCAGGGGGGCAGGGGGGTGGTATGAGTGACGAGCTTCATAGCTGCGAGAATTCCTCGAGTGGCGGGCCTGTACTAGCGGAGAGCAAAGCGAGCGCGCTAGAGAAGCAACGACACGGACGCTAGAGAAAATCGAATGGGTATACAGTTTCTTCTGTAAACTCTTCCGAACATTGGTAGGTCCAGCACTGTGATCGTTTTGAACATCAACAACAGGACGTCATCAGTTATAGTTCATGGATTACAGAACATCACTCCTTACAATGCTCCAGTTACTACACGTTACCATTTTCCATGCACGAATTACATGACGTCACTGCTTTCTGTGCTCTGATCGTAGGGCGTCACTTCGTTTCCTGCACGAATTACAGGACGTCACTAATATGTGTGAGGCAGATAACAAGACGTGACTTTTTTGTGCGGCTTTTACAACACGTCACTACTTGTCGTGTGTCAATAACAGGATGTCACTACTTTCCATGCACCAATCACAGGACGTCAACAGTCTTTATGCACCAATCACAGTACATCACTACTTTCCATGCACCAATCACAGTTCATCACTACTTTCCATGCACCAATCACAGTACATCACTACTTTCCATGCACCAATCACAGTACATCACTACTTTCCATGCACCAATCACAGTTCATCACTACTTTTCAGTTCCTAAAACAGAGGATGCCTCAACGGTCGGTCATTTTCTCTTGCACGGCAGAGTCCCAAGATATTCTTGTGGTTTCTCAACAATCCCTATCGCCACTCGCTGCTAGAGTGTGCTATGAAAATTTTTCACTAACAAAAATTCGCCAGAACCGGCACCCAATGTCTGTGAAACGAGTCTCAAATGTATGAGTTAGGAGACAAAAAAAAAAAAAAAGCCGACGGCTATTTCTACGAATCAGGGGAACTTAGTATTTTCGGTGCATAGAAGCAATAAAAATGGCTGAGCAATATGTGGAGGTGTCCTCCACTTTCCCAGGCTGTAATCTTGCCGCCTATACGTTCGCTGCTCAGTGGAGCATATTTCACAGAACAGAAAACAATGCCTTCACCGATGTACTCTCTCTCTCTCTCTCTCTCTCTCTCTCTCTCTCTCTCTCTCTCTCTCTCTCTCTCTCTCTCTCTCTCTCTCTCTCTCCTCTCTCTCTCTCTCTCTCTCTGTCTGTCTGTCTCTCTCTCTCTCTCTCTCTCTCTCTCTCTCTCTCTCTCTCTCTCTCTCTCTCTCTCTCTCTCTCTCTCTCTCTCTCGTATTTTCCACGCCACATCAGTTGCATTCGTATCACACGACTTTATTTCCGGTTTCTACTACACAGCAGCGCCCCCTGCTTTTTTTTCCTCTGGCATTTCCAGTTCCGACAATCCGCAAGAAGCAGCCAATACCAAGTAGCAACAAAGCACCAAGGCTGGGAAGACAGCACCGTGCTGCCTGGTGCCCTCGGTAGTGATCACTGGGAGCCTGTTCTGATCCAGCATACCCAGGAAGTTACCTGATACGCCCTGACTATGCCTGTGATGATTGTGGAGCCATGGAGGCATGGTCGCAATCATCCAGAGAGCACATGAACTTGCTGTTGCAGTTTAAAAGGGAGACAAGAGAGGAGGAACTTTTTTTTTTTTTTTTTTTTTTTGCGAAAGCCGTCATAGCAATAATGACGAGTTACAAGCTTTCTGTTACTTACCGCTTTTAGATCTTTGTATTTTCGGTCAGTGTAGTGCTATTGTTGATTTGTTTGAAACATTTGGAAAGTTAACGAATGCCTAATTGTTCAGTATTGTTTTTGGATCGATTGATAATGTGAGTGGAATATTCAAGATTATGTTAGAACGTTCACCAGGTCTCCGTAAGTTTCTAGTGCATTACCGAAGGTTTGAGGATGTTGTAGAAGCTGGCCGAATTACACTCGTATAGGCTCGTCACGATTTTATTGGTTCAGCTTACTGATGTGCAGAATATTCTAGAAAAGAATAATCGAGTAGGTTCGAGAATATTTTTTCGATATCATAAAAATGAATGAGAGCTGTGCGACTGAGAGGGCAATGAAAAGCTGCCATTCGTAGAATATTCACTGCTGGGTGTACGATTGAGTTACTGTACGGCTTATTCAACCTGAAGGTCAGTGGTTTGTTTTTGTTCCTATATTCTTCGACGTTTATAAATAAAAGGATCCTCTTCGTTTCAATACCGCCTGGTGTATTTTGTCGTCTGCAAGCCGAATAATTACCACAGGATCTACAACGAACTCTCACAAGCTAGAGTACTGCACTTACCTTGTACAGAGGAAGTTCATCGCTTTAGCGTGTAACACTTGCCCATACACACAACTTTGGTTAGACCTCACTGAGGGCATAGACACGAAGAGCAAGCCGAGACATGGGGTCACAACGTGAACTGGATATAGAGCATGGGAAATGGGTGAGGAAGGGAAGGAGGGTTCATCATTTGACGCTTTGATGATGATCGATAGGAATGGGGATGGCAAGGATAATGTCATGGGGTTATGTTCTACTCAGAGACTAAATGACAAGGCTGTACTCTGCATTGTTTTTTAAAAGATTAATCCATCCATCCATCCATCCACCCACTCATCGTCCATCATCAATGACTCATCTGTCCATCCACTGTCCATTCGTTCCTCCATCATTCGTACGCCAGTTGATTCATCTGTTATCCGTCATCCATGCATTCACCCAACATCCACTGGCCCACCCACCACCTAGCACCCACCCTCCACTCATCCACCCACCATCATCCATCATCCATCGACCAACAGTTTACCCAGCCACCCATCCATCATCGACCCACCCGTACAACCAACCCGCTCACCCATCCACCCACCCACCCATACTAATCCGAGCACCCCCTCCACCTCCTTCCCTCCCCCCCTCCAGAGGAACGGATGGACTACCGGGTGATCAACGACTTCAACCAGCGAGGCATCACCATCATGTCATCTCTGCGCGACAAGGAGAGTCTCTACGGGGTGTGCCTGCAGAACGTGGTGGCGGAGATCTGCCTGTTCCTGCGTCCCCTGCCGCCCAACGACGAGCTCCGCTTGAGGCTGAACTTCCCCTGGCCTCTCCTCATCCCTGGTCAGTCAGGGTCTGGTCAGGGCGGGGAGGGGGGGGGGGCAGGGGGGACTGGGAACGGCTTAGATCGGGTTGGGTTGAGTTGGGGTGTGTTGGGTTGGGTTGGGTTGGGTTGGGTGTTGGGTTGGGTTGGGTTGGGTTGGGTTGGGTTGGGTTGGGGTTGGGTTGGGTTGGGTTGGGTTGGGTTGGGTTGAGGTGGGTTGGGTTGGGTTGAGGTTGGGTTGGGTTGAGGTGGATTGAGGTGGGTCGGGTTGAGGTTGGGTTGGGTTGAGGTGGGTTGGGATGGGTTGCGTTGGGTTGGGTTGAGGTGGGTTGGGTTGGGTTGAGGTGGGCTGGGTTGGGTGGGATGGGTTGGCTAGGGTTGAGGTGGGTTGGGTTGGGTTGAGGTGGGTTGGGTTGGTTTGAGGTGGGCTGGGTTGGGTGGGTTGGGTTGAGGTGGGTTGGGTTGGGTTGAGGTGGGCTGGGTTGGGTTCAGGTGGGTTGGGTTGGGTTGGGTTGAGGTGGGTTGGGGTGGGCAGGGTTGGGTTGGGTTGTGTAGGGTTGGGGTGGGCTGGGTTGGGTTTTGTAGGGTTGGGTTGAATTGAGGTGGGCTTGGTTGGGTTGAGGTGGGCTGGGTTGGGTTGAGTTGGGTTAGGTTGGGTTGGGTTGGGTTGGGTTGAATTGAGGTGGGCTTGGTTGGGTTGAGGTGGGCTGGGTTGGGTTGAGGTAGGTTGGGTTGGGTTGGGTTAGGCTGGGTTAGGCTGGGTTGGGCTGAGGTGGGTTGAGATGGGTTGGTTTGGTTGAGGTGGGTTGGGTTGGGTTGGGTTGAGGTGGGTTGGGTTGGGTTGAGGTGGGTTGGGTTGAGATGGGTTGGGGTTGGTTGAGGTGGGTTGGGTTGGGTTGGGTTGGATTGGGTTGAGGTTGGTTCGGTTGGGGTGATCTCTGGTCAGTCAGTGTGTGGGCTGGCCTTGGAACGGTTTGGGCTGGGTTGAGTTTGGTCTGTTCGGGGTGTTTGGTTGGGTTGGGTAGGGTTGGGTTGGGTTGGGTTGAGTTTGGTCTGTTCGTGGTGTGTTGGGTTGTGTTGGGTTAATCTTTGTCTGTTCGGGGTGTTTGGTTGGGTTGGGTAGTATTGGGTTGGGTTGGGTTTGGTTGGTCTGGGTTGGGTTAGGTTGGGTTGAGGTGGGTTGGGTTGGGTTGGGTTGGGTTGGGTTGGATTGGGTTGAGGTGGGTTGGGTTGGGTTGGGTTGAGGTGGGTTGGGTTGGGTTAGGCTGGGTTGGGTTGGGTTGAGGTTGGTTGGGTTGAGATGGGTTAGGTTGGATGTGGCTGGGTTGGGTTGGGTTGGGTTGGGTTAGGCTGGGTTAGGCTGGTTGGGTTGAGGTGGGTTGAGATGGGTTGGGTTTGGTTGAGGTGGGTTGGGTTGGGTTGGGTTTGGTTGAGGTGGGTTGAGATGGGTTGGTTTGGTTGAGGTGGGTTGGGTTGGCTTGGGTTGGGTTGAGTGGGTTGAGTTGGGGTGATCTCTGGTCAGTCAGTGTGTGGGCTGGCCTTGCAACGGTTTGGGCTGGGTTGAGTTTGGTCTGTTCGGGGTGTTTGGTTGGGTTGGGTAGGGTTGGGTTGGATTGGGTTGAGTTTGGTCTGTTCGTGGTGTGTTGGGTTGTGTTGGGTTAAGCTTTGTCTGTTCGGGGTGTTTGGTTGGGTTGGGTAGTATTGGGTGGGTTGGGTTGGGTTGGTCTGGGTTGGGTTGGGTTAGGTTGGGTTGAGGTGGGTTGGGTTCGGTTGGTTGGGGTGAGTTGGGCTGGGTTGGGTTGGGTTGAGGTGGGTTGGGTTGGGTTGGGTTGGGTTAGGTTGAGGTAGGTTGGGTGGGTTGGGTTGAGATGGGTTGGGTTTGGTTGGGTTAGGTTGGATTGGGTTAGGTTAGGTTGGGTTGGGTTGAATTTGAGGCTGCACTTCCCATGGCCTCTCATGATCTCTGGTCAATCATTGTGTAGGTAGTGGGTGGGCTACCCTTGGGACAGTTTGGACTGGGTTGGGCTGGGCCGTGTTGGGTTGGGTTGGGTTGAGGTGGGTTGGATTGGGTTGAGTTGGGTTTGGTCTGTTCAGGGTGTGTCGGGTTGGGTTGGGATGGAGGTAAGGCTGGCTATGTTTGAGGTTTAACCGACGGTTTAGGTTGGATTAGTTGAGCTGTGTCGGGTTTGATTGGGTAAGGTCGATTTGGGTCGAGATGGGTCTGGCTGGATTCGGTTAAGTGGGAGGTGAGACAGGGTAAGTTTGAGGTTCGATTGATTGATGGTTTAGGTTGGGCAAGGTATAATTGGGTTTGGTTCCATTGGGTTGGGTTTTGTTGTTGTTGTTGTTGTTGTTGTTTTGGGGGGGATGGGTCTGACTGGGTTTGGTTGTAATGAATAGAGTCAGGTTGGGCTGAGTTGCCGTACTGTGCTGTGCTGTGCTGTGCTGTGTTGTGTTATGCTGTGCTTTGCTGTGCGTGCTTTGCTGTGTTGTGTTATGCTGGCTGTGTTGTGCTTGCGTGCGTGCTGTGCTGTGTTGTGTTATGCTGTGCTGTGCTGTGTTGTGTTATGCTGTGCTGTGCTGTGTTGTGTAATGCTGTGCTGTGCTGTGCTGTGTGTGTTGTGTTATGCTGTGCTGTGCTGTGTTGTGTTATGCTGTGCTGTGCTGTGCTGTGTTGTGTTATGCTGTGCTGTGCTGTGCTGTGCTGTGCTGTGCTGTGCTGTGCTGTGTTGTGTAATGCTGTGCTGTGCTGTGCTGTGTTGTGTTATGCTGTGCTGTGCTGTGTTGTGTTATGCTGTGCTGTGCTGTGCTGTGCTGTG
>CM031626.1:16891182-16898682 GCA_018398815.1 Conus ventricosus | reverse complement strand
ATGTTAATTTGCGTTTGTTCATTCTCCAACTGTTGCTGCTGTGTGGATGTGTTCAGTATGGGGTATATGGGCAAACGTGGAACATCCTTTTTTTTTTTTGGGGGGGGGGGGGGGTGCTTCCTTTGTTTGTTCTGTGTGCTCTGTGCTGTCATATCTGCTAGGCGATTCGGTGTCGTGGGCAGCATTCCTTTGGAGTTATGGGCGTGTATTTATTTCGTCATGGAAGCAGGAGTTTGTTTGTTACTTATGTCATGGTCATCGCAGCCAATATGATAGCAACAGTAACCATGACTATGTAGACGCTAATCGGCTCCAGTCCTCATCCATGTGCGTCTGTCTGTCTGTCTGTCTCTCTCTCTCTCTCTCTCTCTCTCTCTCTCTCTCTCTCTCTCTCTGTGCGTCCACCAGGTTTGGTTCAAGCGTGTTCCCTCTTCCGCCCCTTTTCCATCTACTACGAAGGCCACAGCGCCGCCTTCGACGAAGGGTTCGTCACTCCCGTCCCCATATCCGCCCCCTGGCGGTGTCGCCTGCACGTGGACTGCATGGTGCTCTGCCCTTTCCTCAGCAACGGACAGGTCAACGTCACCATCGCGCGCATGAATCCGCGCATCGTGTCCGTCCTCAACGCGGACGAGCTTCCGCTGGAGTTTCGGAAGGGGAAAGAGAGGAGGCGGTTGACCCGGATGTTGGGGCCTTACTTTGGCTACGGGTACATCTTCATTCCGGATTTCGTGCCCTTGAGGGATGCGGGCACTTACAAGTGCACGTTCAAAACGCAGACCACGGCTGTGGGTATTAGCTCTTCTGTGGAGGTGAATTAGGTCACGTCACAGAGAAGAGGGAGAAGGGGTGCGGGGTGGGGAGAAAGAATTTTTTTTTTAAATATTGACGCTAGGGATTGTTGACTGTGTTTCACTAATCACTGAGCGCACTGCGTGCTTCCGTAGGATCAAAACAGATTGCTCTGTAGAGGCATTGACAGTTGTTAGATAACACGGCCTTTTTCAGGTTTTTGATTGATTTAATTTAGAGTCTCTTCACAACAGTGGTGATATTAGACTTTAAAAAAAAAATAATAAAATAAAATAAATAAAAATAAAAAGGTGTATGTGTGTAAGTGCTTATATGAGTGAGTGTGTGTGTGTGTGTGTGTTTTGTGTGTGTGTGTGTGTGTGTGTGTGTGTGTGTGTGTGTGTGTTTTGCGAGTGCGTGCATGCACGCATGCATGCGCGCGCCCGTGTGAGTGTGAGCGTATATGTGTGTGTGTGTGTGTGTGTGTGTGTGTGTGTGTGTGTGTGTGTGTGTGTGTGTGTGTGTGTTGTGTGTATGTGTGTGTGTGTGTGTGTGTGTGTGTGTGTGTGTGTGTGTGTGTGTGTGTGTGTGTGCGTGCGTGAGTGCGCGCGCACGCGCGCACGGACACAAATGCATGAAAGTTTGCCTATAACGACCAAACAATAATTTTAAACTGATAAATCAATTACAATAAATGAATGATAACAGAACTCGATATAGCCTTTGCTATATCAAACATTTTGGGGCTGTAAAGAATTTCTTGTAAAGCCCCTAAGGAACCAATGTCTATCCTTTGGATATTATATAAAGATGTTAGAATTGGACATTCAAAAAGAATATGTTGAATAGATAATGGGAGACCACAAGCGCAATCTACATCCTTAGAAAATTTGGTTTTCCACGAGTTTAAACGCATCTTATAAATTATACTGGACAATGATCTTTGACATAATAACACTTTCGTTTTTGCAGGAAGTTTTTCATTGTTCATACAATTTTCTAATAGAGAAATGATTTCATGTTTATCCAGTTTTAATCTACTTTCTGGATTTTTTCTAAGAGCACCCTCTTGCTAATTTATCAGCTATTTCATTTCCATAGATACCACAATGAGATGGGATCCAGCAAAACTCTACAAAAGTTCCTTTCGCCATAACTGAATGTATCATAAATTTTATATCAAAAATTAAGTCTTTCCTTACATTTGCATCCAATTTCGTAAGCTATAAAGAACAGATTTTGAGTCAACACAGATTAGAATGCTGTAAATTGCCACATCAAGATCAGATATCCAAGATAAGGCCATAAGGATTGCATATAGTTCAGCAGTGAAAACTGAAAAGTTCTTTCCTAAACAAAATGATTTCTTTGCTTTTAAATCGGGAATTACAAATCCAGCTCCTGTATAAGATTCTAAAACTGAACCATCCGTGTAGATTTTAAGATGATGTGGATATGTGTTTTCAAGATGTTCTTTTGCTTCTACTGATATCAAATTAATATTGTCTTCTTTTTTTAGAGTAGTATAATCTATATCAAAATTTGGAGAGATATGCTCCCATTGAGGAACTGTGGGCATAGTTGAGAGTTTTGAAATGGATGCAATATCAATGTCACATTTTTTAAATAAATCATCAGTATAATTTCGAATGGGCTGCAGGTAAGAAATATTCTGTGCCCTTTTAGGAAAATCCGATTTGGAATCAAGAAAGATTTCATTTGTTACAGAATTTGATATAGAAAGACTTCTGGTTACATATTGGCTGTTGCTAGTTTGCGTTGATCATCAAGTGACAAGAGATTAGCTTCTTTATACGTTTTAAAAGTATTAGAATGTACTGGAACACCAAGGGCTATTTTAATAGCTTTACTGTCTAAACTTTGTAACCGCTTAAGTAATGTTTGAGAAGCTGAAAAATATACTTCCTGTCCGTAAGTCAATTTTGAACGAACCAGACTAATAGAAAGATGTACAAGAGTTTGGGAATCTTGACCCCACATGTTTCTCTTGTTAGTGTGTCATTCAAATCCCTCCCCCATCCTCGCCTCTCTCTCTCTCTGTCTCTCTCTCTCTCTCTCTCTCTCTCTCTCTCTCTCTCTCTCTCTCTCTCTCTCTCTCTCTCTCTCTCTCTCTCTCTTCTGCACAGTTTTGCATTATGTTGTGCTTTAACGTATCACATAGTCTGGGTTGTATTATATTCTTATTGAATTGCGTTGCTTTGGACTGCGTTGTACTGTATCGCATTTTTCATTTTATTATTATTTCCGTGATGAGCTGAATGGCTTAGTTTGGTGCTTTATTGCATATTTACTAATTAGACTTTGTGTAAAGGAAATACAGGTAATGATTATAAAAATAAAAAAGTTCAAAGTTGGAAACTTTGTTTAAATTCCTAATTCTAACTTGCGATTAGAATGTAAATCAGCAGAAATATCTTAAGTAATCCACGCCTTCGTTTCAGATCTTAGGGGGAAAGTGTTACAGAATAGATCCATATTGTGGTCATGCTGGGGAAAGTGTTACAGAATAGATCCATATTGTGGTCATGCTGGGGAAAGTGTTACAGAATAGATCCATATTGTGGTCATGCTGGGGAAAGTGTTACAGAATAGATCCATATTGTGGTCATGTTTTTTTTCTATCACTTTTTTCCCTTTATTCTCTTCTCTTTCAATACAAATCTATATTTCTACTGATATATTTCTACAGGAATCCTGATCTACAAAAAAAAAAATCAGCAAAAAAATAGATGAATAGATAGACCAATAAATAAGTACATAAATAAAAATAAGTAGCCTACAAACAGGAAAAGACAATGCAGGGTAAACAAAAAAGAGAGGGGGGGGGCGACACAAAACCCCTGATTCACATAAAGTGTTTCTCGCTGTATTTTCCTGAGCCTTTAGCAAGACGGGATGTGTTCACTTTATCTATGTGAGTCATGCATTTCCCTGTTTTCCGAGCATTTTATAACCATTCTCAACCAAAGACAACCTGAGTTATACTGGTTCAACCAACGGAATCACAGGCGCGTGCGCACACACACACACACACACACACACACACACACACACACACACACACACACACAACATCCCATGATGCACACCAATAAATCTCCGAGTACTTTTGATTCCACCAATGGAATCACCCGTCACCTGCACACACACACACACACACACACACACACACACACACACACACACACACATCACAGGGACTAACGCCAACAAATAGCTGCATACAGAGTGATCAACGCATAATCTCCAATTCAAACTCATGTTCGATTCGATTCCCTGAAGCTACCCATTGTACAAACAGCCCAGACCTCTCCCCAAGCCAGGACTGATGTTTCAAGTGTTTACTACCCTCTATAGCCAACAACATGCAAACCACTCAATAGGCCGAAGCTTTCCCGAACGTGTTCATCCCTCAGGACCAGAACGGCTGAATGGTCAATGCGCCCTGCCTGCAGGGCGACGGTCACCAACCCCTCCCCCTTCCCCCGTGACGGCCACCTGCCACGATCGCCTCCCCTCAGGCCCACTGGAGGACCCAGTGAACAGCTGTGGGGGAGGTCGACGTGTACCTGTCAGTACCCTCGGGGACATGCGAATCACTTCCCCGTAACTCTCCCTCCTTCAGCATACAACTCGGGATTTTTCCCTTTTGGTGATGCCTGAATTCGCACACTTGAAGAACCCAAGCACACTGATCTTAACATTGGTGACAAAATTACCTTTAATTTGCCTTCAAGAACAGGACAACACGTCACACTTCCGTTTGTTCGTTCGTTCGATCGTTCTTTCTTTCTTTCTTTCTTTCTTTCTTCCTTCCTTCCTTCCTGTATTCTCTTTCTTTCTTTCTGTCTTTCTTTCTTTCGTTCCTTCTTTGTTTCCTTTTTTTTTTTCTTTTTGTTTGTTATCAATTTAAAATATATTTTGAAAAAAAAGAGAAGCAGTTCAATGTTCAAACATTCATAGTGCTAGACTATGGATGGTACGATTAACGTCCTATTCATCGACTATTCTTGAAGCTAGACAAGTTTCCAGACAGATGTATTATGGGATACGCTGAAAAGAAAATAATAAAATGAAGAGACAGGAAAACCTGGTGTGTGCTAAGATCTGCATTTGTTGCACCGTCTTAAATTGTCATCGGTACCATTTCCTTATTTTTCTTCGGAGATTGATTTTTTCTTGTCATAGTTAGAATCCTTTGTTTTCCTTTTGTTTTTATTTGTTGTTGTTGTTGTTGTTGTTGTTGTTCCATATTTCTATTGATGAAAGTGTACTTCGTATTATGTGTACCCAAAACATGTAGTTACAATAAATTTGCTTGGAAAATGTCAGAATGACGCCGTTGTGTATGTGTGTGAGTGTGTGTGTGAGTGTGTGTGTGTGTGTGTGTGTGTGTGTGTGTGTGTGTGTGTGTGTGTGTGTGTGTGTGTGTGTGTGTGTGTGTGTGTGAGTGAGTGTGTGTGTGTGTGTGTGTGTGTGTGTGTGTGTGTGTGTGTGTGTGTGTGTGTGTGTGTGTGTGTGGTGTGTAAGCGTATGAAATCAAACTCAGTTCGGTTTCTAAAGGAAGAGAAAACCATGTTTGAGAGGTCAATGAGTTTCGAAAGGAGGAGGTTCTGTAAAATGCATGCTTGTCAATTTCTGAACAATTATAAAAAGAATAGAAAAGTCTTTCCGATGCAACCATGAATAGACGTCCCAAGTGAACCTTGCCAATTTTCCCGTCCCAAGTGAAGCTTGCCAATTCTCACGTCCCAAGTGAACCTTGCCAATTCTCACGTCCCAAGTGAACCTTGCCAATTCTCACGTCCCAAGTGAACCTTGCCAATTCTCACGTTCCAAGTGAACCTTGCCAATTCTCACGCGTAAGAGAAACCACTGCAGCTTTGCGACTTTGATCGGTCAAAAATATGAGAGAGAGAGAGTGAGAGAGAGAAGAGAGAGAGAGAGAGAGAGAGAAAGCGGAGTGAGAGACAGAGGGGAGACACACAGACAGGCAGAGAGAGAGAGAGAGAGGAGAGAGAGAGAGAGAAGAGAGAGAGAGAGAGAGAGAGAGAGAGAGATGGGGGAGGGAGACAGGCACAGAGAGAGAGAGAGAGAGAGAGAGAGAGAGAGAGAGAGAGTGTGTGTGTGTGTGTGTGTGTGTGTGTGTGTGTGTGTGTGTGTGTGTGTGTGATAAAGAGAGTAGTGAGAGAGAGAAAGAGAGAGAGAAAGAGAAAGAGAGGAGAGAGAGAGAGAAAGAGAGAGAGAGAGAGAGAATCCGGAGAACGGGGCAGGGGGGTGGGGGTGGGGGTTGGGGGTTGCACTACAGACTATGACAATGCACTCTTTTCCTAACAGCCCAAAGTGTACAGCGATTAATATGATGGACAACATATAGGCTCAGTTACTGTATGTTCTTTCCGCTAGCTGGGTGACGCTGTAAGCTGTGTCTGTGGGCTCGACTCTCCGCCAGAATTGTTCCACCGAAATGCGGTAGAAAGATAAAACCTGATCCGAAGACGAAACCACTAAGGGTTGAATCCGATTCGAAATGAGAATCCCGATCTGCAAACATCCGAATCAACGTACAAGAAACAGTGCTATGCCGCCCAACTAGAGACACCAGTTACAACTCAAACACGACACGTTTTGATTTCTTTGGTCTTTTTTTTCAAGGCAAGACCAGCATCATTGAAGACAATGACAACGAAGCACGAACGGACAGTCACTTATCACCACCAACATTGAATGCATTTGTTCCGTGACCACACTGCTCACGTCCACCTAGTTTCGTTAAAACCCATGCAGTTTTTTTGCGGGCTTTCCTTGGCCTACATTCCTTCTTACAGCCATTTTTTGATGAGGTCGGCACAGTAGTTTAGGGGTAATCTTGCTGACAGACAAACAGACAACCAAAGACGTGGACATGAGTGAAAACCTATCCTCCTTGGTTTCAATAGTGAATGAATGGACAAATAAGGAAGCGGGAATTGAGGCAAATGGTAGAGACTTTGCAAATCATTTCTGATCAAGAAATGAGCCTGACACATCGTATGTCTTAGACACACACACACACACACACACACACACACACACACATGCCCGTCTAATATCATCTGCCGGATGAAAAGACGTTAAATTAAACCACCACCACCACCACACACACACACACACACACACACACACACACACACACACACACACACACACACACACATGTATATATATTAATTAAAAGCAAGTTAAAATCAAGCTGCTAAAAACATCTACAAATTTGTTTCACGCTGTGCGGTCGTCAGGATGTGATGAGCTTGTATTGCCAGTGCCACGTATATATATATATATATATATATATATATATATATATATATATATATATATATATATATATATATATATATATATATATGAAAAGCATATATATATATATATATATATAAAGCATATATAAAGCATATATATATATATATATATATATATATATATATATATATATATATATATATATATATATATATATATATTATATATATATATAGCTAGCTGGCTTGCTGTTGTTTTTTCCCGTGCTACATGTGTTTCTCAGGTGTTGGTTTTATTCACTGATAGGAACTTCCATCTGTGTCTGCAATTGTTAACCATTTCTGTTCTAACATTTAGAGTTGCCAACTGTGGTTTACATAGTATAATGTATTTCTCTGTAAGGCA
>CM031626.1:16878682-16886182 GCA_018398815.1 Conus ventricosus | reverse complement strand
TTGCACCACTCACTGGTATGAAAGCACTACAAACACATCCCCTGGTAATATTTTATCAACAGAGTATGTCACCATATACTATGCTTAATGTTGAAGATACCATACAGTGTATAGACATAAAGACATTGGTTTGTCATGCAGATATTTTGGGCCATTTTACATACCATGCTCTGGTCATCTTTTTATCAAAATAGACCACAGAGAGCACCTGCCCACTGATTAAATCCTTGTGTAAACCCATCGCACAATTTCACTAAACTGGCAAACTCTTTTAGTTTAAGATATTAGTGTAAACAGGTGACTGATGCTACTACAGCTTTGTACAAATTCAGCCTTGACCCCATTTAACAAGCAGAGGAAAAGGTCGCTATAACTAGCGGTAAAACTTTTGTTTTGAAAGAAATAGTTTATATTTTCACCTGCTTGATTTATATTCACCATTTTACATGCCAGATGGAACATGGCATACGATCAAATGCCTGAGTTAAATCTTTAATTAGATGCTACATCACAAACAGTGTTGCAGTATCTGCATGCACATAAACACTGTACAGAAAGACAGGGCTTGTAGGATAACAACGATACACCTCGCTCCCAAACGAAATGATGACTGTGACATGGCATTGACAGCAACTGCTATCTGTCTTTCCCTTCCATCAAGATCCTCCCCCTGTCTGACTGTCTGTCTGTGTGTGTGTGTGTCTGTCTCTAACACACACACACACACACACACACACACACACACACACACACACACACACACACACACACACACACACATGCATGCGCACACACACACACACACACACACACACACACACACAAGATGGTGCCTGCAGACAACAACCGATAGTTCAGTGCTGTGGATGCTGTTATGTTCCGTTCAAAGCAAACAAGAGACACTCGCACCAGGATCCAAAGAAGCTGCATACCGATACTGTGTGCGAAAGGATGCACTGAGGATGTGCTAACAAAGCACGGAATCGACGAAAGGACAAATTGCAATTCGGAGTTGAGACCGTTCAGTTTGTACGTCGTCAAGGATGGGCTGGAGTCAAGGCCTAGAAAGAACAATGGTCCTATAGACAACATCAACTCCGTGAGTACCACACAGAACTTCGCTAAGATCGAAGGCACAATTACATCTTTGTGTGATGTAGTAGCGAAGCTGATGAGCAAATACGATCTCTGCATGCCAAAATTGATAGATCTAGAAAGGACTCAGCTGGCATAGGAACACAGACAGAGCCCTCTCCGTCGGATATTCAAAAGCCTTGCCTCATTGATGCAGCAATTGATGTATTGCACCAATCCACCACCTTAGCTGATGACATTACCCAGGCAGACATTTTTCTTATTAGAAGAAATCAGTAATTTCTTAAATGAATCAGTCTAGTGGCTTTGTATCGTCGTGTCATGGATTTTGAAGAAGCAAGCTGATCCCTGTATGATTGTGGAATGTGGAATCCTATGTATGTGTTCAGGGCTGTCCTTGTCGTCCGTTATTGTGAACAGAAGGGTGGCGTGTCTTGATTTTTTCTTTTCTTCTACTACCTGTCGGCAACATCATTCTGAAGGCACCGTCTCCATGATTTTCCCAAGCAAAAAAGTGTGATCCAGTCTGATCTCTCTCTCTCTCTCTTCTCTCTCTCTCTCTCTCTCTCTCTCTCTCTCTCTCTCTCTCTCTCTCTCTCTCTCTCTCTCTGTCTCTCTCTCCTCTCTCTCTCTCTCTCTCTCTCTCTCTATCTCTCTCTGCATGTCTATCTGTCTGTCTGTTTGTCTGTCTGACTGTCTGTTTGTCTGTCTGCATGACTCAAGACTCCTGAACTCTTCAAAGAAGGACGTTCCAAAAGACAGAAAGACAAAATAATTACGAAACAATAATCCCTGCAGATACAATGAAATCAAACGGCTCAGTCAGTGAAGTCACCAAAGTGATCAAAAGTTCTCTGTGCTTTATTTAATCAAAATCGAGCAATGAAGGCCTGCTTGATACCGGAATATGTAATGAAAATAAGTGTAAAGTACAGCTCTGTTATGCAGTCTTAGACCTGAATGGAAGTCCGTAGCATCGTCTTCATCCTCCTCATCCTCATGGATCAGCATGAAGAATGCCTCAAATACTGTGACCTTTCACGTCCCACTCTCATGGTGACCTTAGTTCTGATACCCTCTCCCTATCTATGCCCTTGAAGATTTTTTGTTGGGGTCACTGGTGTCGACAAATTCCTAGGGACTGTCATTGGATGGACGTGATGGCGTCCTCTGAAGGGAAAGTTCACTCACACTGGTTCTGCAGCTAGGCAATTATTGTCGTCACCAGGGAGCTTAGCAGGTGGTGTCCTGCATGTGTTGAATCAGAACAGGCACCACTGAACACCACCACAGTGCCTCGGAAGCAGTGCAGTGTCTCCTCTGGTGGGTTGCTACAGGAAGACATAACAGTGGCAGCTCCACGAGGATCGCCAGTGCTGGAGCTGTGGCAGACAAGCCAGGCAACCACTGTGGACAGGGAGCCAGAATAAATGGCGTGGGTGCAATGCCTCTGAGGTGGAGCAGAAGATGAGAGAGAAAAGAAATCGATCAGGGGAACTTTGTCATCGATCAGTGGAACTAGGCCATCAAAGAGAAGATGGATTCAGCGACAAAAAAGTTCCATTCTCAGTATCAGCCAGCACTACAGAGAACAGCAGTAATACACAGCTCGCCACTGCCATGTCACGGCTGATGATGCCTCAGTAGGTCACTCTCCTACAGCGACTCTGCCCTGCCTCAGCGTCAGCGAAATGTTCATTTTCACTGCTGTGCAAATCATGGACAAACCTTTTTTTTTGGTCAACATGGATATTTGCAATGCAAGACTCCACCCCCATCGTTTTTAACCTTTAGTTAATATCCTTTTCTATGTTTCATATTTTATTTACTAATATATGCCATTGTTATGAATGGAAGTATTAAACAGAGCATGTGTTACGACACGAGAATGAGGTATTTTAAATGAAAAATAATAACTCCTTGCTTTTGCATCAACATCCTCTACACAGTGCTAGGTAATCAATCCACCCTTACCCATAGTTGGAGACAGATGGTACACCTGCAGCTTCTTCTTGGTGTCAGACGTCACACTCACTGCCTTCATTCGGATGGTGTAGGCCAGATGGAAGTCATGCACCACAATAGCGAAGAGAATGAAATGCTGCCTGCTGACCCAGTCCACAAGGAGAGGGGACCTCAAGTCTTCACAGCCAGTCCTCTTGTCCTGGAACACTGATGTGTCATTCACCTGGATGAGAAGGAACAGGAAGTTGTCCTGGGAACAGGTCTGCTCCAGGAACTGAAGGTGGATCACGTGATCACCAGAGGTGGAGACGTTGAACCAACAGATGAACTCTGACAGGGAGCTGTTGTCCAGCACTGGTTCCTTGAGGTCTGCTGGGTCCTGGGAATACACAATGGACAGATCCTGGACTTCCATCTCCAGTGTTTTGTTCTCCAGTGTGCACTGTGCTAAATGTCTGGCTTGAAGATTCAGAGAGGTGCTGTTGCTCTCTATCATCTGTTTCACGTGATAAGGGAACGTGTGGTCCATGTTCAAGGATTCGCTGAGGGCGAGGTCGTCCGAAGAATCACTCTTTGCCCAGTGGCACAGGTGCAGGATTACAATCACGCAGTCACGGATATTCATTTAAACAGATTTTCCTTCAGTTCAGAAGACTGAAAAATTTCAAGATTCGACTGTCAGTCTACATTGGAAAGCATGTAAAGTGTTTGCACCACACATTTCCTCAAACACCTTCAGCTGCTTTCTACACGTGAAAAAAACAACACAAAAGGTAAGTGTTATGCCATGTTGATTTCTCTGCCTTTTTTTCGGTTCCTCTAACCGTCTGTCTGAGTAAACCCCTTACAAGCAGCTCCAGATATCATCAGACACAAGTATTCTGTTGATAATTATCACTCCACTTTTCATGAGACACAAGTATTCTGTTGATAATTATCACTCCTCTTTTCATCAGTCGCAAGTTTTATGTTGATAATTATCACTCCAGTTTTCATCAGACACAAGTATTCTGTCGATGATTATTACAGCAACTAAATCGTTTGACTGCTGTTTTTGTTCTTAATTTGCAATTACTGTTTGGAATCAATGTTATATAACTTACATCATAGAAAATTACCTGAACTGCCCCTGACAAATCACTACAATTATGTAGATTTCAATTCATTTCATTCAATATTTTCCTTTAATAACATTTGAAAACCTGAGTAGGAAGAAACTCCAGGGAGAGTTTGACAGCAAAGGTCTTCAGAGAAGACCCATCCCTTCCCCTCCACCACCCCCCCCCACCACCACACACACACACACACACACACACACCAACACACACACACACACACACCAACACACACACACACACACACACACACACACACACACACACACACACACACACACACAGAGACCAGTGTTTTGGCCCTGAACTCCTTACACTCTAACGGGGCTGGGCCGCATCCAAGTCATGACTTCCATATGCCCTTCTACTGCATAAGATTTCAATTTCATTTAATTCAATATATACCTTATTACCACTTGAAAACCTGACAATGAATCACACCGTCTCATACATAACACGCAAAGAACTAGATTTATAGACTTATGCATCATTTTCCTCATGTTAATATCAGTTTGCGATGGGTGGAACAGATATAATATATATATATATATATATATATATATATATATATAATATATATATATATATGTATATTATATATATATATATACAACAAACTAATAAATTCCAAGGATAAGTACCGAGCACCGTTCCAGCAACTTACAGAGCAGCTTGGTGTTGCAATGACTGCAAGAAATATTGAATTGTAAACAAAGTTTGCTCTTATGTCTTAGATTAAAGAAATAGGGGGAGATAAGCATTCATATCTGCAGTGGTAGATGATTCTGCCTAACTAACAGTATATGCTTGAGTGGGTGAATGGGGAAAAATATATAAAATAAATGCTCCTCAAAATGAGCCTTCAGCAAGCTTATAGTCTCCAAGTGGGAAACATCCTCCAATAGGGAGGGAAACTCACTAACACATAACTCCTGGTCATATACCGATATTTCGAAACCTGGTTGTTTCTCATCAGTGACCGCGGAAAGTGGTAATTTGACTCCTCTGCCTTTTCAGTTTTAAGAAGAATGCAATCCCAGAAAAGGCTGGTGTGCAATACCGTCGTGTGTTTGTTGAGTTTTCAAAAAACCAACCAAAGGTGCCACCTAAGAAGCAAAAAAAAAAATCATGAAAGAGCAAAACAAGCTACATTTTCTTGTGAAAAGTAGAAAATATAACAAAAATATCCTCTTAAGACACAAGTGCTGAGGGCCAGTTCTTGGAATGAATCCACAAGGGACTAAAATATAACAAACTAATAAATTCCAAGGATAAGTACCCAGCACCGTTCCAGCAAAGCTTGCTCTTATGTCTTTGATTGAAGAAATAGGGGGAGATAAGCATTCATATCTGCAGTGGTAGATGATTCTGCCTAACAGTATATGCTTGAGTGGGTGAATGGGGAAAAAATGTATAAAATAAATGCTTCTCAAAATGAGCCTTCAGCAAGCTTATAGTCTCCAAGTGGGAGACATCCTCCAATAGGGAGGGAAACTCACTAACACATAACTCCTGGTCATATACTGATATTTCGAAACCTGGTTGTTTCTCCTCAGTGACCGCGGAAAGTGGTAATTTGACTCCTCTGCCTTTTTAGTTTTAAGAAGAAAAACTTTTCGGTATGTGAAAACAGGTGCGTAATAAACTCAGTTCGCTACTGTTATTTATTTCTTAGTCCAGCCAAATTGTCATGAATTCTTGTTCAGCTGTAATTGAGCGATGTTGTGTTAGTGCGAAAACGACGGCCGACTGAGGATCTGGAGGCGCCCAGGGCAACGCTTTATTGACGCCACTGTCCAAGAAAATGTGACCTTTGGTGGAGGTTCTGTAATGGTCTGGGGGGCCTTCAGCCTTCACCACAGAACACCCTTGTATCATATACAGGGTAACCTGACTGGCATCCGATACCGGGATGAGATCATTCGACCGCTGGCTGTGCCTACACTGCAGCAGATGGGACCGAGGGCTGTCTACCAGGATGACAACGCTCGCCCCCACAGGGCAAGAGTGGTCAACGACTTCCTGCAGCAGTCTGGAGTCAACAGAATGGAGTGGCCAGCATGCAGTCCCGATCTCAACCCGATTGAGAACCTCTGGGATGAGCTGGATCGCAAAATGAGGAGCCACCCCCTCCCAGGGATGCCCAACACCTCTACCAGATGCTGCAGGCTGAGTGGCAGGCGCTTCCACAGAGGATCTTCACCAACCTGGTCAACTCGATGAGGACTCGCTGCGTCGAGTGCCAGAACAGCCATGGTGGTTACACGCATTACTGAGCTTTTGGGAGTATCAGTATACCCTGTCTTGTGATTTCAATGACTTTGGAAAATCAAATTTGGATACGTACCCACTTTAATCAAATGAACACGCCAAACGATTGCTCGAGATTGAAGGCAATTGTGCATCGTTATCACTAAAGAATGGAATTAAATGTTGGCCAAACTTCAACGCATTGACTTTCTTATTTTGACAGTTATGAATGTTTGTGAAAGTGATCCTTAACTTTTTGTGTGTAGCTTAGTTTGATGAAAAGTAATCATTAATTGTGCGTAATGAAAGTAATCATTAATTGTGTGTAATGAATTGTATTCATGGTTTATTGAAGAGGGTCCGGGGGAAATACTTTTCCCCAATTTGGAAAACTAAATTCTGAAAGGTTTATATGGAAATCCTTTCCTGTGTAGTGTTGTGATTCGGAAAAGGGAATGTTGTAGTGTTATGATTCGGAAAAGGGAATGTTGTAATGTTGAAGAAAGAATATGCTGATGTTTTTTCTCAACTTCTAGTGAAATATGATGTGGCTAATGAATATGAATGTAGTCGTGATTGTAATGAATAGTAGCCATAATAATCAAGGTAGTTAATCAGTTTTCCCCAGGTAGAAGCGTTCCCCGGACTGAGGGGGACTGGCTGCTATTGTCTGGGGGTCAGGGTCGTAGCTGTGTCTACCCCCTTGTTCTCCGCCTTGTGTCGGCGTGGAGAGGTCGGCCTGAGTGCCGATAACCACCCTACCTGCAACTGCGCCCGGGACCAACTACCCGCTGAGCCAGTTAGGCTGGAGACGCCACTGCTGCCAAGCCAGAGCGCCGCTCCCGAGTTGAACCAGCGACCTGTTGGCCAGACCGTCGCTGTGCTGTGTTTGTGTGTGAGCCACAGCTCCTGTGCGAGACTGTCACCTCGTCGCCGGCAGAGACGCCGCGAGTGTGTTAGTGTTTTTTTTTTAGCCACAGCTATGAAGTTTTTTTGAGTCCTGTGTCAGACTTGACTTGATGCTGTGGTCATCGTCTTCGTCATCGTCGTCATTTCGTCCTTTTCGTCGTCGCGA
>CM031626.1:16856182-16871182 GCA_018398815.1 Conus ventricosus | reverse complement strand
GCGTGGGACAGCCATAACAAGGCTAACACTGGCCAAAGGGATTCTCTGTTGACAGTGTCGAATGCTTTGGTGAGATCAAGAAAGACGGAAAGGAGGTAAAGGGTTTTGTTCAAGGCACTTCCCCTGTATCTGTCTGACTGAAAATCATATCCATTGTCCGGCGACCTGGGCGAAAACCACGGAGTGCCTCTGGCAAGGTCTCTCTGTTAGCATGATGAGCCAGTTCACAACGACCCGAGCGAATATCTTGCCTATGATTAAAAGTAAGGAGATGTCCCAATGGTTTCCACTGTCAGCTTCGCTTCCCTTGGTTTTGTACAGCGCTCGAAAGTCTTCTGACTTTCAACTGTTTCCAGAGGGCCACAATGATGTTATGAAACACTTCAGTCGCCTCTGGCCCAGCAACCTTTACATTTCTGATAGTATGCCGTCTTTAATAATTGCCTGATCCGAGTTCATTTGTTTTATAGCATAGGTAAGTTTATTAGCTGAAGGAGGTTGATCTAGTTAATCTCTTATGGGCTGTTGAGGTATCTTGTCAGAGACTGTGGCGCTGACTGTTGATGGCCTGTTCTACATGGCACTGGAATGTTCTTTCCAGCGATTTGCCAGGCCTTCCTGGTCCCCCTGTTCTACATGGCACTGGAATGTTCTTTCCAGCGATTTGCCAGGCCTTCCTGGTCCCCCTGTTCTACATGGCACTGGAATGTTCTTTCCAGCGATTTGCCAGGCCTTCCTGGTCCCCCTGTTCTACATGGCACTGGAATGTTCTTTCCAGCGATTTGCCAGGCCTTCCTGGTCCCCCTGTTCTACATGGCACTGGAATGCTCGTTCCAGGGCTTTCTCAGGCCTTCCTGATCCCCCTTAATCACAGTGGATCCACCTGCAGACTGCAGAGGGGTGTGCACTAGATTACAGGGTCCATAAACAGCGTTGAGGGCATCCATATACACAACTCCTGCGAGAATCATCTAGTTCTGAACTTTGTATAAGTTTTGCATCTGCAGCGTTACCTGCACTGAGTTTTTTCTTATGAATTGTGCCACTTTGAGTATGTAAAGTGTACCAGTGATACGATTTAGAAAACAAAGAATGCAATTTCCAACGCTTAGTCAATGTAAATGCGTATTTCATGTTGTTTATGGAACATGCAGAAACAGCTGTCGCTGATTGTGCATGCTGGTAAATACTGGTACTTGCTATTAATGTGATACTTGGTGTTATTATCAATAGCAAACATCAATCAATAGCAAACATAATAGAGTTGTCGTTTGGATATTGTCAGGGGATTAACATGCACAAGGTTTTTCTGTCCAGTGAATAGCCCCCCCCCCCCCCCCCTCCCTCCCCCTTCCCCTGCCCCCCGCGTATCTGGATTTTGTTGTGTAGTGATAACAACAACGCTAACGACGAGGACAACGACAAGAACAACAACAACAACAACGACAACAATAGCAACAAGAACAACAAGAACAACATCAATAACGCGAAGAAGAAGAACAACAACGGCAACAGCAACAACAATAACAACAAGAGGAACAGCAGCAGGAGCAGCAGGATATTCAAGAAGAAGAAGAAGAAGAAAAAGAAGAAGAAGAAGAAGAAGAAGAAGAAGAAGAAGAAGAAGAAGAAGAAGAAGAAGAAGAAGAAGAATGCAGCTGTCAGTTGATTTCCACATGGCTTTTAGTGAGGTAAAGGCATGTCATATCCGACCCTCGGAAGTCTGAAATACAGTGCTGGGCGCTAGAACTGGCATCGGAAGAATTGATGGGCTCATTGGCAACCTCGTCAAATTGCAATATGGTAGATGCTACTAATGACGACGACGAATGGTGATAACATCGTCATAACACCCAATACCATCATGGAGACAAATGGCAAAGAATGGGGAAATTCCACAATCTAGTGTGCAGTCCTTTGGCAAAGAATGGGGAAATTCCACAATCTAGTGTGCAGTCCTTTGGCAAAGAATAGGGAAATTCCACAATCAGTCGGGTCATTGTGGCGGACTGGAGGAACACTGACCCTCCTGATTTGGTCGAGGTTCACAGACTAACAGCAACCAGTTGTCCGCCGACCAAACCATGCGTTGCCATTTTTGTCAGGGCAAATTCCATTTAAAAAGGGACTGTCCTTTCAAAGGAAGTGGAACAAAGACTGCATTTGTTTCAAATCCAAGAAGGTCTTGTTTTGGGCCCCAGATCAGGTCCATTGATGGTCTTCTTTTGGGGGATTGTGCCATTAATGGTTTACAAGGTTCTCTTTTGCGATATACAGGTTGCATCACAGCTGGTGTAAGGAAATCTTTTGTTCTACCGGACCAATATCTTGACAGTATTCAGAGATGCAGATCGTTGGGTGTAAAAAAAAAAGAAACTTTTCCACAGGCAAAAATTTCCGTCGATACACCATACTACTCTGGGTCGCTTACCACCTGTGTTATTGAGAATCCAGTTTGCGATTTGATTTTGGGAAATCTACCAGGTGTCGCGACAGTACATGGTGGTGCCGGAGGATCTCTCGTCCCTTGTCTGATCAGTACGAGATCAAAAGTTGTAGAGCAGGGAAAACCAACAAAACCGCTCAGGGTTTCCAAACTGGATGAACTAAAAGTTACGCCAGACATTTTGAAGACTATGCAGAGAAGCGACGAGACACTGACGACTATAACTTTCTACTGCAAAGCAGTCTATCTCTGAGATACCAACGGACAAGCCAACGTACATACTGGACTCTGACATCCTCTACAGGCATGTACCTGGACAAGACAACAACAGATTGTGGTTCCCAAACCGCTGAGAGAAACAGTATTACATACAGCCCATGATGCATTGTTCGCAGGTCATTGCAGTATCAAAAAAAAAAAGAAGAAGAAGAAGAAAAAAAAAACATTTAAAGGAGTTCTAGATTCTTTTTTTTACCAGGAGTCACAAAAGAAGTTACACAGTATTGTCGTTCTTGTGACATTTGCAAAAAAAACAACTCAAAAAGGTCCTTTTGATGTCATCGGAAAACTTTCTGGAGTGAACTACAAAGTGAAAATGGCAAATGCTGAAAAGGTATTACATGCAAACATGCTAAAAAGTATGTTGAGCGTACAAATGTTGCCATTAACGAGTCAATTGAATGGACATGTCCAATGTCTGGAACAGATGTGGCTATTACAGAAATCACTGGTTCTGATTTTGTACCTGATGTCACATACAGAGACACAGCAAAGACTGTGCAAAACAAAATGTAGGATTGTTAACATCTACCAGTATAGACGATACTGTACCTCTGCCCACTCTTTCTGTCAAGGAAGAAACTTATCATGATGTTGTTTTGTGTGATGATTTATCTTTGATTCAGAAAGAACAATTGAAAGGTATTTTGAAGGACTTTTCAGGATGTCCTGGCTGATACCCCAGGGACAGTGACAACAATTGAACCCCATACTATTCAGTTGAGTACGGAAAACCCAGTCCCAGTCAAACCATACTCCCTCCCATTTGCGAAAAAACAGGTTGTCGAAGAGAGATTCAAGTTATGCTCGGCTTGAAAGTTATTGAACCGTCCTCGTCACCATACAGCTCACCAGTTTTATTGGTGGACAAACCTGATGGCTCGGTGCGGTTTTGCATCGATTACAGGAAGTTAAACAAAATCACTGTGTTTGATGCAGAACCTATCCAGACATTGAGGAACTTCTTTGTCAACTGTCAGAAGGAAAGTATTTTGTCAAAATAGACTTAACTAAAGGGTATTGGCAAATCCCGATGGCTGAAACAGACAAGGAAAAAAAACAGCTTTTCAGACACCTTTTGGACTGTTTCAAAGGACGAAAATGCCATTTGGATTACAAAACGCACCAGTTTCTTTTGCCAGAATGATGCGCGCACTAGAACTTCATGAGTGTGGAGCATTAAGCTTTTTTTTATGACATTGTGCTTGCTGCAAAGTCATGGAATGATTTTCTGGATAACTTGAGAGCTGTTTTTTTTTTTTTTTTTTTTTTTTTTTTTTGTAAACTCCGGAATTTTGGTTGACGGCTAGACCATCCAAAATTCGTGCTGGATTCCAGACTCTTGAGTTTTTTGGGTCATGTCAATTCTGTTGGAAATGACACTAGAGGAAAAGAAAGTAGGAAAGATCTTGGCCTTGAAGAGACGCACTACAAAGAAACAGATAAGATCACTCCTTGGATTGTTGTCCTATTACAGAAGATATGCACCGCACTTTGCGTCCTTGACAGCCCCTTTGAGTGACTTAACAAAAGCAACAGAAAACAAAAGTATCGTCTGGTCAGATGAGTGCCAGAAAGCTCTGGAATGTGTTCAAAACACCCTCAATTCATTCCCTGTACTACTTTTGCCCTCTCTTTCAGAGGATTTTGTTTTGAGAACTGATGCCAGCTCTAAAGGCATGGGAGCTGTACTTTTGCAAGAAAAGAATGGATTGTTACACCCTGTGCAATATGCAAGTAAAAAGTTCTCTAACACAAAGTCAAATACTCAACAATTGAGAGGGAGTGTCTTGCCATTGTTTGGGCTTGTGAGAAATTTGCCAGATTCCTTTCTGAAAGACAGTTTCGGTTACAAACCGACCGGAGGCCATTGACATTTTTGCAGTTGTCCAAGACCAAAAATAGCAGGCTGTTAAGATGGACTTTGTCATTGCAGGAGTTCAAGTTTGACATTAAGCCATTACCTGGAACTCAGAATGTCATGGCAGATTTTTTGTCTCGTGCGTGAATGCACAGTATCCTTCGTGCAGCTATAACTGCATAAAAAAGGAAAGAGTGTTTCTGCTGTTTGTTTTCATTGTTGAAAGACTTTATTGGCAATTTGGTAGTGTTATGTGTGCTACTGTCAAGCTGAAATAATAAGTGTTGTGACTGATCTTTTTTCAAAAGTGCATATGTATTGGCATTGGTGTCTCATAGTAGGATGTTACTTTGTGAATGTGTGCAGAATACTTCATTTGATGTGTTACAAGTGTTGTTGTTTTTTTCACCTCCGTACATTGTGAAAAATTCTTTCGAGTGGGCTGCGATATTGGATATTCTTGCTTGAAGCAAGACTTTTCACTTGGCACATTTTTCTCATCAAGTGAGTCATGAGGAAATTCTCATTTTGTGCGATTTTGGACATATGTTTATGTGAGAACAGGCAAGAAAAAGCTGTGTTTACATTTTGGTATCTATAAACATAACTGGCATTTGGAATGATCAGTATCAATATATGTTCTGCGTGTCTGTGTGACTTGTGATTTGTGGTGATGGAATTTGATTTTTTTTTTAAAGGAAAATGTTGTTGCATTTTGTTTTCAAACTAAGATTTTGGAATGTGATTTTGGATCTTTATGATGTTCATAAAGGTTAGTTCTATGCACTGATGGAAACTCTTGTGTAATGAAAAATGAGAGATTGATGACTGAAGTTCTATATTAACTAGATATGTATGTGTTTTAAAAAAAATTCTTGGCGAAAAGTTGTTGTTTTTTTTCACCCCTGGATGGAGGGTGTCATGTGACGTAGCCTCACATAGCGACATGTGACGTTCCGTCGCGTACGCCCTTATTTGATATAAAGCATTTCCCTAGGTAGGGAAAAGGAAACGTAAAAGAAAGGACAATTTATGTGGCCTGACCAGTGTGATCGGTGTCGCTGGTGGCTGTAGACGTAGGGTGATTATTGGTTGAATCGATCAGGAAAATGGACGGACGTTGTCCATTGGTCAAGTACCCAAGGGCTGGTAATGCATAGACTTAGATGAGTACTCATTGAATATGTACTCAGGAAGAGCGCAGGAAGAAAAAAATAAGGTATAGGAAGGAGTTGGCTTGGGGACACTGACCAGACAGGTTGTTTGGAACTGCAGAACGAGATTCACCTGCAGTCTACCATTACCAGGTGAGGTATAGACAGATGGGGAGAGAAAATAGAGAGAGTTAAGAAAAGGGAAAAAGGGAAAAGAATTTATCATTATTCAGATTTTGAAATAAATTACTTACACAGACTTCATTCGTGTTTCAGCCCTTCCCGGTGCTGTGGCAGCACCAGTAATGGGGTAGACGACTGTGGCAGTCGCACAACAAGTATTTGGGCTCCAGTACTGTGGCAGCACCTAATTGTCTCCAGAGTTGGAGAACCTAGTTGAAGAGGACAACGACTGCGACAGTCGTGAGAGAACTTTGAAAGCATTTATCATGTTGACCCACTATAATTTTTGATTGTCCCCCTGGGTCGGAACACAGATATTGTCCCTGTATTTTAAGCCATCTTTTGATTCTTCTTTGGAAAATGTATAAATTGTTTCTCCAGTGAGAAGGAGAAACTGGTAAAAGATGTTCTTGCAAATTACTATGTATAATGAGATGAAATTTGGTCCCAGCTAGTGGATCTGTAGAATGTTTGTACCTCCACTGGAGAGGAGGAACAGAACATAGTTCTTGTAAACCAAAGCTGTTGTATATGCTGGAAAAGCTGATTATCGTTTAGTAAATTATTCCCCGAAGAGGAGGGGGAGAAGAAGAGTTATTGTAGTGCGCCTTCTGCTTGTTTGAAGCGACTGCGAATGCACGGAGTGAATGCAGAGCTGAGTGCGTGCATGCATTTGCGCTCAGTGTGATAAGCATTTATGGCTGCAGTGCAGTCTGTGATGTTCGTACCTCTGTGAAAGACACAGGCACCATGTGGTGAGCCTTGTGGAAAGACTGGAAATGGTGTATGGTGTGGAGAATCCGCGAGATACGGCTGGTGGCAGGAAACCTCGACAACACTCATCTCTACTGACTGACTGACTGACTGACTGACTGACTGACTGACTGACTGACTGACTGACTGACTGGCTGACTGACTGACTGACTGACTGACTGACTGACTGACTGACTGACTGACTGACTGACTGGCTGACTGACTGACTGACTGACTGACTGACTGGCTGACTGACTGGCTGACTGACTGACTGACTGACTGACTGGCTGACTGACTGACTGACTGACTGGCTGACTGACTGGCTGACTGACTGACTGACTGACTGCTAGGGGGATAAAAGCCTTGCCGAGGTGTCTGAGTGCTCGAATCATGATGATGGTGTTGCTTATGATGATGTTAATAGATCCAGGGTAACTTTCATTTCTGGCATCATAGAGCAACCTTTCCAAACTTCCTTTTTTTCTACTTCAACTGGTTTTGAGTCCCATTGTGACCTAGCCTCTCCACTTCCAAGTCAAATCTAAACAGGAGGGGTAGCAGCAGCAACAGCACCCCCCCCCCCCCCCCCCCCCAACAACAACAACAACAATCAATTATAAATAAAATGAATATGACACCAACACTACAAACAGTAGCGCGAGATTGGACCAGTCTGTCACTACAGCAACAATGTATTTTTTTAGGCATTAATCGGACGAACAAACACAGTTTAAAACAGACACAACGCGTTTTGACCTGTCGGGCCTTCTTCAAGCAGGACAACCAACATTCAAAACAACTTAAAATAAACGAAACAGGCAAACATTTACTAGACAAAGACAACCAAATCCTCCAATCCAGTTGGCTCACCAGCCTTTGTCCCCAAGTAAATTTCTCTTTCATAATGTTCCATCCACGGCCATGACTGCTGCTCACCTTTAGCAGCTTGGTAGGCACCCATGCCTCGTCACCAACTATTGACAGGTCTACACGTCTCATTATCAACCATTGACAGGTCTACACGTCTCATTATCAACCATTGACAGGTCTACACGTCTCATTATCAACCATTGACAGGCCTACATGTCTCATTATCAACCATGGACAGGCCTACATGTCTCATTATCAACTATGGATAGGCCTACATGTCTCATTATCAACTATTGACAGGCCTACATGTCTCATTATCAACAATGGACAGGCCTACACGTCTCATTATCAACCATTGACAGGCCTACACGCCTCATTATCAACCATGGACAGACCTACACGTCTTATTATCAACCATTGACAGGCCTACATGCCTCATTATCAACCATTGACAGGCCTAAATGCCTCATTATCAACCATAGACAGGCCTGCATGCCTCATTATCAACCATTGACAGGCCTACATGCCTCATTATCAACCACAGACATGCCTGCATGCCTCATTATCAACAGGCCTACACGCCTCATTATCAACCATTGACAGGCCTACATGCGTCATTGTCAACCATTGACAGGCCTACATGCCTCATTATCAACCATTGACTGACCTACATGCCTCATTATCAACTATTGACAGGCCTACATGCCTCATTATCAACCATTGACAGGCCTGCACGCCTCATTATCAACCATTGACAGGTTTATTGACAGGCCTACATGCCTCATTATCAACTATTGACAGGCCTACAATCCTCATTATCAACCTCTGACAGGCCTGCACGCCCCATTATCAACCATTGACAGGACTGCACGCCTCATTATCAACCATTGACAGGCCTACACGCCTCATTATCAACCATTGACAGGCCTACATGTCCCATTATCAACCATTGACAGGCCTTCACGCCTCATTATCAACCATTGACAGGCCTACCTGTCTCATTATCAACCATTGACAGGCCTACATGTCTCATTATCAACCATTGACAGGCCTACATGTCTCAATTTCAACCATTGACAGGCCTACACGCCCCATTATCAACCACTGACTGGCCTACATGTCTCATTATCAACTACTGACAGGCCTACTCACCTTGTCATCAACTATTGAGAGGTCTACACATCTTGTCAATTATTAACAGGATCCCACGTCTCCATATCCTCAATCTTCAACAAGCTTCCATGCCTGGTTATCAACATTGAGTCATACTCCTCATCGGTTATTAAAACAGAAAGACATTAAACAGATAACAAATACAACAAACTAATGACAATGCCAATAAAGATTTGCTACCTTAAAACTCAGAATGTTTACCATTTTTATTCATTGTGTTCAATAATGTTTTCATTCATCTACTTGTATTCACTTCTTTTTTCATTAGTTACCCTACTTCGTCAAAGAAAACACACATTTGCTAACCATCACGTCATGTTGTTTTCAAATAATTCATTCCACACTCTCAAATCAGATTATCAAACAAAGTTATTATTTTACCTGTTTTTTTCAACTACCCTTTCTTAGCGAGAAAGCAATTAGGCTGCACATTTATTGCCCTTTGTAAACATGAAGCACTGTACAATCATTGCCCTTTTGTAACCATGAAACACTGTACAATTATTGCCCTTTGTAACCATGGAACACTGTACAATTATTGCCCTTTGTAACCATGGAACACTGTACAATTATTGCCCTTTGTAACCATGAAACACTGTACAATTATTGCCCTTTGTAACCATGGAACACGACACAATTGTTGCCCTGTGTAACCATGAAACACTATATATTTTCCATGTTTCACCCTCCCCTCACAGAAACGGATGTAATCAGTTAAATCATTTCCATCACAAGATTGTTTTTTGATGTGTGTGTGTGTGTGTGTGTGTGTGTGTGTGTGTGTGTGTGTGTGTGTGTGTGTTTTAACCATCCCAGGTTCGATTATCACGTGGATTTTCGAGAAATGACGTCTGATTAAAAAACATTAATCCCCTTCATCACGGAGAGAGATCACGCCAATTTTTTTCAATCTCCATTCATGGAGAGAAATCACGGCGGAGTTACCAGATGTCATGGAGTGAGTCAACTGAATTTAGCTTATTTTTCAAGTAAGCGTATGGGCGCATATTAAGACCCACTCTCAAGCATAAAACCTAGGGGTTACCACTGCCACGGACTCGATGTTGCACAAGGGAGTCAATCAGAGAACACCTGAAGTGACAGACGTTGTCCAGATACTTCATAAAGAGAAAGATAAGTCATTCACCTGAGGGCTTTTGTATCCTCAAACAAACATCTGGAAAAGAGTGAAAGATAGACAATGAACCTCAAGAGGCTCAGTAGGTCTGTTTAAACAAAATTGAATATTGCAGATAGAGGATAGCCAAACCAACTTTACGTTTGTAACATTTTCAATGTTAATACAAAATTAGAAGTGTTCCTTTTCTCTTTAATCATTATAATGATACATTACTTACACAAAACATTGAATCCAGCGCCCATTTTGCGCTGAAGTGAATGAAGATAAGTGATTGCTCGTTCCTTTTCTTTGTCCTGAGCGTTTTGTATCTTGCCTGAAGAAGATCTAAGAGGTCGAAGCGCGTCGTGTTTTATCTTTTGTTTGGCGGTGTGCTAACATTGATATTTTAAATTTGTTGAGATTTCCGCATGCATAGAAGACCCACCCCCACCCCCTCCACCATCCCCCCTCCCCCACCGTCCCCTTTCACCCCCATCTCAGACTACTGTTTTAGCCCCAAACTCCTTACACACTTAGGGCCAGGCCACATCCAGGTCATCACTCTTAGACGCCCTTCTACCATCAGATATATGTCTGGCACTGGCGGGATTCGAGACCGCACGTCCTGGATAGATGGGCGTCTCAATGTGAGTCCTTGTTGAAGGATGTCTTACTACGTTGTTTGTTGTTGTTGGTCGTCAGTCGAATCGACGAGGACCACTTCAGTCATGAAGGGGTTGAGGGGTTAATGAGATGACTATGGATTCGCAGCTGGCTGATCAAGCTGATGCGTGCACGTAATGTGCGGTGACAGCTTGGAAGGTATTGTGGGTGACCTCCTCTTGAATGCTGGCGTGGACTTTCCTTGCCTGTCTCTCTTGTTGCGCTGCAGCTGTCGTTCTTTCTTCACACAGATCGGCACCTTTGTGGATAGAGTAGCGCCATCTGGCTCGATCCATATCAGTTTGTTCCTATGAGTCAGGGTAGATGTTAAAGCCCTTTAAGGATGTTTTGAGACTGTCTTTGAAGCGTTTCTTCTCTCCTCCATACCAACGCTTTCCTTGTTGCTGCTCACCCTAGAAGAGCCTCTCAGTGGTCTGGCATGTGAGCTGCTTGACCTGCTCATCGAAGCTGAGACAGCATCAGGATGGCGTGGATGCTCGGCAGGCCTGCTTGGTTGAGCACCTCTGTAGTCTTACTACGTAGGTAATGCACTGACCAAGTGTTCTAACATGAGAAGTTGACGTTTTATCACGTTCACTTTCTCCCTCCTCGTCCAGACTCTTGCTAGTGGCGTCTGCCAGTGCCTTTGGAGGTCTGTTCCTCCTCCAAACAGAAATCTAAGGGTTATTTCAGTGTTTTACTTCAGTGTCGGAACCATCGGCAATGATTATGTACAAATGAAAGAGAGAGAGAGAGAGAGAGAGAGAGAGAGAGAGAGAAGAGAGAGAGAGAGAGAGAGAGAGAGAGAGAGAGAGAGAGAGAAAGATAAGAATAAGAATAAAATGATTTTAATACTGGAAGTAAGAGCGATAAGTCATTCTAGACGACGTGTGATGTCATCTAGACGGATCTGATGGCGACAAGGACAGGACGGTGACAACGATATACTGATGTCTAATGTTTTTGAACAAAGCAAAGTATACAGCGAGGGCTCACAGTATCCCTTGCCCAAGAAGCCATGTATGTATGTAAATGTGTCTACGCTTGACATAGACTTCAAGAGGCCGAAATAGTGTGCTTTTTTATGGCGCGCGCGCCTGTGTAAGTGTGTGTGTGGTGTTAGGTATGGGCAATTACGTTTTAGAACAGGATCAAAGGTGTTTTGGATCCTTCTGTTTCAATTAATGGGATAACGTCATCTCCGAATGACGTCATTAAGTCCTTTTAGTGTTCCATTTTAGATAGTCGGTGAGAAACGAGATTCTTTTCTTTTCGGGAGAACGAAGAGCGTCCGAGTTGCGTAGCTTTCTGTGTTTCTAGTAGATAGACTTAGTACAGTGGAAATTGGAAAGGAAACAATGAATCGATGGCCTTGTTTGTGGTTTCCAGGAATTCTTTGACCTCGCTGGGTATGTAAACATGTGGTGTTTGTTTGTTTGCTTAATTGTTTTTGTTTTGTTTGCTGACGTTATGTTGTTGTTGCTGTGTTTCCCACTTTTTTCTGTCTTCAGGTTTTGGCCACCATTGCATCAGCGTTATCAGGATTACGTACAGTATACACTAAATTCGGGAGCGTGTCATTGGTCCCAAGGTCCATTGGTCCCAAGGTTCGTTGGTCCCAAGGTTCATTGGTCCTAAGGTTCGTCGGTCCTAAGGTCCATTGGATCCAGTAAAAAGAAACTGTCTGTCTGTCTGTCTGTCTCTCCCGTCCCTCTCTCTCCCCCCCCCCCCCCTCTCTCTCTCTCTACTGTGTTTTCAAGATAGGCTAGCCACATACTATTGTATATTACACAGATTTACATGGACCTTGGGACCAACTGACCTTGGGACCAGTGGACCTTGGGACCAATGGCATGACCCCCTAAATTCTTCCTTCTGCCACCCACCTCTTTTCCCGTCCCTCCTGGATCTGGATCTGGCTGTATACGTCGCTGAACCAACTTGATGATATTGCGACGGAAAACAGGGAGAGCGCAAAAAAGAAAGAAAACATAGTTTTAAGGATTAGGTAGGTGTGGAGCTGCCGGGTCGCTACTACTTTTTCGCTTTGCACATATAGGCAAGCCTGTACATTACCGGCCCTGACCCTACAGAAAGTAGTGCCAAGCCCACCAAAAAGAAAAAAAAAAGTCGATCAATGCCAAGCAACATCATCATTGTTATCATCGACACAAGTTGTCTGGAAGCTTTTTCCTGCTTCTGTTTTTCTTTCTTTCTTTCTTTCTTTTTTTTTTTTTTAATTCCCCGTCTTTTCGTGGAAAAAGAAGAAAATCCTCACCTGAACGCTGAGGCTTATGCCCTTCTCAATCAAAACCCGAATCAATAACCTCCCTTTGAAAGACAGCTTTCTTGCACGAAATAGCCTACAGTGTTTTTGATTTTGTTAACTTATACGAAGAGCATTTAGGTAAACCTGGAGTTTAGGAGGCCCTTACCGTCAAGATTGGCTTACTTCAACCACGTTTTCTCGTCATCCTTTACGCCAAATGCCATAGTGCAACTAGATCTAGATGTATTCGATGAAAAAAAATGAAAAAAAGAAGATATCACCAGCCTCAGATAATTGTCCGTGTCAAATCCCGTGATAAGATTTCAGAAGAAAAAGAACAGGAATAAAAAAAAATTCCCTGCCAACAGTAAGCATGGAAACTCATGTAACAAAGAAACAAACGATTATGTAGCTTGCGGCGATGATAACTTAAGAAACAAGGGGATTGAAGACTTTTTTTTGCTTGGTCTTAGTTAAGTTTTTGTGATCTGTAGACAAAAATACTCTCAATTAGGTCTTTGAAAGACAACGTGTAGACAACGAAGAAGATAGACCACCGCAGATTGATTTTTTTTAACACCATAAACATGTCCCTGCTGCTTCCTGTCACAGATAGAAGTGACTGGTCAGTCAACATTGATGACTGGTGCGCGCGCGCGCACACACACACACACACACACACACACACACACACACACACACACACACACACACACACGGTTAAAGATTCAAGTTCGATTTCGTCAAGGACTTAGAAGTCGAGAACTGTCAGGGTTCGACTGAGTCTAGGCATTGCACTATAGAAGGTGGAGCCTACGCTCTCTTTCTGCGTTCCGCCATTTCAAAATTCTTAAAACCAGCCTGACCTGATCCACGTGGCTAAGTCCTGGTGGGTGGGTAGAGAGGGTTTTAAGCCATATGTCTCCGACCCCAGAACAGGTTCAAACTCGCACAGCTGAACGTTGTAACTATCTGACTGCATGTTACTCTTGGGAGAGAGAGAGGGGGGGATCCCTCTCTCAAATCCTCCGCCCTTCACCCCTGTCCCCCATCCCTTCAACCCTACTACCCCTCTCTGACTCATCACAGAGTTGATGACCTCACTGGCTTTTGACATAAACCTGTTGTTCTGGTCCGACTGCAGCAGGCCTTTTCTACCAACAAATGTATTTGACAAGAAAGCAAACTCCTGTTGTTAAGTTCTTTGCAGGTGGTGGCACTATTGCTAAATCCGTCCAAACCTGAAAAAGTTTTTATCATGTTCCAGGGGCGGCCGTGAAGAAGAAACAAGTTTGTGCCGTTTGTAGTCAGGCCACCCCTTCCCCACCCATTCTTATCTTTTAAAAGGTGAAGAAACCCCGTGGTGCTTTCCACGTCATGTACCACTCACAGTGATGCACATTCTTTGTTGAGTTTTGAGACTTGCATGATGTGAGACATAAACACTTTACAGCAGACTCCATGAAACTCTTGTGCAAAGATGTCCCACCTGATGTGATCTTTGAATTTCTCCAAGAGATCAGCATTTTTCATCTGATCTAAGATTCTACGGAAGATCGATTTTTTTTTAAACGACATTTTGGGTGTGTTTTCAGAAGATGTCTTTCAGAAAGGTGTGTGGATTAGGTGGGGGGTTTTTCCCCATGACCTCTGAGTTCACTTTTACGCGGTGACAGCCTGATATGACCCTTCGCGGTCTAGTCACGGTGGTATCTGTATATTAACATGAAAACTCCATTCTGGAAGACAGCCTGCTGGCTCGGCACTTAAGTCACCATTGCAGGTTTTGAAGAACTTGGGAAGGGGTCAGGTCTTCCTGCGTTCTGGAAGCGCCACCCGCTGCAAAGCAGTGGTCATGCTGCTGTTTTCGAAACATTCCAGACAGAATTCCATTCGGGATTTGAACCAGAAGGCGTCTGATTGCGATGTTTGTGTTATAAACCCTGTGGTGGAGGCAAGCACCAACACGTTCTTGCGTTCAGATTTTGATTGCATGTTTGAGTAGGGTGAGAACACATTAGAATGGAGGTGAAAAGATCTGTAGCGTCATTGCTTTCTTTCTCGGCATTTCATCGGTTTTCTCCCTCCCTTCTTCCTATCTTTATAACTAACAAACATACTTGAGATCTGTCTGCATATCTGTATGTCCGTCTCTCTATTAATCGATCTATCTATCTATCTGTCTGACTAACTATTCATTCTAGTTGCATGTCTATATGTTTATCTGTA
>CM031626.1:16846182-16853682 GCA_018398815.1 Conus ventricosus | reverse complement strand
CATCTATTATATGTCTTGTCTTCTTATATGCTTTGTGCCAACATACTTCAGTTCCAAGTCTTTCTCTCCACATGCCACAACATGTGGCTTCAGCTGTATCTTGCATTAAGATATTGTAATAATAGCTCGCTCCTCTAGGAGCTGAAGAAATAGTTATCTCGAAAATTGTTTGAATAATTCAGTTCTTGCGTGTTAGTTCCGGTCCTACTTCTCTGGCATATTTCCTAATTGCACATATGAGCCCATGATAAGTGACAAAATGATTCGGCAAGCCACGCATTTCAGTAAAAGTATGGAACATTCAAAAACTGCCATTATCATCCAGCAATTTTTACATAGACAGAAGTTTTTTTTTCTGATCCAGCTTTTTTCCACAGTAAACGGATTGTTTCCCAACTTTAATGTGACTCTTACAGAAGACTGGTTCAGAACAGAATTCGTCAACAGTTTTCGCATGGTTTACTTCTCCAAATTCTTTATATGCTTTAAATACAATTTTCCAAAATTCATTTAGACAGTTTTGTTTGGGCAAATCAAACCGTAAGTTTTCAGTTATGGCAATATCTGGATACTGAAGACACACAACTTCTTTCCATTCGTGGTTGCTTGATTGTATTTTACGAAACCATGTCAATTAAATGCATTCAGATATTTCTTAATGTTGGGTATACCTATACCCCTGGATTTGTTGTTCTTTACAGATGTTTTCCTATTCATTCTATCTTTCCAGTTATGCCATACAAATCTGTGCACTAATTTATAGATTTTATTACGAAAGCTATCAGGTGGACTTGGTAGCAGCATCCATAAAAACATAATTTTTGACAGTACAAGTGACTTAAAAACTGCCACTCTTTCGAGTGGTGTAATTTGTCTTTTTAACCAAACTCTGCACAACAATTTTATTTCATAGAACTTTTCTGCTAAATTTACAACTGCACATTTGTTTAAATCGCTTGTAAACCATGCCCCTATCATTTTGAAAGGTTTGGGATTCCATTCCGTTTGTAAATGTGGCAAAACATTCACTGATCAATTCTGCATACTTCCCAACCACACTGCGTTCGTCTTTTCTGTATTTAACGTAAGCTCAGAGACTCTTTCTAAATTTCTCAATGATACTAATTGGTTCTTCGAAAGATTTGCTGTCTCCTTCTAGAGTAAGCTCAGTGTTGTCTGCATTCTGAAATATTTACTTTCAATGTTTCCAAATTTATTACCTTTGATGTTTTGGTTTTCTTTCATCACGAGAGCTAGAACCTCTAGACAAATAATAAACAAATATGGTTATAATGGGTCACCTTGTCTACGACCCCTTTCAATGGCAAACCAGCTAGTTAGCTTGCCATTAACAGAAATTGTTGATTTAACATTCTTATAGAAAGTCTTAATCCACTGACAAAAATTGGGGCCCACACCAAAAGCTTTTAAGACCTTAAACATTAACTTTAAGTATACACTATCGAATGCTTTCTCAAAATCTAAACATAATAGTAACCTAGATTTTTGTCACTTTGACAAGGTAGTCCAGAATGTCATAAATAAAACAAGTATTATATCCTAAATATAGATTTGGTACAAAACCGCTTTGGTAATCACTTATAACTGCTATGCCTTGGCTTAAGGCTGTGTCAGGCTAATTGACATAGGCTAGAACACCAAGGCTACATCAAAATGTTGTTATGCTCTGCATAGTTATGCGGGGATTGTCTTCAGTTGTGACAAGCTCCTAGCATAACATTATCAGTCTCTAAAATCCCCCGAAGTCGGAGTGTGGTTGCCCATGTGGCGGGGTAATCAAAAACGGTCACACACGTAATGTTCTCATCCCCAGCTGATGCATTTGTACCATAGTGTTCAAGTACTTCGGCTGTTTGGATGATCCCTGGAGTCTTTTAGCCAGGGTACGACAACAACAACTTATAACTGCTTTTAAAACATATTTTAATCTATTAGCAGTGCTAGTAGATCCAGTTTTATACACTGCAATAAAAAGCGACATGGGTCCGCCAGTTTTTCATTTGATCTTTAGAGGCAGTGCAACGTTGCTAAGTCACTGCAGAGATGGTCAGTGGTGAGTGTTGGTTCTGATCAAACGTTAGCAGGATATCACCTACATAGCTTTGACGAGAAAAAAAAAATCATTAGCACAGGTGAGTCTTTTTTCTCCTACACTGCCTAATCCTCCATGCCACTTCAGTGGGATTGCATCCACGCTTCTCATTCTGGTTCTTCGCCCACAGCCACTGCTTTGCCCGTCCCACAGGAGTATAGTGGTGACTGAAAGAACATCATGGTGTAAGAAAAGGGGATGGATAGATACGTTAGCAACGAAAGGATCGATGAAGCAAATGGAGGCAGTGAAGGGAGGGGAGAAAGGAAGACAGTCGTAGCTTTTTACATAAGGTAAATGGTGAGTTGTATGGTAATGTGTGTGTGGAGGGTACTGTGGAGGGCTGGTGTTGTTGGAGCGGATGGGTACATGCTTATTTTTGGATGTGGATTCCAAGTGGGCAGAGGGTCCCTAGTCTCGCAATACGAGTGGATTCCTGTACATTACGCTTGCAATTGTCACTCTGTGGTTGCCCAAGCGTCAGAACTTTTGACATGGTTGATATTGTGTTGGGCATGGTTGAAGTGCAGAGCGACTGGTTTGGGTTGATGATGGTGGATCTTAGCTAGGTGTTCAGAGATGTATGTCCCAAGTGTGTAGGACGTGTCACCTACACAGATCTTGCCGCTCATTTCGCAATGGATAGCGTGCACAATGTTGTGGCTCCAACAAGAGAATGTGTGTTCAGTTTTGAGCCATGTAGGATGGTGTCTGTTTTGGTAATTGGGCAGTTTTTGCCATACGGATTTGAGGAGGGGAAAGTACCTGGTGACTAAGGTGTGGATCTTAGGGGGGGGGGGGGGGGGGGTTGTTGGTTTTTTTTTTTTTTTTTTTTTGCTGTCCCAACCTCTACGCCACCTCAGTGGCAGTGCACCCACGCCGCTCATTCCGACACCCAGTCCACAGCCACAGGCCGGTCGGCCCCGCCGCAGCTCCGGCACCGGCAATCCACAGGGAGCAGTCAATGTCAAGCGGTCAAGAGCAACCCACCGGAGGAGACACTGCACTGCTGCCGAGTCACTTCGGTGGTGTTCAGTGGCGCCTGTTCTGATTTAACATACGCAGGACACCACCTACTAAGCCCCCTACTGACGACAATAATTACTTAGTCGCGGAGCAGGCGTGAGTGAGCTCTCCGGATCTTTGAGGTTTTTGTCACGTCTGAGAGTAATCATAGGTTTGGTCTCAAAGGCACGTTTTTTTTTTTTTTTTTTTTTTTTTTTGTGACGATGTGCTAGCAGGACTTGAGGTTCCTGCGGATGCGAACAGTGTGTGGGTAGAAGTGGAGGCAGATGGAGGATCTGTGTCACTTTTAGGGGCTGGGGTTCCAAAGCAAATGTTCTGCATACAGCGATGGTACAGCTGACAGCATCGTTAATGGCTGTACTCAGGTGCCCATGATTGGTCAAAAAAACAAAAAGTGAACAGTTTGGCTGCTTGTCGAGTGATATCTTCTTCAGAGCAAATTCTGCGCAGGTGGAGACATTCAAAATCTGGAATGCTGTGTCTTGTGGCTGGATGGTGGGAAGATGCGCTGTCCAGGTATGAATGCGCATTGGTTGGTTTATAGAAAACTGAGGTTCCGAGCAGTCCATTTTTGAGGAAGATGGAAATGTCCGGGAAGCTGACTGGCCTGGGAAAGGTGTATGTAAATCTGATGGACGGACAGAGGGTCTGAGCAAAGTTGGGAGGCTGCAAAGGTCTTGTTCTGGCATGAATGTAGCTCCCAGCTCATCATCAAAGTACCTTTCGTAGAGCTCTGATGTTGGGCCAGAATGAAAAGTTAGTACTCGGTGTTTCAGGTGTCCCGTCAAAAGACAGAAACGGGATGGGCCCATTTTGTGGTTCCCATCGCGACGCTGCTGATTTGAAAGTGCGGTTGTTGAATTCAAAGCTGCTGTGGATGATGACTAGCTCTGCAGGGCTAGCCACTGTAGCTGGGGGTGGATGTTAAAAGTTAGAGGGCCGTTTTTCAAGTAAGAAAGTAAGGGCCTTCAGTCTGTGAGCGTGAGGAACGAAAATGTACAATGAGACAACATCAAGTGTGAAGAGGAGACTGGGTTGGAAAGTGGGGTCCGTGTTGTATGAGCTGATCATGCTGAGTGTGTGTGTTGTGTCTTAAAGGTGTGTGGGTAGGCTTTGTACTATGGATTGGAGGAGAGAAAAATTATACTCTGAAATGTGTTGTGTAGGTCACCTACAAACGAAAACGGTGGGTCTATCAGGTGTGTTCGTTTGTGCATTTTAGCGAATAGGCAGAACATGGGTTGTTTGGTGTCTGACATTATGAGGAGACTGGCTGTCTGTGATATACATTTTAATGTTCAATTTCCCGGTCAGTTGTGGTTGAAAAGAGTTTTTTGGTCTTAAGGGAGGGGTGAGGTTGTGAGTAGTATGTTGCTATTTGTATCAGACACACTGCATGCTTTCTGTATGTACAGCTGTTTGTTCCAGTTGGTATTTGCATCAGACACAATGTATGCTTTCTGTATGTACAGCTGTTTGTTCCAGTTGGTATTTGTATCAGACACAATGTATGCTTTCTGTATGTACAGCTGTTTGTTCCAGTTGGTATTTGTATCGGACACACTGTATGTACAGCTGTCTGTTCCAGTTGGTATTTGTATCGGACACACTGTATGTACAGCTGTCTGTTCCAGATCACAACTGTGCCACCCCTGTCTGCTGGTTTGATAACAATATCCTGCCGTTGTCTTCGTGACTCAAGAGCTTTCTGCTCTGTTTGGGAGAGGTTTAAATGCCATCCTTCTGTAAAGTAGAATGTTCTTTATTAACCCAATGTGTTGGTGGTGGTGGTGATGGTAGTGTGGTCGGTCTGGTGGTGGTGGTGGTGGTGGTGGTGGTGGTGGTGGTGTGGTGGTGGTGGTGTGTGTGTGTGTGTGTGTGTGTGTGTGTGTGTGTGTGTGTGTGTGTGTGTGTGTGTGCGTGCGTGCGTGCGTGCGTGTGTGCGTGCGTGCGTGCGTGCGTGCGTGCGTGTGCGTGCGTGCGTGCGCGTGCGTGTGTGTGTGCGTGCGTGCGTGCGTGTGTGTGTTTGCTCCTACAGATGGACAAAGGCGTGGAGGTTTGCCGGCATAAGAAATACGATAAGGAAAAGGACCTAGACATTCTGGAGATGGGAGTCCTCGCTCACGCCGCTGACCATAACAACTCCGATTTCCGCTGTGAACCCAACTGTCTGAACGGGAAACTGGAACAGGAGATTTCCGGCATCCCTGTGGACTTCTGTAAGAACCGTAACTCTGCCTCTCTCTGGAACACTGTGTGTGTGTGTGTGTGTGTGCGTGTGTGTGTGTGTGTGTGTGTGTGTGTGTGTGTGTGTGTGTGTGTGTGTGTGTGTGTGTGACCGATACTGCAGGTGTCTGTATCTCTCGGGCCTGGCTGTCGCCGAGTATACTATGAAAAGAAGCGTAGGGTGCAGCACTGTCATCCAGTCTCTGAACCAGAATAGAACTGTCTCCATTATCGTTGTCCTTATCGACATGAACTATCTCCATTATCCTTGTCCTTATCGACATGAACTATCTCTATTATCGTTGTCCTTATCGACATGATTTATCTCCATTATCGTTGTCCTTATCGACATGAACTATCTCCATTATCGTTGTCCTTATCGACATGATTTATCTCATTATCCTTGTCCTTATCGACATGAACTATCTCCATGATCGTTATCCTTATCGGCATGAACTATCTCCATTATCCTTGTCCTTATCGACATGATTTATCTCCATTATCGTTGTCCTTATCGACATGAACTATCTCTATTATCCTTGTCCTTATCGACATGAACTATCTCCATTATCCCTATCATTATCGACATGATTTATCTCCATTATCCTTGTCCTTATCGACATGAACTATCTCCATTATCCTTGTCCTTATCGACATGAAATTTTCCATTATCCTTGTCCGTATCGACATGAACTATCTCCATTATCCTTGTCCTTATCGACATGAACTATATCCATTATCCTTGTCCTCATCGACATGAACTGTCTCCATTATCCCTGTCCTCATCGGCATGAACTGTCTTTATTATCCTTGTCCTTATCGACACGAACTATCTCCATTATCTTTGTCCTTATCAACATGATTTATCTCCATTATCCTTGTCCTTATCGACATGAACTATCTCCATTATCCTTGTCCTTATCGACATGATTTATCTCCATTATCCTTGTCCTTACCGACATGAACTATCTCCATTATCCTTGTCCTTATCGACATGAAATTCTCCATTATCCTTGTCCTTATCGACTGCATGTAGAGGTTAGACGATGTGACCTTGCATGCCCAGCTCTCCAGATGACCCCAGTGTCTTATTTCCTATCCTCTTCTACGCTGTTACTCAGTTTGTATTGGAGTCATCAGTATCAGTAAGTTCGTGTAGACTGTCACTGGACGAATGTATGTGGCGGCGCTTCCGAAAGGGGACACCACTCACTCACGGTTGCCCGCGGGTCAGTAGTTATTGTCAGCAACGTGTGTATTCTGAACACCACCGAAGTGGCACAGAAGAAGCGCAGTGTGTCCCCTGGTGAGGCGCCTCTTGGTGGCTGGACAGTGTCTGCTCCCTGTGAATGCTGCTGTAGGGGCTACGTCGGGAAAAACCAGGCTGTGGCTATGAGCTAGGAATCGGAACGTGCAGGGTGGAAAAGTCATTGCCGTTAACGTGGCACGAAAGAGAAGACACACCACTTCCAAGTGAATTGACTTGCGGTTTCCATTCGCGTAGCACACCAATCAGTGAATATAGGTCAACTTGGGACTTTCTGCTTGTAGGTGGAGATGAAGTAGGATGGGTAGGGTTCAGTGGATTGAGGTGGACAGGGAGGACGGGTGAAGGGAGGGGTGTGTGTGTGTGTGTGTGTGTGGGGGGGGGGGGGGGGGGGGGGGGGGTATTCCTTGTTTGGTCTACGTGCGCCTTGCCTGATCGTGGGCCAGGTGAATGCTTACATCGTACAACATAAGTGTCGACTTGTGTGTCTTTGGTTGTTTATTTTTTTGTATATAATTAGTTTTTTTCTTTTTCGTTACATCTTCCTCACCTCTTTCACGTCTGGATCTCTCTCTCTCTCTCTCTCTCTCTCTCTCTCTCTCTCTCTCTCTCTCTCTCTCTCTCTCTCTCTCTCTCTCTCTCTCTCTCTCTCTTCTCTTTCCCTCTTTGTCTCTCTGTCTTTGTCTCTGTCTGTCTCTCTCTCTCTCTCTCTCTCTCTCTCTCTCTCTCTCTCTCTCTCTCTCTCTCTCTCTCTCTCTCTCTCTCCTCTCTCTCTGTGTGTGTGTGTGTGTGTGTGTGTATAAACTTGTCAGTATGCATGACACAGACAGAGAGACAGATACAAAGAGAGTGATGGGGGGGGGGTGAG
>CM031626.1:16836182-16841182 GCA_018398815.1 Conus ventricosus | reverse complement strand
ACGAAATGAATCTAGTTTCCAAAATCTCCTTATTACTGCCGTGTGGATGTACCCAATGGTGCCGAATGTAGCGATAAAACCTTGAAAAATATTACTACAACCGATGTGCCGGACGTAGTGATAAGACCTCGAAAAACATCATTACAACCGGAGTAGCGATGTATATAGTATAATCCGGATGTAGTGATAGGAATTTTTGGTCCCCAGGACTTCACTACATCCGGAGTTCACTGTATATACACACACATTTATATGCAGACTTACATACACACACACACACAACGCGCACACAAGTGCGCACAGCGCGCGAGCACACACGCACACTCCGAGGGTGCCGCACGCGCGCACACACACACACTTTCTCTCACTCTGTCCGTTCTGTCTCTTTTTTTTCTCTTGATGTTTCCCCCTCTCCCCATAATTTTGCTTCTAATCTGAAAGTCTGCCATAACGGCTGCCTAGTCAAAGAATTCTTAGTCGCCGCACTGGTGTGTGTGTGTGTGTGTGGTGTGTGTTGTGGTGTGTGTTGTGTATATAACAAACTATAAATTCCAAGGATAAGTACCGAGCACCGTTCCAGCAACTTACAGAGCAGCTTGGTGTTGCAATGACTGCAAGAAATATTGAATTATAAACAAAGCTTGCTCGTATGTCTTAGATTGAAGAAATAGGGGGAGATACGCATTCATACCTCAGTGGCAGATGATGCTGCCTAACTAACAGTTATGTGCTTGAGTGGTGGATGGGGAAAATAAATGCTTCTCAAAATGAGCCTTCAGCAAGCTTATATTCTCCAAGGGGAGAGACATCCTCCAATAGGGAGGAAACTCACTAACATAACTCCTGTCTATACCGATATATTCGAAACTTGGTGGTTTCTCTCCTCAGTGAACGCAGAAAGTGGTAATTTGACTCCTCTGCCTTTTCAGTTTAAGAAGAATGCAATCCCAGAAAAGGCTGGTGTGCAATACTGTAGTATTTTGTTGAGTTTTCAAAAAACCAACCAAAGGTGCCATCTAAGAAGCAAAAGAAAATCATGAAAGAGCAAAACAAGCTACATTTTCTTGTGAACAGTAGAAAATATAAAAAGATATCCTCTAAGACACAAGTGCTGAGGCCAGTTCTTGGAATGAATCCGTAAGGGACTAAAATACAACAACTAATAAATTAAAAGGATAAGTACCGAGCACCGTTCCAGCAACTTACAGAGCAGCTTGGTGTTGCAATGACTGCAAGAAATATTGAATTATAAACAAAGCTTGCTCTATGTCTTAGATTGAAGAAATAGGGGAGATACGCATTCATACCTGCAGTGGCAGATGATTCTGCCTAACTAACAGTATGTGCTTGAGTGGGTGGATGGGGAAAAAATAAATGCTTCTCAAAATGAGACTTCAGCAAGCTTATTCTCCAAGGGGGAGAGACATCCTCCAATAGGGAGGGAAACTCACTAACATATATCTCCTGGTCATAACCGATATTTCGAAACTTGGTGGTTTCTCCTCAGGACCGCGGAAAGTGTAATTTGACTCCTCTGCCTTTTCACTTTTAAGAAGAATGCAATCCCAGAAAAGGCTGGTGTGCAATACTAGTAGTATTTTGTTGAGTTTTCAAAAAACCAACCAAAGGTGCCATCTAAGAAGCAAAAGAAAATCATGAAAGAGCAAAACAAGCTACATTTTCTTGTGAACAGTAGAAAATATAAAAAGATATCCTCTAAGACACAAGTGTTGAGGGCCAGTTCTTGGAATGAATCCGCAAGGGACTAAAATACAACAAACTAATAAATTCCAAGGATAAGTACCGAGCACCGTTCCAGCAACTTACAGAGCAGCTTGGTGTTGCAATGACTGCAAGAAATATTGAATTATAAACAAAGCTTGCTCTTATGTCTTAGATTGAAGAAATAGGGGAGATACGCATTCATACCTGCAGTGGCAGATGATTCTGCCTAACTAACAGTATGTGCTTGAGTGGGTGGATGGGGAAAAATAAATGCTTCTCAAAATGAGCCTTCAGCAAGCTTATATTCTCCAAGGGGGAGAGACATCCTCCAATAGGGAGGGAAACTCACAAACATATATCTCCTGGTCATATACCGATATTTCGAAACTTGGTGGTTTCTCCTCAGTGACCGCGGAAAGTGGTAATTTGACTCCTCTGCCTTTTCAGTTTTTAAGAAGAATGCAATCCCAGAAAAGGCTGGTGTGCAATACTGTAGTATGTTTGTTGAGTTTTCAAAAAAACAACCAAAGGTGCCATCTAAGAAGCAAAAGAAAATCATGAAAGAGCAAAACAAGCTACATTTTCTTGTGATGTCTCTCCCCCTTGGAGAATATAAGCTTGCTGAAGGCTCATTTTGAGAAGCATTTATTTTTCCCCATCCACCCACTCAAGCACATACTGTTAGTTAGGCAGAATCATCTGCCACTGCAGGTATGAATGCGTATCTCCTCCTATTTCTTCAATCTAAGACATAAGAGCAAGCTTTGTTTATAATTCAATATATATATATATATATATATATATATATATATATTATATATATATATATATATATATATAGATAGATAGATAGATAGATAGATAGATAGATAGATAGATAGATATAGTGAGAGAGAGAATGTGTGTGCGTGCGAGAGCGGGTGCGTTTGTGAGTGAGTGTGTGTGTGAGTGTGTGTGTGTGTGTGAGGAGAGAGAGAGAGAGACAGAGTGCGCGTGCGCGCGTGCGTGTGTGTGTGTGTGTGTGTGTGGTGTATGTGTGTGTGTGTGAGCGTGTGTGTGCGCGCACGCGCGCGCATGTGTGTGTGTATGTACGTGCGTGCGAGCGCGTGTGTGAGTGTGAGTTGGCATGCGTCTTTGTATGTACAACTACTTTCTTTTATCACTTTCATCAGAAGTTCATCAGACGTAAAGAAACCCTCACGCACTCATTCTCCCCCCCCCCCCCCCCCCCCCCCCCCCCCCCTTTACAATCCATGATATTTACACAAGGTTGGTTCGTTCGCTCTCGTGTCAGCCAGAAACCGACATCGCCATCAAAATCGCGGCGGGCGTGGCGTGCCAGCACTGGTCGGCGTGTGTGCCTTCCTGGGCTTGTGGGGCAAGCGGATCATGGAATGGCTGGGTCTGGTCATGGACGTGGCAGACCTCGCTGCCAAAGGCGGCGACAACGACAAGGACGACGACGACGAGGACGAGGACGAGGACAAGGACGAGACGACAGCCGCCGAACCTCCCGACAAAGAGAAGGACCACGCCCCGAAAGACTCTCCTCCTGCCCCTGCCCGAGCGAAAGACTCTCCTCCTGCCCTGCCGGAGCGAAAGACTCTCCTCCTGTCCGTACCGGAGATTTGGAACTGGGTCTCTTCGGGAAAGACGAGAGCGGGTCCTCGGGGTCGCACTCGACTGCTAGTTTAGTCTCGGCGTACGGCCTTGCGGTGCCATCCAAGGAGGAAGAGACGTCGGTTGCCGGGAAGTCCACGAGTGAAGAATCGATTTTTCAGGTCCCTCCTTTGTAAGAGGGGGAACTTCACTGTTGTGGTTAAAAAAATAAAAAATAAAAAAGCCACAAGTCAGCTCAGATATCCTTTCAAAAGATGCAACCTATGTTTAACTGAAAAATGGCTGGAGTATTTTAATATTCCTTTTAATACTTATTTTAACAAATGTTGCTCCTCAAGGGGTTGAGCGCTTTTAGAATCGTTTTAGGCTGTGCAACTACATTGTTATATATATATATATATATTATATATTATATATATATATATATTATATATATATATATATATATATATATATATATATATATATATAAAAGCGTTCTTTAAAAATCTGAAGGTGCTCAACCTCTTGGGGAGCAACATCTGTTAAGAATATTTTTTTAAAATGAAGTATTAAAATCAACAAGCTTGTTTCGAACCTCTCGCTCTCGTCAGGATATTCTTTTGGGGCACGCTATCTGTCTTTTATAGCGTGCGGGACCTGATTCCGTTTCTGCATGTGTGAGTCGCTTCACGTGTGGTCTGTGGTTCTTGTTGGGGTCTGTTCAGGTGGAGTGCGCTAACAAAGATTTCCATTTGTGCCTGCAATTGTTTACTATTTCTACTTTTGTATTCAGAGTTGCTAGGTGGGGTTTACATAATATTAACCATTTTTCTGTGGAGCATAGATTGCATCTTTTTTGAAATATTGTTGTATGATGTTGCTCTTTTTATGATTTTCCATGATATGTTGTAGTCTTTTTTTTATCTTTGAGTCTCCAAATGTATTTACTCAGCTCTGTTTGATTTTTGTATTTTTCATTTTTGAATGACTGTTTGTGGTTTGCGTATCTGGTTTTGAAAGTGTTTTCAGTGATCCCTATATTTGTTTCTTTTTCATTTTCTGAAGTTACCGTAGCTTGGTATACAATGTTGCTGTGAAGGCATTTGTTGCTTAGGGGGCACTGTTCTTTTTTAGTGCAGTTGCAAGATGTCCTTTCAGCACCCTTCTCTTTTATGTTGCTTTTCATTTTGTTAGATGAATCAATTATGTTTTTGAGGTTAGGCATACATGAGTATGATAGTTTGATGCTGTTTTTGTTGAATATTTTGGACAGTTTGTGTTCTTTTGGAAATGATGTTGCCAAGATTTTAAAGAATTCTTTTCCTGCATTTGTTTTTACTTGTCCATCGTATGGTGGGTATTACCATATGATCTTTCTTTTCCTATTTTTCTTATTTCTGTTCGTGTTATTGTCTGTACTGTATTGTAGTTTGTAATTGTAACCACTTTTTTGTAATGCTTCTTGATATTCTGTTGCTGCGTCATTGAATGCGTTTTCATTGCATGACAGGTTGGATAGTCTCTTGTTTATACCATTGGGTATTGTTTTTAGTATGGATGGTGGGTGGTTGCTTTTAATATTTACGTAGATTGGTATGTCTTGGGGGTTTTGTATGGTTTGTACACATGGTCATTGAGGTCTAATGTTATGTCTAGGTAATTCACTACTTTTT
>CM031626.1:16826182-16831182 GCA_018398815.1 Conus ventricosus | reverse complement strand
AGAAATGCGTGTTACAGGGAAGGCCCTCTCTTTGAAACGCCAATCCTATTTGTGTGTTGCTGCTTCTGCGGTTGTTGTTGGTGTCGTTGTTGTGGTGGCTGTTGGTGTTGTGGTGGTGGTGGTGGTGGGGGTAGATGTAGAGTGTGGCGTAGGGGTCTTCGCCGCTGTTGTTGTCGTTGTCGGTGTGGTTGTTGCCGTTGTCGTTGCCGCTGCTGTTGTCGGTGTAGCTGCTGTTGTTATGGTGGTGGTGGCTGCTTTTGTTGTCGGGGTTGCAGTTTTCTTGGCGGGCGGTGGTGTTGGCTTCACCTCTTCCACGGAAGACTCCACCACGCTGGAATCCTCCAGTACTATGGACGAATCGGCCAGGCTGGACTCCGGCTCTTCCTCAATCGACACCCTGAAAGAACACCACAATGCACTACAACTTGGGGAAGGGGAGGGGGGGAGGAGAGAGGAGGCAGGTGGCGTGGCGAGAGGGGGTGGAAGACTGAGAGGGGGGTGGCACAAATACGCGCGTACACATGCGCACGCGCGTGCACACACACACACACACACACACACACACACACACACACACACACACACACACACACACACACACAAACGTGCGCGCTTACGTTCGCTCGCTCCTGCGCAAAAGCTACGCACACACACACACACACACACACACATACACACACTTCTGCACACGCACACAAACGTGCGAGCACACACACACACACACACACACACACACACACACACACACACACACACACACACACACGCACGCACGCACGCACGCAAACGCGCACACACGCATGCGCACACGCACATACACATGGACACATGCATGCGCATACGGACATACACATGCACACACATGCGCACACGCACACACATGGGCCCGCACCCACACATCCGTACACACCCATTTGTACATCCACTACACACACACACATACACATAAAGGAAAAAAAATATTAAAATTAAAAAAAAAATTAAAACGAGCAAACAAAGTTGTTAGGTAGTTACTCAAGGTTTGTGCAGCACACCGGGCTAATATGTAGGTCAGACATCTGCTGTGTCGTAGCCACGAGACCCTCTTCTTCAATTGTATCATCTTAGTTGTTAATTCATTTATCCATCAGCTTAAAATCATGCTTACTGTGGTCTCAGAACTTAGCAAATGTGGTGTAGCGTATATAGACTAGTCCGTCTGTCTATGTGTGTGTGCATGTTTGTGTGGGCCTGCCTGTCATGTCTGTCTGTCTTTGTCTGTCTCAGTTTCTGTCTCTCTCGAAGAACATTTTTCTTCATTCATGAAACATTTCCGTCATTTGCAGTCATAACGGTAAAATATCACAATAAGCACATCATCGAGACAGTTTTATGTTTTCAAGAAAGAAAAAAAGAAAGAAAGAAAAAAAAACCCACGCAACAAATGAGTAACAATACTTTGATTATAGGATTTATAGCGGGGAAGGAATTTTCCTCAAAACTGGGACCATCGTGCACTTGGTGACACGTTTTTGAAATTTGGCATGGTGTTAGGTATGGGCATAAGGTTTTCAAAAACCACCGCAAACTAATTGAGCTTGACCTATTTCAGCCTGTTTGCGCAAAATCTAATATGGCTACCGACAGAAACTGTTCATGCCAATCACAGCCCCCATTGCCATCACAGCATTGTCAAATGTCACTTATTATACGTTTTATGGTGCAAGCAACCTACTTCTGAAGTCACTTTGGCATTCTATAGGTATTGCCAGGCTCAAAGGTCATTTTCAAGGTCAAATTAGTAAGAAAATAACAACTTTTGCACTTGATCAATTTCAACCGTGGTGAAACCGACTGGAGTGTTTCTAGAGTATTCATTTAATATACCAGAACATTCTACAAATGTTCTTGAACATTCCAGTACATTAAATGAAAATTTTAGAAACATTCCTGACCGTTTTACCTGGGTAAATGTGACATCAGATTCTTTACCAATGTTTACACTCCATGTTCGAGATGTAATTTTTACGTTCTTGAACTCCTGATTGAGCAGTTTATCAAAGAGTCCAATGAGTCCAAGTCAGAAATGCAGCACGATGTTCAAATGACTTTCAATGTTCTGGGTGTGGTTGCTAGTTCTGAAACCTAGTGACTAGCACTGTTTGTGCACCCCCCTTCACACTTGCACAGTAGGCTACAGCGAAGTGCAGCTCAGTGACACTTGCAGTTTCCTTTGCAAGCAACCAAGCAGCCACAGTGGAGCAACAATGAGCATCCTTTGCTGGCATCTGGCAGATCAGTCCAGTGTGGTACCCATGCCTTGGTTCTGTCATTCCACTGCCATCCCCATTCACTCGGGCCTGGAACGTTGGGACGTTTGGAAAGAGACTCTTTCCAGATGAAAGCCGCAACGAGTAGTGCTCACCTCACATGCTGGAACAAGGCATGCTGAGTTGGGGGGACGGACTCAACAGGTTTGAAGCCAATGGTGAACCAGAGGTTTCTGGCTTCACTGACAGAAGTGGATCAGCAGTTTTTGCTGTACATCAGCACAGTCGGATGCTCAGGACGTTGCATGTGCAGTGAGTCAAGTGTGAAGCTGGCTGGGTCCCGGGTGACAGCGATGAAGGTGTCAGTGACCTCAGGGAGAGCAGCCCACGCATTCCATGCTGTCTTTTTCCCAATCCCAAACATTGCCGATGTTACATCCCACCCCATGAATGAATGGAAGAAGAGGAGAGCCTCAGAGCGCTGAGGTCCAAGCTGTTGAGAGATGTGATGAATGGGAATGTCTCTGAATGTTTTTTCCAGACCCAAATCCGATCCACAGCTGTGACAAGTTCAGTTCATGGAAATGATAGATGGCAAGAACCACCACATCAGTGTCCACTGTCCTGAGGTAGGCCCCAGTGTGTCCTTGCTCAGCAGCGTGGTGCAGGTGCAGCATCATCCGGGTGTCAGCTTCTTCTTGAGAGCAGGGAGACAACGCCGATACATCAGTTGGTCTGTTACTAAGTACAAGGTCAGCTTTCGTGGTGAAGAGATGATATTTTGTGTCAGTGGTCCTTTGCACCAGAAGCTCGCTGAGGAACTGAAACAGTTTATTCTTGTTTTCAGACTCTTTGAGAAATTTCTGCCACTCAGTTCCTTTTGGAATAGGTATCTTTGCAGAGACTCTTGTTCATCGCCCTTCACATTCACTCCGTTTTGCACGAGTTTGTGACTTGATACTTGCATCCTATGTGTCCCAGACAGCATCTATTCTGGTGGTCTTGTTGGTCATCTGGCTTTCTAAGAAGGGTAGCAAGTGCATGTGTGTATAGTCTCCAAACACAGTGGCACGCTGGGGCTTGACGATGTGAATGATGGCTGACATATCCAGCACAACCACAGAGGCTTCTTTGGCTGCAGGGGGACGTCCAGGATCAGGCATACCAGGAAGACAGCCAAGAAGAGTTGTCATCAGTTTTCCCCTGTCACTCAAGGAATGAGGCTCACGCTGATTCTCATGCCTGAAAAAGACATCTGTCTCCCCATCTGGCCGTCCTTGGAGGGACAGAAACAACCTTGTGATCAGTGTTGCATTGCCTAACTTGTCAGCTCCCTTCTTCAAGTCCACAGGTGGATGATTGCTGAAGGTGTACAAATTGGCCCTTGGGATAACATCAGACAAGGGTTTGGAACAGGTTTCAATTCTGTCCTGCACAAACTCTGCAAACATGGCCTTGCCTATGCTGGGAGCTTCCTTCAAGTTGTTGGCAATCACCGGGTCCATGACTTCACCAGTGTCCAGTGTGAAGCTCTGGGCCTGTCTCTTTGAATGGGTTGACAACAGTTCCCTCTTTGACAAGATAGAGTAGAGCTTGAGATCTTTCAAAAATGTGTTCTGCTCAGCAGCAGAAGACTCTGGATGTTCCAAGCTGATATCCTTGTTTGAAGCAGAGAGACTGGCGTTCTCAAATTCATCAAGACCCTTTGCACCTCAGGTTTTGAAAGCTCAATGATTCCTTTTCCTCTGGCTGTCCATAGAGTCCTTTTGCTCTGCTGTCCTCTTTGAGGAACTTGATGCTGTGCTCCTGGCTCTGGTCAAGTGCCGTCAGAGAGAACTTCTTTTCATTGCGTTGCACAACAAACTTTCCTTCCATGAAGGCTTCATGGACACTTGGGTGGGTCTCTGACAGACACGCCATGTCTTTTAAGAAGACAGGCATCCAGCGGGCATAATTTGTATGTCCAAAAGCAAAGAACCATGGACACAGGTCTTCACAGGCACTCAGAGTCAGTGGCCAATCACCCATTCGCTGACCTGGAAGAAAGCGGCAACAGATCAGGAGAAATACTTGGACAGTTGACCAGTAGCAGACAGTTGGAGCATTTGCAGCGAGTCTCTTCTCCCACATCTCCATGGTTTCGTGAGGCCCATAGCCCGTCTGGCAGTACTCATTGTACGCTTGAACCTTCAGAGCATGGAGCCAGGCCAGAGTCAGCTGGTATGAATACCGTGTACGCTTGACATGACTGCTTCCTAGAAGAGATGTTGCAACACCAGGGGTGAACAACCTTGCCAAGGAGATCATCCGCTCCCAGCCAGATCCAGCCAGCAGCTCCCCCACATTGTTGGGATGCCATCTCAGTGTGGAGGAATCCCATGAAGCACACCATCTTTGATTCACCAACCTCATCAGGAAACCTCCACTGACACTTCTTCTGGATCTGTTGAGCATAGAGGGAACAGCCACCTACAATCACCGGAATCTGACCGGGGTTAACAAAGGCAACTGCCTTCTTGGAAATGAACATGGAGTGTTTCTGCTAGTGCAGTGGTGAACACTGGGTATTACAAAAGAGGCCATGCTGAATGTCATACTATGATTTTTTTCTGATTAGGTGTTAAGAGTTATGCATTTAAGGACATAAATGAGCTCTCAAAATTTAGAACCATGACAGGAAAACTCAATATTTTCTTCTGAAGTTGATTCCTTTCAGAGTTATAACAAATTTGGGCCGACATGTCCTTGCAA
>CM031626.1:16806594-16816594 GCA_018398815.1 Conus ventricosus | reverse complement strand
GGTAATCCTATTGACATAGCAGGAGGTAAGGTAATTCTTTTGACATAGCAGGAGATAAGGTAATCCTGTTGACATAGCAGGAGGTAAGGTAATTATTTTGACATAGCAGGAGGTAAGGTAATCCTGTTGACATAGCAGGAGGTAAGGTAATTCTTTTGACATAGCAAGAGGCAAGGTAATCCTATTGACATAGCAGGAGGCAAGGTAATCCTATTGACTCAGCAGGAGGCAAGGTAATCCTATTGACATAGCAGGAGGTAAGGTAATCCTGTTGACATAGCAGGAGGTAAGGTAATCCTATTGACATAGCAGGTGGTAATGTAATATTGTTGACATAGCCGGTGGTAAGGTAATCTTGTTGACATAGCAGGTGGAAAGGTAATCATGTTGACATAGCAGGAGGTAAGGTAATCCTGTTGACATAGCAGGTGGTAAGGTAATCATGTTGACATAGCAGGAGGTAAGGTAATCATGTTGACATAGAAGGAGGTAAGGTAATCCTGTTGACACAACAGGAGGTAAGGTAATCCTGTTGACACAACAGGAGGTAAGGTAATCCTGTTGACACAACAGGAGGTAAGGTAATCCTATTGACACAACAGGAGGTAAGGTAATCCTTTGAAAACGGGGTAAGGTAATCCTTTGAAAAAACAGGGAAAGGTAACCCTTTTGAAAAACCGGGGTAAGGTAATCCTTTGAAAACGGGAAGGGTAGGAAATCCTTTTGAAAAAAGGAGGTAAGGAATTTTCTTTGAAAAAAAAGGGGAAAGGTAATTATTGAAAAACAGGATAGGTAATCCTTTTGAAAAAAAGGGGAAGGAAATCCTTTAAAAAAACCAGGGGGAAAAGTAACCCTTTTGACAAACAGGAGGTAGGTAATCTTTGACTAGCGGGAGGAAAGGGGAAACCCTGTTGACTAGGGGAGGAAAGGTAACCTTTGCATAGCAGGGGTAAGAAAACCCTTTTGAATAGCAGGAGGTAGGAAATCTTTGCTAGGGTGGAAAAAGACAAAAGGAGAATTTAATTTTTGAACAAGGAGGTAAAGGAATCTGGCAAAAGGAGGTTAACCCTTTTTCCCCTAGAGAAACAATTTTTAAAAAAAGGATTTTTTTTTCGGAATTTTTTTTTTGAATAGCAATTAAGTAAAATTTTGAAGGGGGTTAAAAAAACCTTTTTAAAAAAAAAAAAAGAGGGGGTTAAGGTTTTTTGACAAGAGGAAAAAAAAGGAAGGAAAAAAAAGGAGGAAAGGTTTTTTGGAAAGGGGGGAAGGAATTTTAAAAAGAGGAAAGGAAGGAAAGCGGAGAAGGGAGAAAGGGGGGGAAAAGGAAAGGGAAAAAGGGAGAAAGGAAAGGGAAAAAGGAAAGGGAAAGGTGAAGGAAAAGGAAAGAATGAAAAACCAAAAAAAGAGAAAGGGAAAAAGCAAAAAGAAAAAGTAAGTTAACAAAAAAAAAAAAAAAAGAGAAATAAAAAGTAAGAAGGGAAGAAAGGAAGGAAGAAAAAAAAGAAAAAATAGAAAGAAAAAAAAAAAGAAAGAAAAAAAGAAAAAAGAAAGGAAAAGAAAGAAAAAAAAAGAAAGAAGAAAGAAAGAAAAAGAAGAAAAAGAAAGAAAGAAAAAAAAAGAAAAAAAGAAAGAAAAAGAAAAAGAAAGAAAGAAAAGAAAGAAGAAAGAAGAAAAAAAAGAAAGAAAAAGAAGAAAAAAAAAGAAGGAAAGAAAAAAAGGAAAAAAAAAAGAAGAAAAAAAGGGAAAAAAAGAAAGAAAAAAAAAGAAAAAGAAAGAAGAAGAAAGAAAGAAAAAGAAAAGAAAGAAGAAAAAAGAAAAAAGAAAGAAAAAAAAAAAAGGAAAAAGAAAGAAAGAAAAAAGGAAAAAAGAAAAAGAAAGAAGAAAAAGAAAGAAAGAAAGAAGAAGAAAGGAAAGAAAAGAAAGAAAAAAAAAAGAAAGGAAGAAAGAAAAGAAGAAAAAAAGAAAGAAGAAAAAGAAAAAAAAAAGAAAAAAAGAATAAAAGAAAAGAAAAAAAAGAAAAAAAAAAAAAGGGGAAAGAAAAAAGAAAGAAGGAAAGAAAAAGAAAAAAGAAAGAAAAAGAAAGAAAGAAAAGAAAAAAAAGAAAAAAAAAGAAAAAAAGAAAGAAGAAAAAAAGAAAAAAAGGAAAGAAAAAAAAAAGAAAAAAAAGGGAAAAAGAAAGAAAGGAAAGAAAGAAAGAAGAAAAAAGAAAGAAAGAAAGAAAAAAGAAGAAAAGAAAAAAAGAAAGAAAAAAAAGAAAGAAAAGAAAAAAAAAGAAAAGAAAGAAAAAGAAAGGAAAAAAAAGGAAAAAAAAAAAGAAAGAAAAAAGAAAGAAAAAAAAAGGGAAAAAAAAGAAGAAAGAAAAAAAAGAAAAAGGAAAAAAACATATGGGATTAACTTCTTCACCCCGTCCCAAATTTAATTTCCTTGGCGAGCAGTTTTGTTTTTTTTCCCCATAAACTGACTTAAGGGCGAGGGTGGAGGTTTTGCGCTCTCACGCCCCCCAAATTCGTTGTTTCGTGTTTTTTTACGTCCGTTACCAAAGATTGGATTGTTTTTGCATCATTGGTTGGATCGACTCAAAACTTTTTTTTCGTTTCAGAATTTAAATAAACTATTTCCACGAAGCCCCCTTTCCCCCTAACGCATACATCCAGGAGATGTAATGATGCAATTGTTGCTTTAAGTTCGGGAATTTAAAAAAAGTTCCAAGAGGAAGACCCTCCTCTTTGCTAAACGCTTGTTGTACAATATCATCCCTCTGCTGATCATTCCTTTTTCCCAAAAAAAAAAAATTAAGTACACAAAAGGGTTTATGCTAGTAGTAACGATGCACGCAGTGTTTTGCTTTTGAAGGAAAACATTTCCATTCCTGCAAAGGTCGTGTGACATTTCAGGTTTTTTTTTTTTTTTTAAACGTTGAGCCCAGAGAAAGCTCCAAACTTTTTTAAGGGGTTTACTGTTCTCTCTTTTGGGTTAATTCCACAGGGGAAAGAGGCGCCTCCCGTCGTTGTGTTTGCACCGTTGTGCATCACTGAAAAGGCCTCAAAAAACTTTTAACTTTTTTACCCCAAAACACCCACATAATTCATTTTTAAAAAAAAATTTGTTTTTGAAATTGGACCTTCCTCCATTTTTCAAAAATTCCGTAAACCTTCCCCCCCCCCCTCTCCCCCTCCCCGCCTCTTCCCAGTTGGGTACGAGGGGGGGGGGGGGGGGGGGGGGGGAATTTATGTTGTGTGTGTTGTGTGGTGTGTGGTGTGTGTGTGTGCTTTTCGTGCGTGCGTCGTGCGTGCGTGCGTGCGTGCGTGCGCGCGCGTGGTGCGTACGTGTGTGTGTGTGTGTGTGGTGGTGTGTGTGTGTGTGTGTGTGTTGTATGTGTGTGTGTGTTGGTGTGTGTGTATGTGTGTTGGTTTGTGTGTGGTGTGTGTGTGTGTGTGTGTGTGTGCGCGTGCGCGTGCGTGCGGCGTGGTGCGTGTGTGTGTGTGTGTGTGTGTTTGTTGTGGGGTGTGTGTGTGTGTGTGTTGGTGTGTGTTGGGGCGGCGTCGTCGTTTTGTGTGTTTGAAGAAGGCCCCAAATTGGGCGAAAATTTACAAATTTTAAAAATGTTTGGAATAGCAGTGGCCGGGACAAGACTCCATATATATATATATTTATAAATATAATTATATATATATATATATTTATAAATTTTAAAATATGTGTGTGTGTGTGTGTGTGTGTGGTGTGTGTGTGTGTGGTGTGTGTGTGTGTGTGTGTGTGTGTGTGTGTGTGTGTGGGTGTGTGTGTCAACACCATAAACACATACTACTGAAAACGTGTGTACTACTTATTTTTCATCACTTATAATATATATTTAAATATTATATATATTATTTATATATATATATTATAAAAATATATAATATATTATATTTTATATATTAATATAGTGTGTGTGGTATATAATTTTTATAAAAATTTTTTATAAATTTAAATTTATATTCATGCATTTTTTTAAAATAGATTTGTTAACTGAAAAAAAAAGTTGCCTTTTTTATGCTTTTCATGCCTTTTTGTTGATTTACATGAATAATAAACCCCTCAAATGTTCCTTAGCCTGTCGGCTGCATACTTCCTCATATTCAGATATCTTTGTTTTAAAGTAAGTTTTCTGCGTGACTACCTGGGAAATTATTTTTGGGGAAATGGCAAAACCTGAGGGGGTTAATGAAGACATGTTTTTACGGTGCTGAACTCTCTAGCAATTGTGTTTTTTTTTTTTCGTTTTTCTCTCTTTTTTTTTCCAATCAGTTTTGAAGAAAAAAAAAAATGCCCGATAAGGAAAAATTTAAAATGTTGCAAAAAAATGACAATAATAGCTGTGGCATGTGGACCCGGACCCCCTCCTTGCCAAAAACCGCCGTGCGCTGCCCCCGGGGAGAAAAAAAAAAAAAGCGCTGCGGTTTTCTCTATTCCAGCTCTGGCGGGCGGTCAAACCGTTGTTGTGGGGACCCGGGGCCCAACCCCTGTGAAGAGAGCCCGATTTTTCCCCGGTCGTACAAACGTTTTTCCCCAGCCGGGGTGAAAGACCGAAACTTCTCCCCCCGTTTTTTTTCACTTTCTTTCTTTCCAAAAATTGAGACGAGAAACTGGTCGCTTTCCCAAGGTTAAATCATTCATTTACACAAAAAAATGACCCTAACCGTGCCCCCCAAGATATTCTCTCTGCTGCTTGGAAAATATTCAAGAGAAATGGGGAAAAAACGGTCAGTAGTAAAAATGCAGCCTTTTTTTTTTCCCCACCAAAAAGAACAAAGTTTCAAATAAAACTTCGCTTTATTCCAAAAATTCTAAAAACAGAAAGTGCCGTCATGGATATAGTTTCTACCAAAACAAGGAAAACCCCATTTAATCGTTGGGCCTTTAAAGTTTTTTTAAACATCGTTTTATTTAATCCCATTTTGACGTTTCTTTTAGTTTTGAAATAAGAATGTTTTAAAAGATTGGTAAAATTTGCGCAAAAGATGCTGAGTGTAACAGGTTTAAAAAAAAAATCTAAGTGAAATGTATGACTTGGTGAGAGTGAACGCAAGAAAAAACGTGATTCCTAGTCATCCTCTTTATTTAAAACAAATTGCTCTTTAAGGTTTTCCAAACCAGAACACACGAACAAGAAACTCTTTCACAAGTCCAAAAGGGGTTTTTAAATAAAAGTTGTACACACTTCTACACAAAAAAATGTTTATTACGATTGATCAACGCGGCGTATGGGATGTGGGATGGTGTGGTGGTGGTGGGGCGAGGACGGGGTGTGTGAAACTACATGTAAAAGGTCTGAAGTAAATGCTCTGGTTGTATAAAAGGGTGTGTAAGTACATGCACAGCATACTTTTCAAATTTCAGAGTAAAGATGGTTTTAATTTTTATGTATTGCCTACTTCTATATTGTTTCATTTTTAATTTCTTAAGTAATCACTTTTACATAATCCTATCATAACAACATTTTTGATGTTTCTGTGTGTTTGGGGTGTTGGTGTGGTGTGTGTGTGTGGTTGTGTGGTGTGTGTGTGTGGTGTTTTTGGGGGGTGTGTGTGTGGGGTGTGTGTGTGTGTCTTTTCGTGTCTGGTGTGTATGTGTCTGTGTTGTGTGTTGTGTTGTGTCTGTTGTTGTCGTCTCTTTCATTTTTAGTAATTCTCTTTGTCCGGTTTTTTAATAGTGACAATTAAATGATTTAAAATCAAAAATCTAAAGCATTCCTTTAAAACTCAAATTATCAATTTATTTTTTTTCTTTCCTGATTCAACGTTAAAAATTTAACTAATACAATGAATGAAAAACACCCGGTGGTAACGACTGATTATATATGCACACGGATGGGGGCACGGGGGGTTTTGCACGGGTGGGTCGGGGCCCGTACAAAACCAAATTTGTCAATTTGCAGATGCTTTCCCCTACCCGACCCGGGGGAAGTCGTACGTTTTTGTTTCCCCTTTCGAAGTCAACAACATTTTCCATTTTGCATACAGATTGTATGGTTGTGTAGCAGTCCATAAAACATTCTGAATCGCCTGAACGTTAAATGTTTGTCAGCAACCCGCTAGGGTTTCCCCGCCCCCCGCCCACACACACCAAAACCCCCACACACACACAACACCACACCACACACACACCAAAACCACCACGACGCACGCACGCACGCACCACAAAAACACACACCCCAAAACGCAGCCGCCGACAAAACACACAACACACACACCACACACACCCCACACACACACAACCACACAAACCCCACCACAAGTGCTGCATGCACACTACCCCTGCCAACTTTTACATCAACCCAAAAGGTGCATCATTTGCCGTGAAGCATGACATGCTGTTTCCACCCCACACCAGATGTGGTAATGAATGCTAATGGATCACCCCCCCCAGTAATGCACCCATATCGGGGGAAAGAAAGTCGACTGCACCAACGGATCCCCTTTTCTCCCCCACGAAAAATGCCCTGAATGTCGCCTAGGCTAAAGGTTTCTCCTGATCTTGTTTCATTTTAAGGGCAGAATAAACACACACACACACAACACACACGCACGCACGCACCAACACGCCACACACCACGCCGCCGTACGTAATTTACACTCCTTCACACACACACACACAACACACACAACATACCCCGCTACCTTCATCGTCCCCCTAACTCCCCCCCCCCCCCCCCCCCCCGCCCGCTCTACAACATTCCAACCGTTATATCACCCGTGTTCCACACATCACCCGTTTTCCTTTTCACATCCACTTTCCTCACTTCTGCCCACGTCATTTCTCGTCCATGACGTCACAAAATCATATCATCACTTTCATTGATTGTCCGCGAAAACTATGGCTCTGAACACTGAGCGGGCCAGAATCACGTGAACGGACAGTGGACAGTGAAAGCGTTGAAGCGTCCATTTTCACGTTCCCTTCCTGTGGCGTTGGGTCAAGATGGAGCAGGATAGTTTACGACACAGCTCCTGAGACAGGGGTAACGGCAGATTACAGGCATGTGTGGAGAATTCAATTTCTGTGATTGATTGTGGCTTGGTCAGCTGTGCAGAGGCCATCTTGGGAGATGGGGGAAGAAACAGCTATGCCGGGTGAGATGGTCTGGCAGACGTTCTGGAACTTTTCTCTTCTTCTTTTTTTTTTTTTTTTTCATGCTGAGAGAGTGGTGTTGTGGTTATGAATTTTCTCATTGAAGAAATGACATTTTGAGAGCGCGTACGTGTGTGTGTGTGTGTGTGTGTGTGTGTGTGTGTGTGTGTGTGTGTGTGTGTGTGCGTGTTTGCGTGCGTGCGTGCGTGTGTGTGTATGTGTGTGAGTGTTGTGTGTGTGTGTGTGTGTGTGTGTGTGTGTGTGTGTGTGTGTGTGTGCGTGCGTGCGTGCGCGCGCGCGCGCGCGTGTGTGTGTGTGTGCGTGCGCGCGCGCGCGTGTGGTGTGTGTGTGCGTGCGCGCGCGCGCGCGCGTGTGTGTGTGTATGTGTGCGTATGTGTGTGTGTGTGTGTGTGTGTCTGTGTGTGTGTGTGTGTGTGTGTGTGTGTGTGTGTGTGTTTGCCTGTGTGTGTGCGTGCGTGTTTGCGTGCGTGCGTGCGCGCGCGCGCGCGCGTGTGTGTGTGTGTGTGTGTGTGTGTGTGAGTGTGTGTGTGTGTGTGTGTGTGTGTGTGTGTTTATATGTTTGTGTGTATGCTTGTGTGTGTGTGTGTGTGTGTGTGTGTGTGTGTGTTTGTGTAAGTGTGTGTTTATGTGAGTGTGTGTGTGTGTGGTGGGGGGGGGGGGGGGGGGAGGGGGGCAGAGGGAGTCTGTGTCTGTGTGCGTGCGCAAGCACGTGTGCTTACATGTTTTTTGCACAGGCGTAAGTACAAATGAGAGGTAAGATATGTAATCCTTCATGAATCGACTAAAGCAAGAGAAAATCTGCCTTTCTTGACTCGTGTGTAAACAAATGCACACCGAGGGAATCAAAGAAAGAAACGACGGAGGGCAAAAGCTGGAGGAAACAATCGGGGACGGACAGTAGCATGCAGATGTGCAGAGCATGACAGGAACACAAGGCAAAAGGTGGAGGAAACAAACGGGGACGGACAGTAGCATGCAGATGTGCAGAGCATGACAGGAACACAAGGCAAAAGCTGGAGGAAACAAACGGGGACGGACAGTAGCATGCAGATGTGCAGAGCATGCCAGGAACACAAGGCAAAAGCTGGAGGAAACAATCGGGGACGGACAGTAGCATGCAGATGTGCAGAGCATGACAGGAACACAAGTCTAGTTTTGTTTGTCTTGAGAGGAGGTGGAAGCTATGGGGGAACGGCTCAGGGAGGGTGGGGGAAAGACGTGATTCAATGAGAGATTAGACCCGCCTTCTGTCATAAGGTTTGTCAGCGTTATACAAACACTGACCTGACCGCAAAGTGCGTGAATTGTTTTGTTCTGTTTTTTTACCAAGGCACCCGCACAATGATGAATTCTTGTATTTGAAGTGGACCTTGAATCCATTTGCAATGTTCAGGTATTTGTCCCCCTCCACCTCCCCCCGCCCCCCCCCCCCTCCCACCCCCCCCCCCACGCCCCTCAGTCCTCCTCCCAGTTGGCTTCAGTGGGAAATGCATATAAATTCAGGTATTTTTCATATAAAGTTGTTGTTGTTGACACAATTCCAGCTGCCTTATTCGCTGCTTTCACACGTTACACTTGATTCATTCGCTAAAAGTAACAAAACCATACACTTGTGATTAGCTCTATATGGCCGCATATCTTTACATGGCGTATGTCTTTGTTCTATATTTGTTGAGGCGTTAATTTGTCTGCTCAAATACTTGGGTTAAAATTGTATAAAATTGTCTCATCTTGATTGTGCTCTGTTTAATACATATTTGACATTTCCATAAACATCATTTTGCATTCATGCTCCATGTTTCAAATGAATTTTTTTCTATATCAAAAATGCCAGATTAAGGAACATTGAAAACATTGGTCAAAACGTTCATTAAGAATTCATGCATTTACAATGCACTGATGCTTATACGCCAGATAAGGAACTTTGAAAGTATTGCTGAAAATAAAATCATCAACAGTTCATACATTTACAGTGTTTCAAATATTTTTTTTTGTTGTATATCAAAGTTGAAAAATGCCATATTAAGGAACGTTGATAGAATTGCTCAAAACGATCATCAACAATTCCCGCATTTACTATGCATTAATGCTTGTACGCCAGATAAGGAACTTTGAAAGTATTGCTGAAAGAAAAAAGATCATCAACAATTCATACATTTACAATGATTCAATTTTTTTTTTCTATATCAAGTTGAAAAATGCCATATTAAGGAACATTGAAATAAAATGCTCAAAACGGTCATCACCAATTCATGCATTTACTCTGTGCTGATGCTTATAATTATGTCAGATAAGGAACTTTGAAAGTATTGCTGAAAAAAAAATCATAAACAATTCATACATTTACAGTGTGCTAATGCTTATATGCCAGATAATGAATATTGAAAATATCGCTGAAAACGTTCATCACAATTTATGCATCTAGAATGTTCAGATACTTTCATGTTAGAGTGACTGGAAAAGTCATACCCTCACTAATCATCCGACCAGTCTGTCGTTCCTACCGCTTGGTCCCACTGTGAAATGTGACAGGCATCCTTCATCATCATCACTGTAGTTCCTACCGCTAGGTGCCACTGTGAAATGTGACAGGCATCCTTCATCATCATCATCATCATCATCACTGTAGTTCCTACCGCTTGCTGTCACTGTGAAATGTGACAGGCATCCTTCATCATCATCATCACTGTAGTTCCTACTGCTTGCTGTCACTGTGAAATGTGACAGGCATCCTTCATCATCATCATCACTGTAGTTCCTACTGCTTGCTGTCACTGTGAAATGTCACAGGCATCCTTCATCATCATCACTGTAGTTCCTACTGCTTGCTGCCACTGTGAAATGTCACAGGCATCCTTCATCATCA
>CM031626.1:16794277-16796777 GCA_018398815.1 Conus ventricosus | reverse complement strand
AAAACGTCGACGAAAGTGAAAAAGTTAATGCAGCTAATATAGTGCATGAGGATGAGAAGTATACGCCATGTGCATTCCTTTTCCCATCGATATTGCTGGGTTGCATGCCTGTGCAGCCTGGTACAAACAAATTCAAGTGTATTAACAAAAATATCTTTTTATTTACCACAAGGACCCAATGATATTAATAGGGAAATGGTTACGATTACTCCAGTCAGACAATTCAAAAAAAATTTATTTTAAATCACTGGGGATTTTAATGCCATTCACCTTTCTGGGAAAAGGGGTGTCAAAAAGTAACGAACAATCGCTTTATAGAAAATATTGAAAGATTCATCTCTTTATCTTTTATACAAGGGTTGTATTACTCGCATCCAGACAATCCAAAAAACAACCCAAGCGCCATTGACTTGTCATTGATATCTCCTGATTTAGCAGGGGTTTTGCGACGGAAAACCCCTTGATGACTCAATAAATAGTGACCATTTTCCAATTATTATTACATTAGAAAACATGCAGTGTAAAACAAATGATGGCAACACATGACAAAGTTCCAAAAATATTGTTACAAATTTGCAAATTGAAAAAATTTTCTGTCTTTTAAGTTCATTTCTACATTGATATAGATACCATTAATAATCAGTGTTGACAAAACTATAGGGACAGATTTCAAAAGACCATACATTCAGCTGCATGTGAATCCATCCCAACCGTAAAATCTGTAAAATCTAAAAAACATCGGGGTAATATCTGGTGGAACGACAATTGTCAACGTGCAAAAGATGAGTAAATTGCGAAATCGAAAGAATATAAACGTGAAAAAGATCAAAAAGAAAAATCATAAAAATTTTGGAGAGAAAAAGAGTATAAGAATCAACAAAACAGAATAATTGCTAGAGAAAAACGACAATATTGGTCACCCTTTTGTGAAAATAATGTATCAAACTGTAAAGATATTCAAAATGTTGGACAAAATTAAAGCAATGAAAAGTGGAGTTAATCTACCAAATTGTCCTGTTCTTTCCTTACCAATTCTGAGTTTCCATCTAATTTTGATAAAGCTGAGGCATTTGCTGACTTGGGTTTGCAAAAAAAATAGCAGCAAAGAAAATTTATCAACTGAAAATAAAAAATATCGAGAAAATGAAGAAAATAAAGACATTTATAAAAAAACCCAAAAACCCTATTGAAGATCATTACCTAAATACTCCAATAACAATTCAGGATTAAAGAATGCTTAAGTAATTTAAAAACAGTAAGACATCAGTGGGTTTAGATGGCATATCTATTGAAATCCTTAATTATCTTCCACAAAATGTAATACATTTTCTCCTCTCGTTTTTCAGAAATGTTGGGGAAATGGGAAAATGCTATGATTTGGAAACAATCTATTGTTGTTCCAATTCATAAGAAGGGAAAAACCCTATGAAAGGGATATAAGTAGTTATCGCCCCATTGCTTAAACGTAAAAACCAATGTAAATTAATGGAAAAAATTATATTAAAAAGATTTGTTCACCATTGCAAAAAACATAACATAATTCCTATCAATCAAGGGGGATTTCAAACAGGTAGATCCCCAATTGACACTTGGTTAAACTTTTTAACCAGGAAAAAACATCAATTTGCACGTCGCAAGAACATATTAGCCACATTTTTTGACATTCGTAAGGCCTACGAACATGTATGGCATAAGCGCTTGCTGTTAAAATTTAAATATTGGTATTAATAGTAATATGTTTAAAATTTTATTCAAGAGTTCCTTCATTGGGCCCGGGCTATTCCCAAAAACGAATAGGAAATACTTATTCAATCCCTAGGCCTTTACAGATGGGTCTACCCCCAAAGGGTTTTGTAATTTCACCAATGTTATTTAACATTCTGATTTATGATCTACCCAAAAGGTCTCTCAAAAGATACAGATTACCTCAGTTTGCTGACGACATATGTTTATGGGGGAAGTAACTATGAAACGCCCCTACTTCTCTACGATCTCTGAATTACATCAAAATCAAATACCCAGCATGAGCTCAATAAAATAAACAAATTCTTACATGAAAATGGGGTTTCCCTTTCAACAGAAAAAAACTCAATGATGCTCTTTAACTTGGTTATGATCCAAAAAGCTACCAAAATTTACATTGGATGGTAATCATTTTAAACTATTTTAAAAACGTTAAATTTCTAGGAGTCTATTAAGTAGCAAACTTACGTGGAATGCACACATTGATTACATTTCTAAACAAAGCAAGGAAATGTTTAAACTTCCTTAAAATTATAAATAAACAATCCTGGGCTCAAGGTTCTAAAACATTAACCGTCTTAGCAAATGCTTTAGTTTTGTTCAAGACTTTGCTATGCTCAAGAAGTTTTTCTTTAATGCACCTCAAAATCTTTTAAATAAACTTCAAGTGTTGATTGCAAAGCTTATAAAATTGCCCTTGGAGTCCCCCCACATACATCCAAATTTAGGGACATACAATGAGGTAGGTTTTTTTTCC
>CM031626.1:16784277-16786777 GCA_018398815.1 Conus ventricosus | reverse complement strand
AGCTTGACTCTGATCCTGATCATAATCCTGACCCTGATCTATTCTAATCCTATCTCTAAGCTTTAACCATCACGAAAACTGAGAGAGAGAGAGGAGGGAGGAGAGAGAGAGAGAGAGAGAGAGAGAGAGAGAGAGAGGAGAGAGAGAGAGAGAGAGAGAGCCTTCCTTTCATGATAATTGTAAGAGTGACCTCCCATGATGATGAAATTTGCGTTCTCAATAAACATTTCATTCCTGTTTAAAGCATAACTGGTCAAGCCATACGATGGAGTAAACAAGCTCATGTGCAGTTTTTTTTTTTTTCAGAATTAAAATATTGATAAAAACTGCTGGAGACACACCACACACACATACACACACACACACACACACATAAAATATATATAAATATATATATAAATATATATAATATATATATATATATATATATAAAATATATTATATATATATAATATAAAATATATATATATATGTGTGTGTGTGTGTGTGTGTGTGTGTGTGTGTGTGTGTGTGTGTGAATGGGAAAAAACCAACAAGTTTGTAAATTAAATCCCCAATATTTCGACCAAACAGGCCTTCCTCAAGGGGATTTTATTCCATCTGAGAACAATAGATTTCAATCACAATCTTTTCCATGAATATAACTCAACCAAGGCTCAAAACTGCAAACCATGAGAAACAATCACATTCTACCTGACCGAGAACGGATAACAGCACGAAAGACCTGAAAATAGGGAACAAGGCTGGGGTGGCATGAGGGGGGGGGGGGGGGAGGGGGGCAGGCGGGGAGGGGGGGGGGGCGGGGGGGGGGGGGGGGGGGGGGGGGGGGGGGGGGGGGGGGCGGGGGGGGGGCGGGGAGGGGGGGGAGGGGGGGATACTGTACTTCTCTCTTCTTCTCGTCTCTCATCTCCCTCTCTCTCTCTCTCTCTCTTTCAGGGTTTCTTTCTGGGTTGGGAGGGGGGTGTCTTTCTCCTCTATTCTCTCTTCCGCTCTTATCACCCATCACTAACAACATCTAACCAAACGATATTGTTATATTATATTCTTTCCCCCCCCCCCCCCCCCCCCCCCCCCCCCTCCCCCCCCCCCCCCCCCCCCCCCCCCCCCCCCCCCCCCCCCCCCCCCCCCCCCCCCCCCCCCCCCCCCCCCCCCCCCCCCCCCCCCCCCCCCCCCCCCCCCCCCCCCCCCCCCCCCCCCACCCCCCCTCCGTTGCACATTTTCATTGTTGTATTACCTCCGAGCACACTTCCGCTCGACTTTTTTCGTCACTTTTGCTTTCGTTCTTTCTATTTACATCATTTCCATGACAACAAGACATGACAGCATCAGTTTGACTGATTATCAGCAAATCCCCGATGCGAGCAATGCGGCCCTAGACATTATTAACGGGGAAAAAATCCCCCAGAGCGCGGACGACAGTGAAGCATTGGAGCAATTCACTTCCATTTTCCCGAAATGTGAGACGGAACAGGATCGTTTACGACACAACTGCTGAGTGAAAATGGATTTTTTCGAATCCATGGGGAATTCAATTTATGTGATTTACAGCTCATGCGACTGTAGGGGCTGTTCCAGAACTGGGAGAAAAATGGCTGTAGAGGTAAGATGTCCTATTACTGTTTTGGTCCAAACGTACTACAAGGAGAGCCAGTTTCTAGTCTTCCCCCAGATCGTCACCACAGGACTGTTACTCCAATAGGTTCGCTTTTTGGCTTGACCATGCTGTTCTTGCAGCAGTCAGGTCTCAGATGAATCAATCAATCGATCATCAACCAATCAATCAATCAATCAATCAATCAATCAATCAATCAATCAGTCAATCAATCAATCAATTAAACAACTAATGAATACAGAGACAAATATACAAATAGATAAATGAATAAAGTCATCTGTCGTTCCTTTCTGCCTACACATTTTCGATGATAACAATGAGCAATATTATCAGTTTATCATTTCGATGATAACAGTGAGCAATATTATCAGTTTATCATTTCGATGATAACAGTGAGCAATATTATCAGTTTATCATGTCGATGATAACAATGAGCAATGTTATCAGTTATCATTTCGATGATAACAGTGAGCAATGTTATCCGTTTATCATTTCGATGATAACAGTGAGCAATTTATCAGTTTATCATTTCGATGATAACAGTGAGCAATATTATCAGCTTATCATTTCGATGATAACAATGAGCAATATTATCAGTTTATCATTTCGATGATAACAATGAGCAATATCATCCGTTTACCATTTCGATGATAACATTGAGCAATATTATCAGTTTATCATTTCGATGATAACAATGAGCAATATTATCAGTTTATCATTTCGATGATAACAATGAGCAATATTATCCGTTTATCATTTCGATGATAACAATGAGCAATATCATCCGTTTACCATTTCGATGATAACAATGAGCAATATTATCAGTTTATCATTTCGATGATAACAATGAGCAATATAACAGTTTATCATTTCGATGATAACAATGAG
>CM031626.1:16776777-16779277 GCA_018398815.1 Conus ventricosus | reverse complement strand
TCATACATACATACATACATACATACATACATACATACATACATACATACATACATACATACATACATACATAAAATCATATGGCAGCATAACGAGTATAAAGTGTGTCAGAGTTTGTCAAAGCAATTAATATTCAATTAAATTGTATCTTCTGCGCATCTGCTTAAAGCAGCCCTAACCTGTCCCAAACTCTGACCCTAATCGTGACACTATGCTAACATGAAGCTACCCATGACCTTTAACGATCAGGAAAACTGGGCAAGACAAACAGGAGAAACTTTGAAAAGTTCATTTCATGATACTCGTAAGAGTGACCCCCCACCCCACCCCACCCCACCCCCCACCCCTGATCATAACCGTTGCGTTTTCGACAAACTTTGACATGTTTTTTCTGTTCTAAGTACAACTGGTCAAGCACAACGTCAGTGTCAACAAGATCACGTACTTTTTTTTTTTTTAAACACAGTTCTGGTAGAAACTTTTGGAGACTGACATAATTTTTGACACATTGCAGATTTTGATTGTTCTATTGCCTCTGAGCACTCATCTATTCCTCTTTTTTTTTCTCACATTCTGTTTTGTTCCTTCTACTTACATCATTTCCCGGACAACACATGACAACATTAGTCTGACTGATATTTCCATACCGAGCATTACGGCCCTAGACATTAACGGGATTAAAAATTCCCCAGAGAGTAGACGACAGTGAAAAGCATTGGGCCATTCACTTTTCTTCCCCTGGGGCGTGGAGTATTGACAGTGCAGGCTGGTTTATAGCACAACTGCTAAGTGAAAACGGATTTCTCTCACCCGTGAGGAATTCAACTGATGTGATTTACAGCTCAGCCGACTGTAAGGGAGAGAAAAAAAAACGGTGATAGAGGAAATATGTTTTGTGGGATGTTTGGGAACATTGGCTCTCTGGATGTGGTTTTCATTGTTGAAGAAATGCACTTTGTAAGAGCTGCGCTCTCTGAAGCTATTCTGCATTGAGTTGTGTGTGTGTGTGGGGGGGGGGGGGGGGGGGGGGGGGAGTGGGAGAGTACATCTTTAAATGACAAAGAAATCACTGCCATCTTCCTTTTTTCAAAATTAAAACAGGTGTGTGTGTGTGGGGTGGGGGGGGGGGGGTACTCGCCTTCCACATGTTCATAAAAGCGGTTGGGGGGGAGGGGAATGGGGAAATCAGATTTATTGTAGAAACGGAAGGGGGGTGGGTGTGGAGAGTGAGGAGGTGAGAGGGAAGGGGAGGGGACTGTCCATTTTATAGGAAGGGCTGTTCTCTCATCTTCCAAATTACTGTAAAGGTGTGTGTGTGTGTGTGTGTGTGTGTGTGTGTGTGTGTGTGTGTGTGTGTGTGTGTGTGTGTGTGTGTGTGTGTGTGTGGACCTGCATGTAGCCACACACACACACACACACACACACACGCTCTCTCTCTCCTCTCTCTCTCTCTCTCTCTCTCCTCTCTCTCTCTCTCTCTCTCTCTCTCTCTCTCTCACACACACCACACACACACACACACACACACACACACACACACACACACACACATACATGCTCTCTCTCTCTTTCTCTCTCTCTCTCTCTCACACACACATACATGCTCTCTCTCTCTCTCTCTCTCTCTCTCTCGCTCTCTCTCTCTCTCTGTGTCTTAGTTTGTATTATACCCCTTTCCCCTATATTTATGTTCTCCTTTGTATTTGTTAGTGACTATGTGCCTAATATTGTTATCCACACTGTTAATCGTACCAATGTATGTGTCACTGTGCGATTTTCACTTCATTCACTCGATGGAGGACGTTTGTGCTCTGCTTCATTATTTCCTCTATGTCTTCCCCCTCGTCCTTCCCCCTCCACCCTCATTTCCCTCACCAACCCTTAACACTTTCCCCTTCCTCCCCTCCCCTTCCCGCTTTACCATTGACCTCTTCTCCCATCTTACCCCACATGCTTTTTCCCCTACCCTCACCCCTAACTATTTTCCCCCATTGAACATTACTTTGTTCCCTACTCCCACCCCTAACTATTTTGCCCCCTTTGAACGTTGCTTTGTTCCCTATTCCCACCCCTAACTATTTTGCCCCCATTGAACGTTGCTTTGTTCCCTATGCCCACCACTAACTATTTTGCCCCGTTGAACGTTACTTCGTTCTCTACCCCCCACCCCTAACTATTTTGCCCCATTGAACGTTGCTTTGTTCTCTATTCCCACCCCTAACTATTTTGCCCCATTCAACGTTTCTTTGTTCCGTACCCCCACTCCTAACTATTTTGCCCCATTGAACGTTACTTTGTTCCCTATTCTCACCCCTAACTATTTTGCCCCATTGAACGTTACTTTGTTCCCTATTCCCACCCCTAACTATTTTGCCCCATTGAACGTTACTTTGTTCTCTACCGCCACCCCTAACTATTTTGCCCCATTGAATTTTGCTTTGTTCCCTATTCCCACCCCTACCTATTTTGCCCCATTGAACGTTACTTTGTTCCCTATTCC
>CM031626.1:16759277-16761777 GCA_018398815.1 Conus ventricosus | reverse complement strand
ATAGCCATGTATTGCACGTCCATAAGCTTTAGCTTGTTGTGCTAAAATACATTATGTTTCGCTGCAAATGTAAACCATGTTTGAATAAAACTTGTTTAAACCCATAATGAACATACGTACACATTTTCAGAAAGATCGGCCAAGTGCTTTCTGAGATATTCTATAAAGAAGAAAAACTGTTACAGACCGTTACAGCCGTTAGTAACGGCTATAACGGGGTAAACTAAAACATCGGGCATCATTCGTGACCCATAATGAACATATCTGCTAATTTTCACTAAGATCAGCCAAGTACTTTCTGAAATATTCCATAACGAAGAAAAAGCGTTACAGGCCATTACAGCCGTTAGTAACAGTATAACGATAAACTAAAACATCGGGCATCATGTGTGACCTATGATGAACATACCTGCAAATTTTCAGAAAGATCGGCCAAGTGCTTTCTGAGATATTCTATAAAGAAGAAAAAGCGTTGCAGGCCGTTACAGCCGTTAGTAACGGATATAACGGTAAACTAAAACATCGGGCATCATCTGTGACCCACAATGAACATTTCTACAAATTTTCAGGAAGATCCGCCAAGTACTTTTTAATATTTTCTAAAAAGAAGACAAACCGTTACAGGCTGTTACAGCCGTTAGTAACGGCTGTAAAGGGTAAATTAAACATCGGGCATCATCCGTGACCCATAATGAACATACCTCCTAATTTTCACAAAGATCGGCCAAGTACTTTCTGAGATATTCCATAAAGAAGAAAAAGCGTTACAGGCCGTTACAGCCGTTAGTAACGGCTGTAACGGTAAACTAAAACATTTGGCATCATCCTTGATCCATAATGAACATACCTACAAATTTTCAGAAAGATCGGCCCAGTAGTTTTGTCTGGAGCGAGTGGAACACATTTTGACCACGGACACACAGACACACACACAGACACATAGACAGACAGACACACAGACAGCATTTCTTCGTTCCCATTCTAAAGTACTCCCTGTTCTATAAGAACTGGGAGTACAAAAAGAAAACATGCTGCTCTCCCCGGCGGGGAAATGAACCCTGGTCTCCCGCGTGACAGGCGGGGATACTAACCACTAGAATACCGAAGAGCTCACCAATTCGGTTACACTTAAGTTTATAAACTATTATTGCTTAAACTGTACATCACAAAATTATCTTTTATAGCCGTTAGCGACTGCTGTCCTGGTAAAATAAAATATTGGGCATCATCCGTGACCCATAATGAACATATCTACAAATTTTCAGAAAGATCGGTCCAGCAGTTTTGTCTGGAACGAGTGGAACACATTTTGACCAAGGACGGACAGACAGACAACATTTCTTCGTTCCCATTGTAAAATACTCCCTGTTCTATACTTTTTCATGACTTTTGAGCAAATCACTGAGCCAAGAAATTGCAGGATGGGTCCACATGGAAAAGAGTGACAAAGTTGTAATGGATTTGTGGCACTGGGGTGCGAAAAAGAGAAACACGCTTTGAGGGGAAAGGGTGTGCCATGGGACAGAACTGCGTCGGCTATCTTTTCATGGGAGAAGCGTTAACTTGTCTGTTTCATCTCATCGAGAGCTTAGTGTGAAGATCCCGTGGTGCGCGCTCTCTCTCTCTCTCTCTCTCTCTCTCTTCTCTCTCTCTCTCTCTCTCTCTCTCTCTCTCTCTCTCTCTCTGTATTGTGTGTGTGTGTGTGTGTGTGTGTGTGTGTGTGTGTGTGTGTGTGTGTGTGTGTGTGTGTGTGTGTGTGTGTGTGTGTGTGTGTGTGTGTGTGTGTGTGTGTGTTCTATCTTCACGGCTGAGCTGGTGGCAATTCTAATGGCGCTTAACTTTCTTGTTGATACTCCACTCACTATCTACAAAACACTTTTCTGTGTGGATTCTAAATCTGTCCTACAATGCCTTGAATCTACTGCTGTAAAAAATCGAGGTGAGGTAATTTCAGAAATAAAACATTTTGTCAGTATTCTTATATCAAGATGTACAACAGTTGATTTTTGCTGGATCCCGTCTCACTATGGGATTTCTGGTAATGAGTGGGCTGACCGGTGTCGCGTGAAATCTGGGAACGTGATATCTAGGAAGGCTTCCCAGAAATCACAGATTTTTTGGGGAACGCGTTCCCAAAATGTACTGTGATATCTGGGAAGACCCTGATACCCCTTCCCGAGATGAAAAGATTTTTCAACTTTAAGGGTGGGAATAACAAAACCACTTCCAGCTTTTTCATTTAACAGTGATCCATCGGTGAAAACTTTAAGGTGATGTGAATAATTACTATCGATATGAGATTTGGCAAGAGAGGACAATATATTATTGTTAATATTCTTTTGTCGATCAGTATATTTATAAAATTGGAAATGAGATGAGGCAGGGAACAGTAAACAATAAACAAGTGGGTAACGTTTGCTCCCATAAGAAAACCTAACACAGAGTAACTTTTATTCAAGACTGGCACAGTCTTTTAAACTTGAATAAAGTCAGACAAATA
>CM031626.1:16729277-16736777 GCA_018398815.1 Conus ventricosus | reverse complement strand
ATCGTCGGCCTTCTTTACGTCAACAGACTTCGATTGTTATATATATATTATATGTAGATTAGTGTGGTTAAAATACCCAACATGATTTTGATAGTGCTCGGGACCCCTTGGGGAGCAATATTCTTTTAAAATATGGTTTTTAAAAAAATAATCTACAATTGTTTCGAGCGCGTTGCGCTGTCATCCAGCCCGCCCACCGCGCTCGAAAACAAATTTGTCAGATTATTTTTAAAACCTTTTTTAACAAAATATATATCTATATTTATATATATATATATATATATATATTATCTATTATATATATATAGATTTATATATTTATATATATATATTATATATTATATATATATATATATATATTTATATATCTATATGTTACACAAACGAATTTTCTCAATTCACCTTCATTTAGAGCGTTCCTTCCCTTCCTGATCCTCTCCCGAGGGACGTCATCAGCTTGACGCTGGATATCCAGAACTGACGAGAAACGAAGTCTGTTGACGTAAAGAAGGCCGACGATCACTGGCGCGCACAGAGAGAGGGAAAATTGAATTTGACGGTACTTGGGGGGCAGGTCTCTTGGGACAACGCATGGCGGACCTCTTCGGGTGGAGGTGCTAGATGATTGCGGTGGGGGAGGGAGAGGGAAGAGAGGTTGCGTTTGAGAAGGGAATGGTGGTGGTGGTGGTCGGAGGGGGGGGGGGGGTTGTTGAGAGAACACGTTTACGAGATGTTCCACAGAGATCAGCCTGTTTTGAGATTCTATACTGAAGCTGCGTCAGTTGCAGTGTAACACAAGAGTTGATTTTTCGTTCAAAACCCCCCCCCCCCCCCCACCCCACACACACTACCCACACACACACACACACACACACACACACCCAACACGCATTGCACGCACGCACACACACACACACACACTACACACACACACACACACAACACACACACACACACACAACACACCACAAACACACAACACGCGCATTGCACACACACACGCACACACACTCCACACATCACACACACACCACACACACCACACACCCACACACACACACACACACACACACACACACACGCCACGCATGCCACACACACACACGCACACACACACACACACGCATGCACACCACACACACACACACACACACACACGCACCACCACACACACACACACACACACCACACACACACACACACGCACACACACACACACACGCATACACACACACACACACACACCACATCACCCGCACCACACACACACACACACCCACACACACACACACACAACACACACACAACACACACACACACACACACCAGACACACCCGCGCACGCACGCACGCACGCACGCACGCACGCACGCACTAACACTACACACACACAACACACACACACACTCGCACGCACGCACCCACGCACGCAGCACGCACAGAAGAGAGAGAGATGAGAGTGAGCGGGAGAGAGCGCTGAGAGAGAGAGAGAGGAGAGAGAGGGAGGGTTGGGAGGCGAAGAGAGAGAGCTATAGAAGTGAATTTTGTTCATGGGCAGAAGTATGTTTGTGAGTGCTTGTGTCGTGTAGTGAGAGCGCGTGGCAGGCATGTTGTGTGCGTGCGTGTGGGCTAAATGAGTGTGTGCGTTGCGGTTCGTGTGTGTGTGTGTGTGTGTGGTGTGTGTGTGTGTGTGTGGTGTGTGGGTGTGGGGTGTGTGTCCGTCTGTCGGTCAGCTGTCTGTCTGTCCACTTGTGCGTGTGCCTGCCACATTATACTATATGCAATGAACGCGTGAACAAACTCAAACTTCGTGTCTGTCTATCTGGCTGTCTGATGTCTGTCTTTGCGTGTGTAGTTGTGTCGTGATGATGTGCGTATTTGTATGGCATGTATGTATACGAACGTGTGTGAATGAATATGCGTGAGTATGTTTATGATAAATGTGGTTTGTGCATGCGCGACGCCGACACGCATGTTTGTGTGTGGGTGTGTGTTTGTGTGTGTGTGTGTGTGTTGTGTGTGTGGGTGTGGTGTGTGGGTGTGTGGTGTGTGTGTGTGTGTGTGTGTGTGTGTGTGTGTGTGTGTGAGATGCGTTGCGTGCGTGGCGTGCGTGAGTGACGTGCTTGCGTTGCGTTTTTCTTGTGTGTATGTGTATGTGTATGTATCTTCTCTCTCTCCTCTCTCTCTCTCTCTCTCTCTCTCTCTCTCTCTCTTCTCCACTCTCTCTATATATATATATATAATATATATATTTATATCTATACTTATATATATATATATATTTATTTATATATATATATATGTGTGTGTGTGTAGTGTGTGTGGGGTGTGTGTGTGTGTGTGTGTGTGTGTGTGTGTGGGTGTGTGTGTGTGTGTGTGTGCGTGCCCTGGTGCGCGAGTGTTTGTGAGTGAGATGTTGTGTGTGTGTGTGTGTGCGTGCGTGCGTGCGTGCGATGGTGCGTGCTGCCCGCTTGCGTGCGTGCGTGCGCGTGGGCGCGCACCCCCGCTGTGTGCACGCATGTGTTACAGAGGGACGAACCTGAGAACCAGGATGGTGCATACAGTATAAATGAACAGGCCATCTATAATCAGAACATTATTCATTTCCCCGACTTTCTGCACTAACGTCACATTCGGATTCAACAATGTTCTTTCATGGCAACGTCATCATTGTTCATGGCTCGGACGTCCCTTCGTAATCAACAATGTTCGTCAATGCAACTTCATCATTGTTCATGCAATGACTTCACCATCGTAATCAACAATGTTCGTCAATGACCATTCATCATTGTCGAGAGAGAAACGAAGGGGAATCGCCCAATGAACTACACAGAAGAAGAAAGTTAGGGTAATGACAGCGTTGCGCCAAGACAGAAAGTCTCACAGTTACAATGGACTTGGGGGATATAAGTATAATGGACAGATTGCGCCAAGACAAGTGAGTACTCTTGTACAATGGACTGGGGGATATTGGAACGACAAGTTGCTCGTTTTGTGGGCGTTCAAGGCACCTTATGATAAATCAGGGCCTGACATGGTTTTGTGGGTGTCAGGCACACCATATGATAAACAGGCGACTGACATGGGTTTTTCGCAGCTGGCAGATCAAGGAAGACATTTTTTTTTCAGTAATAATGAATATTACTTTTCTTGGACCGTTGCATACTAAATAATAATAATAATAATAATAATAATAATATTAATATAAATGTTAATATAATGATGGGGGTGAATATATGATGGATGATGATGATAATGATGATAATGCAATAGTATAAGAACAACAGTATAATGATGATAAGAGTTGTTACAGGACTATACATAAGAAGTTTGCATTATGCCTTGCACATCACATCCACACACTCACTCTCCTCTCTCTCTCTCTTCTCTTCTCTCTCTTCTCTCTCTCTCACACTACACACACACACACAACACCACACACACACACACAAACACCCACACACACACACAACACACACAAAACACATCACACATACACACACTGAGACGCAACATAAGCATTCGCAGTCTCTGTGTGACTGTGTGTCTGTACAGTCTCTCTCTCTCTCTCTCTCTCTCTCTCTCTCTCTCTCTCTCTCTCTACTCCTGTCTCTCTCTTCTCTCTCTTCTCTCTCTCTCTCTCAAACACACACACACACACACACAACACACACACACACACACTCACAACCGCATACCACTTACACACACACACAACACACACACCACACAAACACACACACACTCACACACACACACTCACACACTAACACACACACACACACATGCGAGCACGCTCAAAACAATTTTCTCTCGAATCACTACTGTAATAAATAATTAAAAGGGCCAATGATTAAGGTATTGGTAGTACATATTGTACTGTTGTGATGTAACTTAGAGGAAGGCAGTGAATTAAGGTATGTGTCAGAGTTGAAAGGAAAATAACAACTAAACTATCATCAATTGGGGTGGGGGTGGGGAAAGGGTGGGGTGGGTTGCGAATCTACGCACCTCGAGGTTTTTCATCTAAGCTCCATCACCTCACGAGATAAGTCAGCCACGGACCTGATTGTAGGGGTGAGATAGATTGACGGGAATCCTACACAAAACAGCTATAACTAAAACTCAACATGCCACCGGTAATGCAGACCATGCTGTCATCGCTTCCCCTGTTAATTCAACAATCCACGTCACAGGCCTGTAGAGCAAAAATCCTGGAAATGGACGCACAAGCTTTCGTCGGCACACAAGAAGGGACAACCTCCACTTACTCCTGCCAGGATACTTGCGAACGGCCAGAATCTGATGTTTTCAAAAATCAGATAAACGTGATTTTGGGGGGATACTGCAACGCAAAGTGACTGGGTTTTATGGATACAGTGAATTTAAAAACAAAGGGGCAGGTGTCTGGATTGTTTATTACTTTGTCTCTAGCTCTCATGTTGTTGCTTTACTATGATGATTCCTTCTTCGCAAAACTTCTTATAGTTCCGCTCGAAGAATCTGCATTTGTGAGATAGATAAACAGTGTGTGCTTCAGGAGTGTGTTGTGTAGTGTGTGTGTGTGTGTGTGTGTGTTTGTGTGTGTGCGTGTGAGTGTGTGGTGTGTGTGTGTCGTGCGTGCGTGCGCGCGCGTTTGTATGAACAAATAAAAAGGAGAAAGACAGAGATACAGACAGCAGACTGTGACAAAGATAAAGTGCGACAGAGAGAGACAGACGACAGACAGACAGTCCAGCAGAGAGAGAGAGGAGAGGAGAGAGAGAGTGAGAGAGAGTGAGAGACAGAGAACCGAGACAGAGAGAGAGACAGAGAGAAAGAGAGAGAGAAACGAGAGAGGAGAGAGACACGAGAGAAAGATGAGAGAGAGAGACAGAAGAAAGACAGAGAGACGAGAGAGGGAGGAGACAGAGACAGAGAGAGAGACAGAGAGAGAGGAAAGACCCCAGAGAGAAAGAGAAAAGAGAGAGACAGAGCGAGAGACAGAGAGAGAGACAGACTGACAGAGAGACAGAGAGAGAGCGACGAGAGAGAGAGAGAGCGAGAGGGAGCAGAGAGAGAGAGCGAGCGAGAGAGCAGAGAGAGAGAGAAAGAGAGAGAGTGCGAGAGAGAAGAGAGAGAGAGAGCGAGAGAGAGGAGCAGAGAGCGGGAGAGAAAGACGCGAGAAAGAGACAGATAGAAAGAGAGACTTGAGATAAAGAGAGAAGAGAGAGAGACAGAGGAGAGGAGAGATGAGAGAGTGAGAGAAAGAGAGGAGAGGGAGAGAGAGTGTGAGATGAGAGAGAGAGAGAGAGAGAGAGAGAGAGAGACGGGAGAGAGAGTGTGGTGTGAGTATGAGGAGTGAGAGAGAGAGAGCGAGTGGTGAGTTTTTCTCGTATTTTTAAATGATACAGTCCAGCCAAACCATACAGCGTTTTCGTTTCATTGGTGTGTTTTTTCCTTTTCCAAGGCTGTCGAACTCACGCTGAAAAAACACACATCTTAAAAAAAAAAAAAAAAAAGAAAGATGTTTAATCCTGAAGACGTTACTTTCAAAAATTTTTTTTTTAATTCACACTATTTTATGACATGAGGAGAGAGAGAGAGAGAGAGAGGGTGAGAGTGGAGAGGAGACGAGTGGAGAGAGAGTGACAGACAGACAGTCAGACAGACCAGGCACAAACAGACAGACAGACAGACAGGCAGGCAGGCAAGCAGGAGACAGACAAGACAGACAGGGACAGACAAACAGAGAACAGAGACATAGAGGCTCGACGTGAAACCCAAAAACAAAAACAAACACCTAAATACGCAAACAAAAATAGAAAACTGTTGTCTTCTTTATGGTTTCCATATCATCTCTGTCGCACACCAAAATCTTAAAGGTAACCGTTCGAATTTGTAAAAAGAGACTGAAACCGAGTCAAATTTATCGGCTAGTAAGAAATAATACGATAAATAAACCCGCAACCTTTACTCTAGATTTCATGCTATTCCACCAACATCTCTTATTAATGTACGACGACATCGGTAATGACGTTTTGCTTTTTCGTCTTCTCAAAGTAAGGGCGACAATCCCTTCAGACCAGTCGGAAGCGGAAGTGGAGAAGGCGTCAGCTGTCTTTACCGAGTCACTCATTCAGGGGAAATGGCTGGAATGAATTGGAGTCACAAACTTATGCCAACAGAGACAATTTTTGACTTTATTATTATGTGTGCTAAATTTTTATATTTACGAGTTTAAGAATCGAAGGCCGTAGGACAAATGATTCAGTGTTTTCTGAACAGTGGCAGCAGATTCAAATCGAACTCTATAAGGCTTAAAGTCAACAAGATCCAAGGATAAACCTAATAAAGGCTTTGATGCGGTATGATACAATTACATCTAACCAGCAAGGGGTACTAGGGTCCACCTAGGTTCTAGCTAGCTCCAGCTTGACAAGCTGAATCTGCCAGAACCTATGTGGGCCTAGGGTGGTGGGTCCTTGGCCTTGCTGTCTGGGATGCCGATGATTCTTTTTTACAGAAATACTTAAAAAAAATAAGAAAATCGACAATAACAACAACAAACAACAAAATCTCATCTAATACGATCTCTCGTAATCCTATCTCCATATCTCTCAAGGTTTTATATAAATTCTACATTATATTTGAATTTGACGTCTTTGATTGTACATTTGAAGTACATACTTTTTTATGCATTGATATTATTGTCCGTTATGCTCTTGCTGTGCCTGTGAAATGTTTATGTCATAAATGATAGTTGAGATATATATTATATATTATATATAATATATATACTTTATATTTATATATATATATATATTTATTCTATATATTTATATATTATTATTATATCATATTTATTTATATCAATACACAGCCGTATGGGCACCCCACTTGCCCTGTAGTGCGAATCTTTGCTTGGCGTGGCTGGAACAGCATTACTAGCCTCCAGTCTGTTTCTTGTCCCTGATCATCTATGGAAAAAGTTTCATAGATGTCAGTTTTTGTCTTGTGGGTGAAATCAGAAGATGAATTGAAACAGTTTATGATTCACATAAACTCGTTCCATGAAACCATCAAGTTCACTTCTTTACATCGCCATGACTGTATACGTTTCCTGGATTTAGCATTTTGCTTTAAAGATGGATTCCTCAAACAGATCTTTATACAAAGCCCACTGATGCACATTATTATCTGAGTCCCAGTCATTGTCATCCTGGACTGTACACAGGAAGCATTCCATTTAGCCAGTTCCTGAGGCTTAGACGAACTGTGGCTCAGCTCATGCTGTGTGTGAGAAAGGGTCGGGAAATGTCCTCTAACGCTTCCAGGCACGTGGCTACAAGCAAGGACGTTGTCCAAACAGCTCAGAAATAGTCCGACGGATTCCCCGACAAGAGGCGCTCAGTACCAATCAAAACATGTATCAGAAACTCGCCCACTCTGATCGTGACACACAACCCTGCCAACCCAACCTTGAGATCCTGGACACGAGAGCTACATCGAGCCTCTACC
>CM031626.1:16690842-16695842 GCA_018398815.1 Conus ventricosus | reverse complement strand
ATGGAAGAGATAAGATAAGATAAGATAAGATAATGTTGCTTATAGGATGGTGAAGAGAGACAAAGCAATGGAGGGGGGGTTAGGTCAGTGAATAAGGCAAGGGGAGGTAGCAGAGACAGGGAGGCTGGGGGGGCAGAGTCTCAAAGAATTTCAACCATTGAGATGAACTCAGGAATTGACAATAGATTTACTTAGGAATATTTGGTACGCTTTTGCTGATAGAGGGAAAAAAAGGCGGGGGGGAGACAGAGAGAGAGAGAGAGAGAGAGAGAGAGAGAGAGAGAGAGAGATGAAGAGAGAGAGAGATTTACACACACACACACACAACACACACACACACACACACACACACGCACACGCATGCATGCATGCACGTGCATGCACGCACACGCACACACCACACACACACACACACACACACACACACACACACACACACACGCACACGCACACGCACACCACACACACACACACACACTCACACATACACACACACGCACACACACATACACACACACATACACACATGCACGCACACATACATGCGTGCGCTCGCACACACGCACGCACACCACACACAACACACACACACACACACATGCACTCACGTTCGTAAGCATGTTTGCAAGCACGCATGACTGCGCATGCGCACGCACACGCGAGCGCGCACACACACACACACAACACACACACACACACACACACACACACACACACACACACACACACACATTGGCCCTAACAGATCTGAACCACTAACCCCGAATTTTTCCCTTTCCCTTTGCATACACATGCATTACCCTCTTTGCCACTTTTCCAAAACATGACCAGCATACTCAAATTGGTATTCTTTATGTACGTGGATTTAGTGTGTTCCTTCACAGGATTAATTTTCTGCTACCAATATGTCATCTTATAGACAAAAAACCCACTTTAGACTTCAACTTGCTTAACTCTATTAAACTTTCAAAAGAAACTACGCTATCGAGTACAAGAAAGACTTGTGACAAGCGTCTGTGGTTTTGACGTCAGGGGAAACGGGTCAGATGTTTACAACAAGGAACCTCTACATGCTTTCTTGGTAAAGGTCATCAATGTAATCATGGGGGCAGTTCTCCAAGGCAGATTAATGACAATGATTAGATTTAACGTTAAACAGTAAACAAATGGGGTATTTTTTGCTCCCATAAGAAAACCTAACACATAGTAACTTTTATTCAAGACTGGCACAGCCTTTTAAACTTGAATGAAGTCAGACAAATACATAGACGAACAATCTAAAAGGCTGTGCCAGTCTTGAATAAAAGTTACTCTGTGTTAGGTTTTCTTATGGACACTATTAGATTGTTCGTCTATGTATGTGTCTGACTTTATTCAAGTTTAATAGGCTGTGCCAGTCTTGAATAAAAGTTACTCTGTGTACGGTTTTCTTATGGGAGCAAAAAATACCCCACTTGTTTACTGTTTATCGTTTACTGTTCCCTGCCTCATTTCATTTCCGATTCTAGATTTAACGTGTTTTTCTTTTTTTTTTGAGAAATTGAGCAGAGCATGTGGTGTAGGAATGTCCAGGAACTCTACCACCCTCCCCCCCCCTCTCTCTCTCTCTCTCTCTCTCTCTCTCTCTCTCTCTCTCTCTCTCTCTCTCTCTCTCCAGGAAGTGTTCCTGCCATTCAGAACCAGTCTTTATCACTATACCCCCTGCTCGTAAAGAGGCTTCAATCCTTTGGGGCCACTGAAGACACCCTTGCCTGATCCACCCAGCTACATTCTGCCATGATTGTCTTGTCTTCTTGGATGTCAAATAACCGCAGTCTCTCAGCAAATATTCTACTTCTTTTTCTACACTAGCAGAAGTCTGTAGGGATTGCCTAGATCATGCAAGGTGGTGGAAAGCTTTTTGGGAGCCAGAATAGCTCAGTTGGTAGAGCGCCTGACTCGTAATCTTGGTGATCCTGGGGTTGCGGGTTCGAACCTCCACCGGGGCGTTTCGGTACAGGGGGATTTTTCCCTCGGAGTTAGCATTGGTTCTGACTCCATTTCCCATACAGTCCTTCGAATGAGACTATAAACCGAGGTTCCGTGTGTGAACGCATGCATAACATCTTGCACACACGTAAAATCCCATCACCAACGTTCGGAAGAGTAGGCCAGTTTGGCCGTTGGTATGGATGACACGTTACACATAGCATGCACCCTGCGTGAGAAATGGAAAGAATGAAGGAAGTAAGGAAAATGAGTGATCGATATTGAACGATACTGACTGGATGACACGGGAAACGACTGAATGAAGCGCCAGCTGGCAGCTCTTCAGTCGGCACTACCCAGGTAGGCAGCCCGTTGTGTAAACGAGTGTGGATTGTAAAGCGCTTAGAGCATGGCCTCTAGCCGAGAATAGGCGCTATATAAGTATTCATTATTATTTTTATTATAAAGCTTAAGAGAGAGAGAAGAATGTAGCTGAAACTAGACAGGAAGCTACCCATTGTACTAGGACTGACCATGCGACCAACACATGAATACACCCGATTACTACTTCTATAAGCAGGCATATTTCCCATCAGACAAACAAATTCTTGGAACCAATTCTAATCATGGATGAAAATTTGCAACCATAGGCTGCTTATCCTGCTAGTACTGCGTTCCCTATGGATTAGAATGTCTCCCCTCCCCCCCCCCCCTCTCTCTCTCTCTCTCTCTCTCTCTCTCTCTCTCTCTCTCTTCTCTCTCTCTCTGTCTGTCTATCTGTCTGTTCTCTTTCTCTCTCTCTCTCTCTCTCTCTCTCTTCTCTCTCTCTCTCTCTCTCTCTCTCTCTCTCTCTCTCTCTCTCTCTGATCTACCAAAAGTGTCCCTCCCATCCCAAAACAACTCACCATCCCTGCAGAATGTAATGGAATCTCCAGCCCTAAGAGCTGCCATTGACGCCCCTGCCTAATCCTTCCAGCTAGCTTCCACCACGATTGCCTTGTCTCCCCTAACCATCAAGAAACAGCTCCCTCTTAGGAGAATGTTTCTACTGCTGCTCTGCCACACACCCAGGCCTGTACTGGAGCTGCTTGAGTTCACTGGGAAACCTGACCAGCTCTGGTGAGAAACTTAATGAAGCTGGAACAAGCTGAGGACAAGCCCTGTTGTTCTAAAACTGATTATGTACTTAATGGAAAGACTGTTAGCACTGGTACTGTGAATGACATGTGCTGGGTGTGAATGTACTTAATGGAAAGACTGTTAGCACTGGTACTGTGAATGACATGTGCTGGGTGTGAATGTACTTAATGGAAAGACTGTTAGCACTGGTACTGTGAATGACATGTGCTGGGTGTGAATGTACTTAATGGAAAGACTGTTAGCACTGGTGCTGTGAATGACATGTGCTGGGTGTGAATGTATGTGGTGTCGGACTGACAGCACTGGAGACATGAACTTTCGTATCATGTGATTGAATTAAGAATTACTGGGGAACTGTGCAAACATATTTTGTACATTTCTATTTGTCATTAAGCTTCTGTCTGTAACATTCAGCTTCATGAATTAGTCCAGAAACGTATATACCCATAAAAATAATAATTTAGAAAATGCAATGAAAAATACCTGTAAAAATCTTAAATAAATGTTATCAAACCGAAAAAAAAAAAAAAAAAAAAAAAACCCACGTGGACAAACTAATCACAAGGCAAAACACGACGCGTGTCGACAAAACAATTATTACAACGAAAATGAACGAGGAAACATTTATCTTCAGGCAATGAAGAAGACCTGAGAGGTCGACACGCATCGTGTTTTGTCTTGTGATTCGTCTGTCCGCAATTTTTGGTGGTTTGCTAACATTTATTTAAGATTTGTTTAGATTTCCGCCTGCAGTCATCTCACTTTGCAATTAGATCTGTCTTTAACGGTTTAACTGACAGGTTAACTTACAACAAAGACGTTCACGCCCACACCCACACCCACACACAAACTTGCACGTGCGCACGTACACACGCGAGCCTGCACGCACGCATGCACACACGCGTGCGTGCGCGCGCGCAGACACACAACACACACACACACACACACACACACACACACACACACACACACACACACACACACACACACACACACACACACACACACTACATTTATGTTTCAGACATTTTTCTTGTTGATATGATCGTGTTTTTTGTACTCCCAGTTCTTAAAGAACAGGGAGTACCTTAGAATGGGAACGAAGAAATGCTGTCTGTGTGTCTGTCTGAGTGTGTGTGTGTGTGTGTGTGTGTGTGTGTGTGTGTGTGTGTGTGTGTGTGTGTGTGTGTGTGTGTGTGTGTGCGTGTGTGTGTGTGTGTGTCTGTGTGTGTGTCTGTGTGTGTGTCTGTGTGTCCATGGTCAAAATGTGTTCCACTCGCTCCAGACAAAACTACTGGGTCGATCTTTCTGAAAATTTGTAGGTATGTTCATTATGGGTCAGAGATGAGGCCCGACGTTTTAGTTTACCGTTACAGCCGTTACTAACGGCTGTAACGGCCTGTAACGCTTTTTCTTCTTTATCGAATATCTCCGAAAGTACCTGGCCGATCTTTGTGAAAATTAGCAGGTATGTTCATTATGGGTCACGGATAATGGCCGATGTTTTAGTTTACCCCGTTACAGCCGTTACTAACGGCTGTAACAGCCTGTATCGGGTTTTCTTCTTTATATAATATATTAAAAAGTACTTGACCGATCTTCCTGAAAATTTGCAGGTATGTTCATTGTGAGTCACAGATGATGCCCGATGTTTTAGTGTACCGTTACAGCCGTTACTTACGGCTGTAACGGCCTGTAATGCTTTTTCTTCTTTATTGAATATCTCAGAAAGTACGTGGCCGATCTTTGTGAAATTTAGCAGGTATGTTCATTATGGGTCTCGGATGTTGACCGATGTTTTAGTTTATCCCGTAAAAGCCGTTACTAACGGCTGTAACAGCCTGTAACGGTTTTCTTCTTTATAGAATATCTCAAAAAGTACTAGGCCGATC
>CM031626.1:16677718-16680218 GCA_018398815.1 Conus ventricosus | reverse complement strand
CTTTTTTGCTTCATGGCTTTTTGCGCTTTTTTTTAATCCATTACAATCATAGATTATCAGTAGCTTGTACATAATGCACAATACTAGCATAGAGTTATCATACTGGCATAATCCCAAAAGTACAAGTCATAGAGTTATCATATTTTGTGCAAAAGCACATATACATATCAATAGTTATCATTATCTTTGCATAATGCACTTTAAACTATCATAAGTTATCAGTATTTTGGCCAAAATGCACAAAACATAGCATAGAGTTACATATGCTTGTACAAAGCACAAACATTGCAGAATTTATCAGTGGGGTTTGTACATAATGAAAAGACTATCAAAAGGTTTCATATGCTTGTACAAAAAGCACATATACAAGTCACAGAGTTACATATCTTGTACATAAGCACATTAAAATAGTCAAGAGTTAAATCATATCTTGTACATAACACAGTACATAGTCATAGAGTTATCAGTATTTTTTGTACATAATGCACATATACTTTAGTCATAAGTTATCGTAGGTTTGACAAATGCACGTACATAGTCCAGATTTAAACAAAGCTTTGTACATAAGCACAGTACTATCACAGATTTTATCATAGTTGTACATAATGCACATGTACTAGTCACAGATTTACATAGTTTGTACATAATGCACATGTACAATCACAAGTTATCAGTATCTGTACAAATGCACATTAAAAATACCAAAAGTTATAGTATGCTTTACAAAATGCAAAATACATAGCAAGAGTAATCAAACTTACAAATGCACATGTACATAGCCCAAAAAGAGTTATCAGTATGCTTTTCAAAATGCACTGTCAACCCATAGAGTATCAATGCTTTACAAAACACATGAACATGTCATAAGTTATCAGATTTTTGTACGAATGCACATGTACAAACACAGTTATCAAGCTTGTACATAAGCACATACAATCAAAAGGTTACAGAAGCTTGACATTAGCACAGACATAGCAAGAGTTACAGAATGCTTGTACTAATGCCTGTCAAGTCTAGTGTTATCATAGCTTGTCCCTAATGCACTTTTACAAGTCATAATTTTATAATGTTTGTACAAACACATTACATAGTCAAGATTTTCAAAGTTTTTACAAATCACACCACAAAGCTAATTTTATCAAAAGCTTGTACAAAAGACATGAAAATAGATTTAAATTATTTTGTAAAAATTTTCCCAAAAATACAAGTCTAGAGTTATCGTTTTCTTGTACATAATGCACATGTACATAACCAGTTTTACATTATGCTGTAATAATCACAGGTACAAGTCACAGAGTTAAAAATTTGTACATAATCACGTCAATCACAGATTACATATCTTTACATAATCACAGACATGCAAAGAATCAAAGCTTGACAAATCACAGACATATAAAGGGTTTTAAAAAATGCTGTACATAAGCACATGTAAAAATCATAGATTAACGATGCTTGTACAAATGCACTGACTAGTCCGGGGTTTATCAGAATCTTGACAGGTTTCATTTCCCCATTAAAACTTTCTCCCAAATTTGGCCACAACCCTGTAAACTTAGAGACTCCTTACCAAAAGCGCTTGGAAAGCTTGAAAATTTGCCCCCAGGCGCCTTTCTTTTCAGGGGATAGAAAAACAAGGCAATTGGGGTGGAAGTAGGTAGGGTCATTTGGGAGGGGGCCCATGGGGCCTAACGGTTTTTCGATCGTTTTGAGGAGCTTGGGGGCTGACGTAAGAGTCTTTAAAAGGAATTAGCAGACTGTTTGGGGGAAGAGGAAAAAGAGAGAGAGAGGAGAGAGAGAGGAAGAGAGAGAGAGAGAAGAGAGAGAGAGAGAGAGAGAAAAGAGAGAGAGAGAGAGAGAGGGGGGCTTCAGACATATTTTTATTGACATTGACCTTGCAGTCTATGTATCAAAGGGGGAACAAGATCATATTGCCACTCCAGGAACGAGAACACAACATGAGGAATGCAATAGCAAACTAATTTCTCAGTAAATTAAACAAACAAAGTATTTTGAAATAACCGTAATAGAAAAATCAAAAGGGATTGTCTTGATAACAAATCATTAAATAGTGAAGTAAAGGAAAGGACTGGACACTTTAGACACACGAAATGCGCACCTCACGCACGCACGCACGCACACACGCACGCACACGCCCACACGCACGCACGCACGCATGCACCCACGCGCACGCGCACACACACACACACAACACCACAGGACACACACACACACACACACACACACACACACACACACACACACACACACACACACACACACACAGGTGAAGAGAGAGAGAGGAGAGAGAGAGAGGAGAGGTTAGAGAGAGAAGAGAGAGAGAGAGAGAGAGAGAGCGAGAAGACCAAAAGAAGAGAAGAAGAAGCAAAGAAGCAAAGAAGAAGAAGAAGAAGAAGAAAGAAAGAAAAACGAAAAAGTGATCAGCAAACTGTTCCAGCATCAGACATTATAACAAAAGAACGAGAGAGAGCGCGCACGCGCG
>CM031626.1:16665218-16667718 GCA_018398815.1 Conus ventricosus | reverse complement strand
TGTGTGTGTGTGTGTGTGGTGTATAATGGTCATCACTATAATGACATAAGAATTGTTAGCCTGCACTTGTTTCCCCCCACATTTAATTGTTCAGCATTATATTGTTTGGTCAATCAGTGAGAGATTGGATCTCTTAGTAGATCCAAGTAAAGGTTGTCCTGTGCAATTCTTAGCCACTCACAATGATTGGGTTATTCAACAGCAGAGCTGACCATTCACACTGTTCCATAGATTTTGATCTCCCTTGCATCTTTGAATGAATCCTCAAGCATAGGCTCAAAGATTGTCCCCTACATTTCATACTGTTTGCGTAATGTTTTAGTTTTCAGCAACTTTTTTTTCCTCGCCTCACTTTCGTTTTGCTTCATTCATTACCCTCATTGGCTTCTTTGGGGGGTGCTGTTGAATTCTTTTTGAACCCATGGTGGTGACAACACCGCAGAATTATGGACTGTGGTGTGTCTCTATTTGACGCCTAGAGCACAGACACAATCAGTTCTGCTTCCCTGACGAGTCTGATCCAGTAGATGAAAGACATAGGAACGAGCAATATAATTAGCTTGTTTCCAAGAGAGATTGCCACAGTTCTCTCGTACAGCTAGTAAACGGTGTTTATACTTACAATTTCTGAATTTTAAGCTTTCGTATTCTTCATCTCTAGTTATGCAGTTTGTCTAAAGTTTAAAGGTTCAAATTTTGCGAAGTCATTATAGTAACGAAAGAAGAACTATTAACTTACTTTTGATATCCCCCACCACTTAATTGTTCAGCTATATAATTTTGTTTGTTTCGACGGGAACCTGTGCAATCCCGTCTTTAAAATCCACCGAGGAAGATAAAATCCACCGAGGAAGATCAAAATGGTCGAAGAAATGGGAAACCATCGTTTGTGTGTTCAGTTATGTGTACAGATGATGTGATTAAAACAAGGAGATTTAGACGGAAATATGCAGTTAAGTAATAAACAACGAATTTCTTATAAAGCTTCCTGCAACTCAGCAGGCGGCCTTGTCTTTGACACGAACATACATGATTAGCTTTGCAGGTTGGGAGGTCAAAACGGAATTATTGTCCAATAGGGGATGTCCGAAAGCCTACAGGGGAGGTAATTTGTGTTGATGCACGCGTTCAGCAAGAATGACCTCGCCGTTTTCATGGGACAGATGCTGCTGGTAATTCCGGCCAAACCAATGCTGCGTACCGGTCATCTTTGCAGTTTTAGTACAAGAGAGACTAACACCAAAATAAGTTTGACAAAATGCATAAATCAGACAAGAGAAAGGTAATATAAAAGCGCAAGAACAACAAGCTGTTGCGGTTATAAATGAAATTTTCGGCTTTATTTGCCTTCTTCAGCAAATGACATCCTCCCTGAGTGCCAGCAGGTAAGGGATATATATATATATATATATATATATATATAATATATATATATATATATATATATGTGTGTGTGTGTGTGTGTGTGTGTGTGGAGAGAGAGAGAGAGAGAGAGAGAGAGAGAGAGAGAGAGAAGAGAGATGAGTAATGAAATGAATTAGTAAACAAATCCAGCATACATAACTAACCAAATAAAATAAAATGAAGAGATCAATAAGTGATTAAATGAATAGCCAAATAAATAAATTAAAAAAAAAAACGATTAAATAAATAGAAAACAGATACATAGACAGATGAATGAGTAATTTTAAAAAAAAATGAAATAAAGGTTTGGTGTGAAACAGTGCACCTATAACACAGACAGCCCATACCTCCCCCGCCCCCCCCCCCCCCCACCCCCCCCTCCACCCCCTCCCAGTCGTTTTCCTGACGTGCGCTGCCAATCAAAAGAACTGATTCTCACGATCTGTTTACTTGACCTATAAGCCGAGAAAAGAGGACGCCATCCATCTGCGATTGAAAGACAGGCATTATCTTCCCCTGACATGTGATTTATTTTCTTTTTATTTGCTTTTTTGGTTTGTTTGTTTGTTTGTTTGTCTTCTTTCGGGGCAGATTTTTTTACTTCCTGACTCTGTGTGTATTAAAAGATAAAAAAATAAATAGATAGATAGATAAATGAATAAATAAACAAATAAATACAAACATATATAGAAGAATACATAAATGAATGGATAAATAGATAAATAAATATATGTATCAATAGGTAAAGAATTGAACCCCCCCCCCCCCCCCCAAAATGAAATAGGAGAATAAACAAATAAATAACTAAATGGATAGATATGTAATTAAATGAATGAGTAAATGGATACCTGCATAAACACAAAAACAAACAAAGAGATAGATAAATAAATGAATAAATCCATGGATATATAAATAAAGCCATAAATAAAAAAAGGACTAAGAGATCAGGAGGGTGGAGGATGGGGGAGGGGCAGAGGGGATAGGGGGTCGCACATCACACAAGCCAAATCTGGGGGGGGGGGGGGGGGGGGGGGGACGGGGTGGGAGGGATGCTGGGTGGTGGTGGGGGGGGGTGGAGGGGGGGTTGTGCAAAAAC
>CM031626.1:16617159-16621846 GCA_018398815.1 Conus ventricosus | reverse complement strand
GTTTCAACCCCAATCAAAGAGGGCCTAAAGACAGCACGTCTTCCCCCTCCCCCCCTCCCTCATTGCCCTGAGTGACGGCCTGTCGCCAGGGAACACTCTGAGATACTCAGTTTAGCGTTAAAATAGCAGACATATAGGATCGCGACTTCGCTGTTCCTCAGACCAGTTGTAGGCGAAGCTTGAAAGATGAAGGGTTGAACCAGAAAGGGTGATTGTTTATCCTGCTCTACTGTATCTCCAAGTCTAAGTTTCACTATTATCCCAGAAAATGTGAGTTGAAACTGTGTTTTACATTTTAAATCTATGCACTGGTTTTATGTATGCAAAGTGGATTAGCAGTGTAACTTTGTGACAATACTTGGTGACATTTATCAAATGATGAATGTTTGTTCTGTGTAGTTGTTTGCTTGCCACCATGTGGTAGAAGCTATCATCATGTGGTTATGACTCTTTGTTAACAATCTGACCACTATTCTTTGTGTTCAACCTGACTTTGGCCAGTATGCAATTCTATCTGTTAAGATGATAATTGAACGATAAATTTAGATCAGAAAAACAGTATACCTGTACGGGGTCATCCCGATAGATCCCCGCACTGATAGATCCCCGCACCGAACCGATAGATCCCCCCACTGATAGATCCCCGCATCGGTAGATCCCCGCAAAGGGTTAGGGATCTATTGATGTCGGGAGCTATCGAGGTGCACCCACCTGTACTAGGTGAAAACTGCTAAGCTGATAAATTTTTGTAAGTACTGGTGATTGTTGGAAAATGCTTTGTAGTGTACGACTTTAAGTCTACACCCTATGTTTACTTGGACTAAGTGTATTTCAAGTTAATGTGATTTAATTCATAAGAAACCTTGAAGAGTTATTTGACTAAACTGTCAGCATTGTATTACTGTCTCCTACCCTTTTGTAAGCTTAACCCAGCCTTTAAACAACATGGGAATTGATAGCTAGTTATAGTAGAAACTCTACAATAGAGCAAACATTTTGCTGGCCGAGTTCTCACACCTCCTCTGAAAGATAAGAGGGTAAGTGTGTGAACTCGACAAGCCAGCCACCCAGCTACTTAACTACAAACCAGGTTCTCTTTTTCGCAGACCTGGGACCATGGCTACACAACAAACTGTGGCTAAACCATACTCTGTGGCTACGCCAGAAACCGGGGTTACACCAAACACCGTGGCTACACCTTAAACGGGCTACGCTACAGCCACTGGACAGACAGGTTAGTGAAGACACACCACAGCCCAACCCAAAAAGCAACAGTCTACACAGCAGGAATCAGTCGCCAGCCACTGCAGAGATAACTATCCTCTCCAACTAAAAGCTGAGTTCTTATAATACAAGTAGACTTCAACCCAATTAAGACCAGTTCATTCAGAACTTACCCTCACTTTATGATAAAACGGTGAGAACTAAAACTCAGCCTATAGGGCAGACATGTATATACTTACCGGTGTGTAAGCAAGTAAAGTTGATATGTGGAATTGCACTTAACATGGTGTCAGTTCTCTGTTGTTCATCAGTGTTGAATGTTTGAACTTCTCCCTTCAATTCTGTCTCTCGGAGCTACAAGTACTTTTAAGAGTACACACCTCAGGAAACTTATCTCAGAGCCACTATTGAGTAATTTCAACAGTACTCAGAATAAATATAAAATGTATAAATTTTCTATATGATGACTAGTACCAGAAAGTTGCTCCTTCCACCACTAGTAAGAGAGAGGGTGGAGGTGAAATGATTAATATAATTCTCATACAGAAATTATTCCAAGTCCTTCCCCTAGAGGACCCACCTACCACTCCCAGCTCTCGCACTACTGTTTAAAAAAAAACGAGAAACAAGATGCAAAGCATATAAACGTACTCCCAGTACAGTAGTAAAAAGAAAAAAGAAAAAAAAAATATATATATATATAAATCGGTTACTATAGCACTTTCTCCCCTTTTGGTGGTCGAAGGTTTGTATGTAAGAGAAAAAAGAATTTTAAAAACCCCGGCAGGGAAATGAACCCTGGTGTCCCACGTAACAGGCGCGGATACTAACCACAATACTGCCTAGGAGCTTACAGTATTTGGTTACACATAAATTTATAAACTGTTATTGCTTAAACTGTACATCACAAAATTATCATTTATAGCCGTTAGTAATGGCTATTCGGTAAAATAAAACATCGGGGCATCATCCATGACCCATAATGAACGTACCTACAAATTTTCAGAAAGATCAGCCCAGCAGTTTTGTCTGGAGCGAGTGGAGCACATTTGACTATGGACGGACATACAGACACACAGAGAGCATTTCTTCATTCCCATTGTAAAGCACTCCCTGTTCTACAAGAACTGGGAGTACAAAAAGAAGAAGAATGGAAGAAAAAAAAAGCGAAAGTAAAAAAAAAAAAACAACAGCAAAAACAGTGGGAGAGGTTGGAGGACAAAAAAGGTCTTTTATGGCATAGACAGACCAAGAAGAGATGAGGGGAAGCCAGGGGGGGGGGGGGGGGGGCAGTTAGACTGACAAGCCATTTTAAATATATACTCTAAACAGCATCAACCAATACTAGATCAATGCAGTGAATTATAAGTCTTGTATCTGAGGCCTATAAAACAGTATCTACTCCACAAAGTATAATCTATCAACCACAAAAAGTATGAAAAAATGTATAAGCATTTTGCATGTTGTACTCGTCTTATATGTTGTTACTGCTTTTGTGTGTACTTCTTGAATAAATTCGTTTAAACCAACAAAAAAGTATGATCTACAACATCTAATCTATAAAGTAATGGTAAAAATGTTACCTTGGCTCTCGGAGTAAATGCTGCTGATCTCCCTTGGGTATTTACAAAGTGAGGTGACTAGAGGCGGAAGTCGAATCCAACTTAAAAGGAAGAAAAACTGCTATTCCACCGAACGAGAGAGACGAACAAATGACAAGACAAAACACGACGCGTTTCGACATTTTTGGTCTTCTTCAGACCAGACGAACAACACTCAAGACGATGAAGGAACAATCATGTATCTTCTCAAATTCGTTTAAGTTAGGTCTCCCTTGCACGATGTTTCGTTGCACCAACGCACCACTATTGATGTGAATGGAGATTCTCCGAGACGCATAGCTCTCACACCGTGTATTCAACGATCTATCAAAGTCGCCTCAGGCTCAATCCGCCTTGGGGGTCTCCCCAAGCTGTTTCCCGGCCCTTAGTGAAAACAAAAAGTCTTCTGGCTGCACACCGACAATTGATGGGCCAGAGCCTCGCTTAAAACACAAGACAGTTGAACTGGTACTTACGTGAAGTAAGAATGAAGGTTTGAAAGTGAGAGCCAAACAATGGACTCCTGCTGCTGCTGCTCCTGTGTTGAAGCGGGAAGTGACATTGGTACCGCTAGGCTGACTGTGGAAAGGGAGCGGTAAGGCCTTGTCTTATCAGCGAGTGTGTTCCAATGGCAGATCCTGTTTAGCAGGAACGGTACCACGGTTCACGATGCTACCACAGGCGCATGAAGTCTGTCTATCATATATGTAGGCTGGAACGGGACCACGGTTCACGATGCTACCACAGGCGCATGAAGTCTGTCTATCATATATGTAGGCTGGAACGGTACCACGGTTCACGATGCTACCACAGGCGCATGAAGCCTGTCTATCATATATGTAGGCTGGAACGTACCACTGTTCACGATGCTACCACAGGCGCATGAAGTCTGTTTATCATATATGTAGGCTCGCCTTTGCTTAAGGCTGTGTCAGACCAATTGACATAGGCTAGAACACCAAGGCTACATCAAAATGTTGTTATGCTCTGCATAGTTGTGCGGGGATTGTCTTCAGTCGTGACAAGCTCCTAGCATTACGTTATCAGTCTCCAAAATCCCTCGATGTCGGAGTGTGGCTGCCCACGTAGCAGGTAATCAAAAATGGTCACACACGTAATGTTCTCATCCCTAGCTATGCATGTGTACCATAGTGTTCAAGTGCTTCGGCTGTTCGGATGATGCGTGGAGTCTTTTAGCCAGGGTACGACAACAACAACAACAACAACCAACAACAACATATATGTAGGCGCAGGTACTAGAGGGTTGGGGAGTGTTTCTTTTTTGTTGTTGTTTGTTTTGTTTTTGTTTTGTTTTTAATAGAATTTTCATGTGTCTTAAAGTTATTCTCCTTTCTTTTTCTTTCATGTGGCCTTCAAGGTATAAGCCAGCTGGATCCAAGCAGACAGACTAAAATCAAAGGAATGGGACATTTGGGGTGCTACCAGCTGGCGCAAAGATAGGGTCACGGGTGATGCAAAGGCTTGAAATGTAACGCCAACAATGGGGAGGGTCATGTATTTGAAGATTGTTTGTGATGTCATCAGTGGAAATGCAACCCCCCCCCCCCCCCTCCCTCTTCCCGCATCCTCAAAAAAAAGAGGAAGAATGAAACTGAGGAAATAATCAGTAGGCAATTGTCTTTCGATCAATTATCAGTTTAACGAGAAATACTGCCAAGAGAAACGTGGACAAACGAGTCACAAGACAACACACGACGCGTCTCGACCTCTTAGGTTGAAACAACGCCTGCCCACCTTGCGCTGAAGAATCTAAGCTAAGTGGAAAATTCGTTCATTTTCATTGTCCTGTTTGTTTGTGTCTTGCCTGAAGAAGACCTAAGAGGTCGAAACGCGTCGTGTTT
>CM031626.1:16577159-16607159 GCA_018398815.1 Conus ventricosus | reverse complement strand
GTACTTTTGTGTCGACCTGACTTTTGTGTCACACTGTACTTTTGTGTTGCCTGTACTTTTGTTCACACTGTACTTTTGTGTTGACCTGTACTTTTGTGTCACACTGTACTTTTGTGTCACACTGTACTTTTGTGTCACGCTGTACTTTTGTGTCGACCTGTACTTTTTTGTCGACCTGTATTTTTGTGTTGACCTCTACTTTTGTGTCACAACTGTACTTTTGTGTCACGCTGCACTTTTGTGTTGACCTGTACTTGTACTTTTGTGTCGACCTTTACTTTTGTGTCACACTGTACTTTATCGTCACACTGTACTTTAGTGTTGACCTGTACTTTTGTGTCGACCTTTATTTTGTGTCACACTGTACTTTTGTGTCACACTGGAATTTTTTTGTCACATTGTGTCACGAGTTTGTCACGAGGCCTATGACGATTGACCCAGCTAGGGTGGTGGAATTATTCATTTATTTATTGTCGTTGCTGTTGTCGTGTATCCGTCCCTTAGGTGGCTTGTGGTGCGGTTGCACCTTAATGTCGTTCAGCTCAGGTTAGGTTTACTTTCTCTCTCTCTCTCTCTAATTCCACTGCCCGTGCAATTCATCCTGCAAGTTCACGGGTGGCTGGTACCTTTTGCTTGAACTGGCTGTCTCTATCGGCCTCTCGTCTGTCTTTTTACCTGCCGCACGTGCATTATTCCTCTTAGGCTTGAGGTATTCTCACTGTGACGTAGCGTGGCATGTTGGCTGCCATCGTTTAGGCAGGTTTTCTCTTCACTCGAGCGGAAGATGTCTCTGGGAGCGCCTGCTCCGGTTTGGTTCTACACCACTTCGTCGAAGGTACGGTCGGTACCTTCATTCCTACAGTCGGCCTGTAGGGGAGGGACATCACGTCATCTCTTTTCCGCATCTGCTCTGCTGTCCTCTCGACCGGACAGAGGGTAGAGAGTCGCTTGACCCGCCACTGGGGTCAACCACGGGTAGCTGGTAAGCATCAGTTTCGTGGTTTGTTTGTTGTTGTTTTTTTTGTTAGCCGGCTAATTTTTCTCTTTTGCGCAATTTCTTTCGGTTTTCAAAATTATAAAAGAAATATTGCTTGAGACCATTTTTTCCGGTTAATTCAATCTTTACCTGGCCAGTCAAAATTATATTCTAAATTCTTTATTCTTTTTATGCATCTGGTGATGCGGTAGTCGGTGGGGATGGGGGAGAGCCTGGTGATTCAGGGTTGGAACTTGCTTGGTCTCGCTCGTCCGCCCCTGTCACAATTGCCGGTCTCGTATTCTTCAGCCACCGTCTGTTTGTGTATGCAAGGGGAACGAGTTTTTATGTTTGCGATGTGTGCGTACGCATGATTAGTCGTTTGGACGCATGGTTGGAGAATTGTGTCATTTTGAAATGTTGCTATAAAATGTGGGGATAATTGTGCCATTGAATTATTTGCAAATGTGGTGGCAGTTATAAAGCAATGGTTGCTGTATTAGTTCAGTTCCTAAGAAAGGAAAATGTTGAACGTGAGTGAGGGAAGGATGAATCCAATAAATTGTTATTCATGTGTTTAGCCTGTGAATGTAACTCTTACCTGCTTCGTGTGAGGAGACCTTTAGCGAACATTCCTCGGTTGGTTTGTTTACTGTGTTATGCTCAGGTCTGTGTTGAGTTGGTGCTGTGAATGTACTCAGAAAACCTCCCCTCGCCCATCATGCGGGGGCTGTTAGGATTTGACAGCATATGCCAGACTGTACTGACTGCGGGGTTCCAGTACCCTTCCTTCTTTCCTTCCAGTTCCTTCCGGTTCCTCTCTTCCCGGGGGACCCACCCGAAGCTGGCGCTGTTGGGGCCGCGCACTGGTTGAGGAGCATCATGGGCTTTGCTGGAGGATCCCGACCCCTGTCGGGACCTTCAGCGACAACGCCTCGTCCCACGGGACGCGTTCTCCGCGGTCCTCGGACTTCCGACCGCCCGTATCACCAGTGTGGTTCGCTATGTGTCGTGCAATTCGGGTGTGTGTGTGTCAATGGTGTCGGCATTGAAAGACACTTTCGTTCAAGAACCGACCCGGTTTGGGGCACCTGATGCGACTCGGTGCTCACAGTGGACTTTGGAGAGGCAGGGGTGTAGGGGAAACACACGAAGCACGGAAAGGAATGTGTGCGGGAAAGGCTTATTTATGAAATGCTTAATCGTGTGTATGTCGTGAGTGTTGAAATGCTTGATTGTGATTGTGCATGTCGTGTGTGTTGAAATGCATTAATTGTGTGTATGTCGTGAGTGTTGAAATGCTTGATTGTGATTGTGCATGTTGTGTGTGTTGGAATGCTTATTTGTGACTAGGTGGGTGTTGGTGTGAATAAATGGGGTGTTGTATCGTAATCTTTCTTGTGTGGTCTCCTGCGGGGCGTGTGAGTTCAGTCACTCCTTCACTCCATCTAAACCGATCCTGTCAGGGCAGACTCCAGGGGTCGGTCGTGACATTTGTGGGGGCTCGTCCGGGATGTGAAGGGCTCTGACTGTCTCTCTCATTTCGCGGAGTACCTGTCCAGTTCTGTCTGTTTTGTATACGTTTAGTTAGTTTGTCATGTTTGTGTGTGGGTGGTTGGCTGGGTGACTCTAGCGTGTAGGGAGTCTTGGTGGCCTGAAGGAACATCTGGTGTGACTGGGGAGTCGAGGTTAGACCAGGGGGAATCGACCGCGACCAGACCTCCTCCTTCCGCCGGGTGCCTCACGCAGATACGGCGTAAGACTTTCCTTTCTGTTGCCACTCAGTCTGTCATTCACTGTTTTGTAGTTAACCAGTTTTTTTTTTTACCGGGTGGTTATCGAGTACAGGTGGGTGTACCGGACGTTAGTGTCACTTTTTCCTCTCTCCGGATTCCGTCTGCCAATATTTTTTTTTTTTTTTTTTTTTTGTCGGTGAGCCCCACCGCACTGTTGCTCGTGCTGTGGAGCGCGGTGTTGCCAGAGTGGGAGCAGCCTGGACATATTTTTTTTATATTTTATTTTTGTCGGTGAGCCCCACTGAGCAGCCTGGACATTGTATGTTGACGGTTTTTTTTTATTTTTTTATTTGCTGTTTCTCAGTCAGTCACCAAGAGACGTGACATATCCAAGCGGTATTTGTTTCTTTCAAGTGAATTGTCTTTCCCCTTATTTGAGAACCGTAGGATATAGTTGTCATGGCAACGTCCGGTGCTGGTGGTATGGCGACGCATGCGTCAAAGAAGAAGGGTTTTCAAAATGTAGTCCCTACTATTAGTACCAGCACTTCGACTACAGTGACTTCTACTTATTCCAGTGCTGTAGCGATAGTCCAGCGAGTACTTTCACTACTTCTTCGCTAGGGGATCTTCCTGTTGAGACCCCGACTGGCACTTCCGCTCGGAAGCGTCAGAGTATAGCGAAGCAACTGTGGGCTTCTGTTGAGTCGCAGAAACCAAAACCCTCTCTTCTCCATGCTTCCCTTGTAAGGAGCATGCCCCGGGGGACTTTCCTCATGGGAAAGTCGAGACCCAAGGGACGGGCCGAACGGGTCATCCTCCCGTGTCGGGAGGTGTGAATCCTGCTCAGGATATCGCCTCGGTCCTGATGTTTTTGGAGCGACAGCGACGAGAGGATGAAGCCCTCCGTCGGGAAGAGGAAACTCGGCGTAGGGAAGAGGCTGTCAGGCAGGAAGCCCTCCGTCGGGAAGAGTTGGACCTGTGTAGGGAAGAGCTAGATAGGATGGAGGCTCTGCGCAGAGAGGAGGCTGCTAGACAGGAGGCCCTCCGTCAGGAAGAGTTAGATCTGCGTAGGGAAGAGATGGAACAACTTCTTTCGCGGACTCCCGCATCTGTAAATCAGGGGTTAATCACCAGGCAAGTGATAGAGTTAGAGGCCCAAAATTAAAGCTCCCAGAGTTCAGGACCTAGTGAGGACATTGATATGTTCTTAGAGCATTTTGACAAGGTTGCTAGTTCATACCAATTGTCTGAGGAACAAAAGGCCATGCACCTTTTTTCTGGATTATCGGGTACTGCAAGGGAGTGTGTGCTCACTCTAAATGAAGGCGCGTCTTATGCAGACATGCAGTTGGCTCTGCGTAAGCGTTTCCACCTTACTCCAGAGACGTACAGGAGGAAATTCAGGTCCATGAAAAAGAATAACGATGAGACCTTTGTGCAGTTTGGAGATAGGCTGCGCAAAACGCTAGGGTACTGGCGTCAGTTGGCTAAGCTAGAGCTTGAGGATCTGATTCTCATCGAACAGTGACCAACACTGTGTCCCCAGAGTTGAGGATCCGTATAGGCGAGGACAGCACCTCAGGATTTCACGGCTGCGATTCATACCACTGAGGTGTTTGCTGAAGCCCGTAGAGCTTATGGGCATCGCCCAGATACGGACAGGAAGACCCCCACAGGATTTAGTGGCAATAGGGCGCCGACGACGGCTAGCGGGTCGAGCAAGGCAGGCAGTTCATCGGGGACCTCAGCACCCGACTGTGTTTTCTTTGTGGTCGTCCCGGCCACATTAGGAAAGATTGCCCTAAAGCCGCCGGTAGTCATGGGGCTAGTCCTTTCCAGCGTCCCTCGTGCCTCAGCTAACGTGGGGCCCATCCCAGCTTCTGGTGGTTCAGAGTGCCCAGTATTTCTTTCTGTTGTTGGTTTTTCCTTGGTCGACTCCATCAGGGATTCGGGAGCATCAACGCTCTTTGTCGATAAGGATTTGGTTTTCCTGAGGCTCGGCGGGGCGCAGTTATGATGTGTGCGGGTTGGAGGCTGGTTTTACCTCCACCCGTCCTTCTGTACTCATTCCTATCTCACCCCCTACTTCTGTGGCGAAGTATGGGCCATCGCGGTGGAGCGACCTCTGTATTCCCTTCTCATAGGGAATACTATCACCTTTGCAGACGGACGCAGTCAGTCTGTGTCTACGGATCTGCCCGTACTGGCGTGTGTGGGGGTTACCACGCGCGCCAAAGCCAAGAAGCAGGAGCAGGAATTGCGTCCCGTTCTACAGCCGATCTCTGACGAGGTTCTGGCTAGGGCTGATCCTGCTACCATGGTTCGTCTTCAGGCCAGGGACTTGGATGTCCAACGCCTGCGACAACTGGTGGGTCGTCCCGCTCAGTCGGCCCGACACGCCAAGGTGAGCTTTAAGCTCCACAAGGGGATCCTCTTTAGGGTTTTCACTCAGGCAGATAGGGTGGCCAAGCAGCTAGTCGTTCCCCAAAGCTTGAGAGAATCTGTTCTCCGGCAGGCTCATGATTCACCCATGGCAGGTCATATGGGCTCAAAGCGGACTCTCAAGCGGAGTTAGACAGGATTTCTTCTGGCCAGGGATGAACTCACAGGTTAGGCAGTACTGCCGCAGTTGCAATGTCTGCCAACGGACAACGCCTAAGGGCGCTTGAGGCGTGTTCCCCTGGGATCAGTGCCACTGGTTGGGGAGCCATTCAGCAAGTTGGGGGTCGACCTGGTGGGACCCATTAATCCACCATCCGATCGCGGTCACCGCTACATTTTGGTAGTGGTGGACTATGCGACTCGGTACCCAGAGGCTGTCCCGCTTAGGACTATCGATGCCCCTACTGTTGCTGAAGCTCTCTGGCAGATTTGGACGCGCACTGGCGTGCCCAAGAAGATCCTTTCGGACCAGGGAACCCAGTTTCTGTCCGAAACCAGCAGGAAGTGAACGCTCTGCTCAAGGTTCACAAGGAGACAACGTCACCCTATCATGCGCAGGCCAATGGCCTTGTCGAGCGCTTTAATGGGACATTGAAGCAGATGTTGCGTCGCCTGTGTGCAGAGCAACCTCGTGAGTGGGATCGTTTCATTCCTGCCGTGCTGTTCGCCTACAGGGAGGTTCCACAGGAAAGCATGCGCTTTTCCCCGTTCGAACTCCTGTATGGCAGAACAGTACGAGGACCCACCAACGTCTTGAAGCAGATGTGGACTCACGACGATATGGAACCTGCTGTCAAGCAGGAGAGTCGATATGTGGTCGATCTGCGCAACCGCATCGCTGACACTTGCCAGCTTGCTCAGCAACATTTGCAGTCGGCAAAAACCAAGTACAAGGCTTTGTACGACCGGCGCAGTGTTGAACGGTGGTTTGAGCCAGGTGATGAGGTGTTGCTTCTCCTTCCACAAAAGAAGAACAAGTTGCAGCTTGCTTGGCAGGGCCCTTTCGTAGTCTGCAGTCTGGTGGGTGACTGGGACTATAGGATTCGCGTGCGAGGCAAGGAACGCCTGTATCATGCCAACCTCCTGAAGGCATACGTGCAACGAACTCAGTGCCAGGCAGGATTCACCCTGTCGTTGTGGAGAGTGGCGATGAGCACGCCGTGTCAGTGGCTCAGGACATCCCCACTGTTCCTCTCGTCGAGGAGGAGTCGTGGCAGGATGTTTGCTTTAGGTTCAAACCTCATCCTCAGCTCAGACAGATCAACTGCACAGGTTATGCCAAGAGTTCCAGGGCGTACCCAAGAAGAAGTACGGCCGGAAGTTTGTACTGGAGAGCGATCATCATCCTCTCCAGTGCCTGGACCGGATCCGGCCAGTCAGTCATCGACTCATGAGTTAGGCAGTGGAACTGCAGAGTCATGCGTTCACTGTTCGCCATATCAAGGGTTCCAGCAATACGGATGCTGACTATCTCAGCCGAGCTCCGTAGTCAGCACATTGGAGAAATCAGTCAGAGGGACACTTCCCCTCAACCAGGGTTATATCCCCTTTTGTCTCTGTATCAGGTGTAGTGACAGTTTTCACTTCAGTGATGTTAACGGTAGTGAATCACCACTGGTTCGGATTGCTACTTTTATTGTTGGAAGGTTTGCTTAGTTGTTTGATAAATGTAGTATTATGTATCTCCTGTGTAATTCTATCGTGATAACGGTTGTATTGTGTTTATCGTACTCTGTCGATCACAGAGTGTTGGGTTCGGTCCCATTGTTGTGATTTTTGCACATGCGTCAAGGTTCAAAGGAGCACTGTATCTCAGAGAAACAGATGCTTTTAGAAGGGGGTTTGTCACGAGTTTGTCACGAGGCCTATGACGATTGACCCAGCTAGGGTGGTGGAATTATTCATTTATTTATTGTCGTTGCTGTTGTCGTGTATCGTCCCTTAAGGTGGCTTGTGGTGCGGTTGCACCTTAATGTCGTTCAGCTCAGGTTTAGGTTTACTTTCTCTCTCTCTCTCTCCTCTAATTCCACTGCCCGTGCAATTCATCCTGCAAGTTCACGGGTGGCTGGTACCTTTTCGCTTGAACTGGCTGTCTCTATCGGCCTCTCGTCTGTCTTTTTACCTGCCGCACGTGCATTATTCCTCTTAGGTTGAGGTATTCTCACTGTGACGTAGCGTGGCATGTTGGCTGCCATCGTTTAGGCAGGTTTTCTCTTCACTCGAGCGGAAGATGTCTCTGGGAGCGCCTGCTCCGGTTCTGGTTCTACACCACTTCGTCGAAGGTCGGTCGGTACCTTCATTCCTACAGTCGGCCTGTAGGGGAGGGACATCATGTCATCTCATCTCTTTTCCGCATCTGCTCTGCTGTCCTCTCGACCGGACAGAGGGGTTAGAGAGTCACTTGACCCGCCATGGGGTCAACCACGGGAAGTGGTAAGCATCAGTTTCGTGGTTTGTTTGTTGTTTTTTTTTTGTTAGCCGGCTAAATTTTTCTCTTTTGCGCAATTTCTTTTGGTTTTTCAAAATTATAAAGAAATATTGCATGAGACCATTTTTTTCCGGTTAATTCAATCTTTAACCTGGCCAGTCAAAATTATATTCTAAATTCTTTATTCTTTTTATGCATCTGGTGATGCGGTTGTCGGTGGGGATGGGGGAGAGCCTGGTGATTCAGGGTTGGAACTTGCTTGGTCTCGCTCGTTCGCCCCTGTCAAAATTGCCGGTCTCGTATTCTTCAGCCACCGTCTGTTTGTGTGTGCAAGGGGAACGAGTTTTATGTTTGCGAGCGTGCGTACGCATGATTAGTCGTTTGGACGCGTGGTTGGAGAATTGTGTCATTTTGAAATGTTGCTATAAAATGTGGGGATAATTGTGCCATTGAATTATTTGCAAATGTGGTGGCAGTTATAAAGCAATGGTTGCTGTATTAGTTCAGTTCCTAAGAAAGGAAAATTTTGAACGTGAGTGAGGAAGGATGAAGACATAATTTGTTATTCATGTGTTTAGCCTGTGAATGTAACCTAGAGAATGTAAATATGCGGGTTCAAGCTCACCCTATCTTATTTTGCCTGAAACACCACTTTTCACATACAAATCACATCCATCTCATGTCACTTTTAACCAAATTAACACTGTTTTACAAACAGCAACAATCTCAGTAAAAATGGTAGAACTGATCAAGCAAGCCAATCAGTTCACTTACCACCACACCAGTGGCCGCTCCGCCGGCTTGTGTATTGATCTCTGAAAGGACAACTTGCACTCAATGACGCTATTAGCAGAGCACCCCCCACCACCTCGCTTATCTCCCCCCCCCTGCCTCCTCCACCGCAAATTGATTGTCGCATTGCGACGAATTACTCATCGCGCGAGCACATTTTAACCAATAGACAGGAGGTATGATATCATTTCCGTCTGGCCAGACTGCTATTTCTGACACTTTGTCATTTCAGATTCGGCTGTTGCGTTGTTCAGACGTGTGCGAGTGTGGCTAGCATTTTTCAGAGAGAACTTGTGTTGGTTAAAAACATGGCGAGTCAGGGAAGTGATGTTTCAATGCTTCTGCCAGTGCTGGAAGTGGCGCTACTATTACTGAAGAAAGGGCTGAAATGTTGTTATCTTCGCAAGGGAAACTTTCTGTCAACAGACCGATCTCGTGGAAAAATACATTGTTTATCATGAGGCCATGGCAAAGTTTTTGACAAATAAATTGAGTGGCGAGCCTTGTTCTCCTCCCTCAAAGCCAAAAGGAAGCATTTCGTTTTTGTTTCCTCAACAAAAAACAGAACTATCAGTTGAAGATCTTGACAAATATTGAAAACACAGCTTTGTGAGCTGCCTTCCAAACCATTTGATAAAACCAAAACCTTTGAAAGTGTTCAAGAAATGACTCCTTTCTTACACAGCGTTTGTTACTCCGTGAAAGATAGTGAAAAGAAATCTATTTCCAAAGCTCTTTTTTTAGGACACTGGCTTCAGAAAGCAAAGACAATTTTGAAACAGTCAAAAACAAAAAACTGGGAGCCCTATCTGAAAGAAGATTTGCTGGTTGATCTAACTCATGCAAGAAGACTAATTGAATTATCATCTTATTTTTATTCTTATCCAAAATTTCACAAACTCGCGATTTCTTTCAATGAGTTATACAACAAACGAAAACTCATTCTGAAATACATGCAATCCAACCCAACTTTAAAGCATTCTGGCAAGATAACATGACGTGCTTGAACCTGCGTGGCAGGAGTAATTGATTCACTTCCATACTAGACTGACTCATGCTACTCCGACCCAGAAAGCGCCCAACAAAACTGGGTCAATCAGGCGGAGCCGCCTGAAAATCCTACAAAGCCCGCCTCTACCCGCAAGACTCTCAGTGAAAGCCACAAACGCATGACGTGGGTCTAAAAATAGTAACGGTTCACGTAACCGCCGACTGGTTGTGGGGGCTGCGCCTACACTTCGCTTCACTTACAAAGGCTGTCTCAGACGGCCGCCGATAAAACTTTGAAGAGATCTTGTGATTATTGATTCAGGACTCTAATAAGTGATTTTTGGCGGCTGTCTCGAATTCACGTCGTTTAAGTGTGAACAACAAAAAGCTCCCTTCGCATTCTCCCACAAAAAAAGTCCCTTTCCCTTTCCGTCTGTTTATTGTGTGAATGATTCTCGTGTGTGCGCGTCTGTCTGTCTGTCTGTCTGTTTGTCTGCCTGTCTGTCTGTCTGTCTATTTGTCTGTGTGTGCGTGCGTGTGAGAGAGAGAGACAGACAAATAGACAGACAGACATAAAATGTGGGAGTGAATGAGGGAGAGAGAAACTGATTACTTAATTATTTTTTAATTGCTGTTTTAATTTGGGTTAAAAAATGAACCCCAGGTAGTTATAAAGCTTACAGAAATATTTGATGATTTTGGGTGGGCGATTTAATGCTGGAGTTGATAAAGAAGTGTTAAAAGACCTGTTTGATGAATTTATAACAGAACTTTTGAAAACTTAACTATTCAAGAAGCGTATTGAAAGCTGTCAGTAAAATCCCAGAGTCTTGGCCTAAACCAATTATAAAATTGTTTGCCATATTTGTCGATAATATTGCCCCCGAAGATGCTGACCTACATGTGTCTGAGGATCTTGAAGGAGTAACTGTTACCTTTAAACCTGATCAGTTTTTACGATTAGAAAAAGACTATGAATAACAGTTGAATTTACAAGAGAAAACTGATTAATTAATTTTTTTAATTTATTAATTTTATTCTAGTTTAAAAAAAATGAAGCCCGAAGTAGTTATACAGCTTGGTAGTATATTTAGTGAGTTGGAGACGATGATGGATTTGGAGGATGCTGATAGAGAAGAGTTAAAGAGTAGGTTTGAAGAATTAATTACTGATCTTTTGATCGTATAAATATACGAAAAAGTTTAGTGGTAGTTGTTAGTAAAATACCAGATTATTGGCCCCAACCACTAATAAAGTTGTTTGCTATTTTAGTTGATAATATGGCTCCTGAAGATGCTAATCTGACTGTTTCTACTACCCCTGAAGGAGTAGCTATTCACTTTAATAAAGATCGGGTTTTTACGATTAGAAAAGACTATGAATAACAGCTGAATTTACAATTATTTTTTATTTATTTTAGATTTTAAAAATGGCTGTCGAACTCAGCGAATCTGATTTAAAGAATTGCAATGAACTATTTGACGAAACAATGAAAATGTTAAACATTGATTTTAGTGAATTTGGGTCTGGGGATGATATAGACAATATAATAAAAGATCATAGTGAACTGTTTAACAAAGCAATCAAAGTGATAAACATTGACTGTAGTGATTCAGAAAAAGCTAAACTATTGGCAGGTGTTATTGTAAGGTTAACGTGTCTTGAAGTGTTGCGAGGCTTGGGTGAAGAATAAAAAGCGCGTTTTACTTACTTTTATTTACATTTATTTTTTTGATTTACGTAAATATTTGAGTTAAAAAATGAGCCTCACAAGTAAATTCGAGGATGGAAAACTACATACAATGGAAGAAATATTTGATATTGAAAAAAAACAATTAAGCAATATGTTTAGTGAAGTAGACATGGTCATCATTAACCCCACAAACGTTCATGAAAGCGTAGCACATGCTATCTCTAAAATCCCAGAGTCTCTTCAAACTGACCCACCAGTAAAAGTGCTGTTGGCCGTTATGATTGTTTTATATAACGCCTGATGATACTAACATGCCAGTCTGGGTTTCAACAAGGCAGAAAGAAGTAATCAGCTATCACGACTTTAACTCTGACGGGGCTGACACATGCTTACACAGTTTAACCATGCAAGTGAGGAGGCAAAGTTAAGGGGTTCTGGCTGGTCTGAAGGGACAGTCCTTCAAATCAAATTGAGACAAACAAAGTTCTTTTCCTATAGTTGGCAATTCTTACCTTCCTCTCCCAAAAGAGTTAGTTTTAAAACGAGCAGTCTTAAACATAAAAAATCCTGACAACATGTGTTTTATGTGGTGCGTTTTAGCGCATTTACACCCTGTTATAAAGAACGCAGAAAGAGTCTCTAATTATGAACAATACAAACAAGAGCTGAACTTTGATAACATAACCTTTCCAGTGGTATCGAAAGTATATCTCAGTTTGAAGAGCAAAACAAACCAAATCACTGTAAACGTATACAACATGGTCTGTAGTAGATGATCTAGTACCTCTAAGGGTTTCTCCCAACGCCCCCACTTTAGGCGAATCACTTAACAAACATGTAGACTTGATACTGTTTGCAGATAGTACAAAGAGCCATTATGTATTAATTAGAACAATAAGCAGACTGTTAGAATATACATCAAAGCATAAATCTAAACAAGAGATTTGTAGAAGATGTTTGGTTAGAATCCCTACTATAGAAGCAGCCGCCAGTCATAGAACTCATTGTAAAAGTTTTGTAGACTGCGAAACCAAACTCCTCACACCTAAACCTGGGTCTAAAGTTAGTTTTAAGAATGTACACAAAATGCAAATGAGTCCATACGTGGTTTTATGCTGACTTTGAATCGCTATTGCCGCAGTACTACGGTCCACAACAGCAAGAACAAAAAACAACCTTATTAACCCACCGTCAGATCTGTTCTTATGCGTTTATTGTTGTTAGGTCAGATGGGGCACACACAACACCTGAGATTTACAGAGACACCGACGCAGCTAGTAGATTTTTTAGAGCAGATGAAACAACTTCGCAATCAGTTATCCAATGAACTGAACCTTTCAGACATTGTTATGACTCCTGAAGACAAGAACGTTATGACTCATCTACACACTGTTGGATATGTAACAGAGAATTATTAGGCGATGCAGTAAGAGACCACGACCACATTACTGGAAAGTTTAGAGGGGCTGCACACAACAATTGTAATCTTCAACTTAAGGTTGACCTAAGACATGGAAACTGCCTATCTTCTTTCATAACTTACGAGGCTACGATTCTCATTTCATCATGCAAGCAGTGTCATCTGAATATAAGAGGGTTACCTGCATTGCACAATCTTCAGAAAAGTACATGACTTTTACTCTTGACTGTTTATCCTTTTATGACTCAGCCCAAACATCTGATGGCAAGTTTAGATAAGTTAGCAGGCTCTCTACAAGACTTTCCAATCACTAAACAATACTTTGACCCATCTTTAGTGCGCAAAGGAGTTTATCCTTATGAATACATGGACTCGTGGGATAGGTTTGATGAAGACTCACTTCCCCCTAAAGGCGCTTTCTTTTCTAGTCTTAGAGGCAAAGACAAAAACTGATGCTGAATATGAATACGCTCAGAAAGCCTGGACAGAATTACACTGTCAAACAATGGGTGATTATCATGATAAATATTTATTGGCAGACGTATGTTTATGGCAGACGTCTTTCAGAATTACAGATCTACATGCATGTAACATTCCCAGCTTAGACTCATCACATTACATCTCTGCGCCTGGCCTTTCTTGGGATGCATTCTTAAAGTCTACAACATCCAGATTGACTTAATATCTGATCTGCCCACACTCCAGATGATTGAAGACGGGCTAAGGGGGGGTATTAGCATGGCCTCACATCCTTACTGCAAAGCTAACAACAAATATTTAGACGATTATGACCCAACTAAACCATCCAACTATTTAATGTACTTAGACGCTAACAATCTATATGGATGGGCCATGAGTCAACCGCTCCCACTGAGAAACTTTAAAATGCTAAAAGGACCTCATGATGTTAACACTGTGTTAGGTATGTTGTCACAGCTTACGCCCGATAATCCAGCAGGAACTAATCTTGGAGCTAGACTTAGAATACCCTAAAGAATTACACGATCTCCACAACGATTATCCTCTAGCCGCAGAAAGATTAAAGATGAGTCCTATCGAACCTCCTAAACTTGTTCCCAATCTTAGGAACAAAACTAAGTATGTGTGTCATTACAGACTCCTACAGTTTTACTTAAGACACGGACTGAAACTGACAGCTGTTCACAAAATTTAATTATCTGTGATCAAGAGCCCTTTATGAGACCATACATCAAGAAGAATACTGATCTTAAAACCCCAAGCCACTGACGCTTCAGAAAAGACTTCTTTAAACTGATGAACAACAGCTGCTTTGGCAAAACCATGGAGAATCCACACAAACGTAAAGATGTAAAATTAGTTACAAAAGAAAACCAAGCAATTAGTTTGCCTCTAAGCCTAACTATCAAGACTTTAGAAGATTTAACGACAGCTTGTTTGGCATTATGATGAAGAAAAAGGATGTTAAGTTGGACAAGCCAGTGTTTATCGGCTTCACCGTATTAGAGCTGTCAAAGTTATTAATGTTAGAATTTCTGTACGACTACTTTAAACCACTGTACCCAGAAGCAAGAGTCCTTTACACAGACACTGACTCTTTTATTCTAGAAGTCCCAACTGAAGACTTCTATAAGGATTTAAAAACAGAAGTAGCTAAAGGAGCTGATGGGTGGTACGACACATGCGACTATCTAAAGACAGTACTTTACATTCAACTGTTAACAAGAAGATGATTGGAAAGATGAAGGATGAACTTAATGGGACAGTTATCAAAGAATATGTTGGGTTGCGGTCGAAGATGTATAGCGTTGCCAGCCAGACTTCTGTAATGAAAAAGGCTAAGGGCATAAGTAAAGAAGTTGTCAAAAAAAAATATATCTCACGATAACTACAAGCAAGCTCTCTTTGAAAACAAAGTATTTTATCACACAAATGTTAATCTGCGCTCTATCTCCATCGAGTAAACACAACTGCTGTTAACAAGAAATCACTAGTCTCTAACAATAACAAGAAAAACTTACGTCAATCCTGAGTTTTCATATGCTGTAGGACATTGGAGAACTTTAAAAGATTAACTTGACTGACTTAACTTAGGAACCTATCAAGAACTTAACTTAAGAACCTAACTAGAACTTATTTAAAAACCCTAACTAGTACTTATTTAAGAACCTAACTAGTACTTAAAACAAGAACTTTTTTTTATAACTTTACTTGTAATTTACTTGCACTTAACTTAAAAAGTACTTTCTATAACTAACTTAACTTGTACTTATCTAGTTCTTAACTTGTACTTTATCTAGTTCTTAAAAACTATTCCATAGAAAATGGGTCTACTGCAGGAGGTTGCACTTTTTTTGCAGAAGCGGTTCTTCTTCTTTTACTGTGGGGGCTTGCGGCTTTGCTGCTAAGTATGGCGTTATGTATTTGTATGCTAAAAACCCCCCACCAACAACAACAGCAGAAAATACATAATAATACATCTTATCGTTTGATTGTGATTGTGTTGTTGTTGTTAATTGGGATGTTGGTGCTGGTGGCGATGTTGTATTACTATCTAACAATTTTTGTTTTGCTGATTGGTTTGCTTTTTGCAGTCTTTTTCCATTCAGCTAGTTTACGCCCAGCCTCAACACGTCCAGGATTTTTAGACTTAGTAACATTACTCACTTGCGGTACATTCACTTGTGGCACATTTACTTGTGGCACATTCACTTGCTCTTTCGGGCTGTCCTGCGGCGTCTTCTTCTCGCTCATTTTTTTTTTATTGCGATTAAATTTATATGATGAAAATTAATATGATTAAAAGTAATTAATCCATAATGAATGGACATAACATCGTCCCAAATCTGTAGTACATGTCACATGCAAGAGTTTCTAGTGACTTGTTTAAAAACCCGGATCTTGTGATAAGTCATATTTTAAATCTTCTTCTGAATCAACTGGCGCCACCTTACTTACTAACTTAGCATATAGACTAATCTTTTGTCTGACCCACTGATCTAACATTTTTGACCCTAGCTGTGCTTCGTACCTAGCGTAGTACTTTTCAATGTCTGATGTAGACAGTTGTTGGATCTGTTCAATACTTAGTTCAGTGCCTAAATACTGTCTAGTTTTTCCACACGCAGCTAGAGAGTATAATCTTTCTTTTTGCAGAGGTCTACGGAGTAGTCTGCTTGCTCCTCACACTTTAATAGTTCGTCACAATCCATTTTTAAAAAACAATAAAAAATAATATAATACTTTTAAAACCATGAGTTTAACGCTGGTTAATTATGCAGTGCCTATCGTTGGTGTTATAGTCTATTCAACCCTTGCAAATGTTTGTTAAGAATAAAACCGCCTAACATGGGAAAGATAGAAGATTCGCCAAAACTAGTTGCAACCTTATTTTTAGCTTTAACAACAAAGATTATTTGATTAAAAAGCACATAGACAGCCTTTCGTATTATGATTATTTTAATTATTTTTTAGTTAATAAAAAGATGAGTGAAAAAAAGATTATCAATACGATTTACCACTCTGCTGTAATTAGCGGTCTTAGTATAGGCTATAGCGTGTTAGCAAAAAAAAATGTTTAGAATGAAAGCCGGCAGATTTAGGAAGGTTAGACATTGAGGATATTGTTAAGGTTATAGTTGTAATCACTGCAGGGATTGCGTCAAAAGACTTTCTTGTTACACAGGGAATTATCCCAGAAAATATTAGTTCATAGAAAGATTAATCTAGAAAATATTGATTTATAAAAAGATGGCGGGGGTAGTTATGATGGTAGGAGGAGCTATTGTTAATGCCTTGGCCTTCTCTGGAAGCAATTATATGTTTAGTAAATTGCGGTCTGATGAAGAAAGAGAAACGTCATAAACAAAGCAATAGAAGATTTAGCTAAGGCAAGAGACGCTTATGAGAAAAGGAGGATTGCTCACTTAGACTTTATTAATAAAAAGTTAAGGGAACAGGGCCATGCAGAGCACACATTACAGACGTTGATGAGGCAATGAATGAGTATTACTTAGTGACTGGAAAGAAGTTTCTAACATCGCCACCGCCAGAACTGTCTGACTTTTATGAACCGTCAGAAGAACAGAAAATAGCAGAAATTGGTTTTATTGTGGGTGCTATGGGAGCAATCTATATTCTCGCACAAACAATCTAAAATCCAATTCAAATACAGTCCTTCTTATGGACAAGTACAAAAATTTATTATTCACCTAAAGGTTATTGGAAAGGAAAGACTGCTATTGAAAAACTGAGTAAAGCTGCTAGAGTGTCTGAATCAGATGCGAAAGACTGGCTTTAAAACAGGCAATTTGGCAAATATATCTGCCTGCCCCAAAAAGATAATAAGGCCTAGATTTGTTAATTCACTTCCAAATGACACCCACCAGATGGACTTGCTGTATCTTCCACATGACAAAGTTAGAAGAAAAAAGTTTAAGTATGCTCTGACAGTTGTTGACATGGCTTCAAGATACAAAGACGCTGAACCTTTAACAGATAAAAGCTCAACTGCTGTGGCTGTGGCTTTACAACAAATATACATGCGAGGCCCATTAAAGTATCCTAGGATGATTCAGGTTGATGATGGAAAAGAGTTTAAAGTTTCTGTAAACCAGCTGTTTTTAAAACATCATGTTACAGTTAAGAGAGGGGTCCCAGGCAACCATCGATCACAAGCCCTAGTAGAAAACTTTAATAAGAATCTAGCTGAACGCCTGTTTACCCATCAATATCACAGAGAAATTATGGATAAAGAACGCAACACAGAATGGGTTTAGGAGATTGCCATCAGTCTTACGCGCCATGAACAACGAAGAATTTAAAGCAACAGGGTTGAAGCCAGTAAACGCAATCAAATTAAAACAAATTAGCATTACTGAAGACGTCCAAGGTAATCAAAAACTCTTGCCGTTTGGTCTAAAAGTAAGATACTTGTATGCTCCTGGAGAGGGCAGAAGGTGATGTTAGAATTAGAGCTACAGATCCTATATGGAGCATAGATGTATATGAAGTTGAGCGAATTATGAAAACAACCCTCCTGTATATTATTTAAGAGAGACTCTCTCGTCTAAAAAGCCTGCTCCTAAAAGATCCTTTGTTCGCGAAGAGCTGCAAGTTGTCCCACCAAACACAGTAGGCTAACAAAAAAAAATAGTGTTTATTTTTGCTAAACTTATTTTTTTGCTCTATTTTGGGTTTAACCGATCATGTGTTTGTTTTTCAATGTTCTGTTTAATTGCATCAGTGTCTACCTGTCGTGAAGTAAAAGTCTTTCTCCACTCCTTTTGAAGTTCAATTTTTTTGTCGCCTGTAATCCTCACCGTCAGCCATAAGCTTCTGAAATTCTTCGTCCGTAATGTTTTCATCCTGTAATGATTTGCTTATTCTTAATCTTAATGAACAAAGTTTTGCTGATTGCTAGAGCTACAATGGCAGTGTGCTTTTGTAATTTAGGAGTTAATTTTTTTTAAAACAACACTTACAATCATAGACACAGCGCTAACCCTAAACCAAGGCCTCCTAATGCTAAAGAGACTGGCGCCCCAGCCCAGTAGCTAAAACAGCAACACTAGACCCAGCACTTACGCTAGCTACAGCCATGAGCCAGTAATTACATAAGAAAGAGTATTTAAAGCTTTAGCATATTTCTTTCTAGTAACCCTATACTTATCCAAGTCACTTTCTATTTCCTTTTGAAGTTCAGTTATTTGCTTTAACCTAAACTGTTGAACCTCCATTTTTAATAAGATTATTTTATTAATTAATCTTATACATATCTTCTTATTTTAAAACCTTCTGGCAGCACTTCATCAACAGAGTAAAACGCAATAAAATTAACATACTTAATGAAAATAAAGTCGAGTACTGTTAGTTTGTCTTTGTCAACCCTTTATAGTAACCTTGTCAGATGATACATGGGTGTTTATTTCATCTCCGTTTTTTAGTAATTGCAATAGCGAGCTTCAGAGGGGCATCCAAGTTTTCAGCCTTTATTTGTATCCCTCTAATTAACACATGTTCTGGCAAACTAGTATTGCCCTCCCTCGGAGTAATAAATAAGCGAAAAATCATCGTCATTTGCCTAGTAGCGCCTGTAGAGTTGGGGTAATTGTAAGCCGACGGTTGTCGCCCCCACTTCAGCTAAAGACTTCTTTCTCTGTAGCATATATTCAGAACCCTGCATAGTTATTTCAATCTGTTTTTTCTGTTGTGTTCCTGGAACCAGACTAACAAGAACGGGTCCTTCATTTAAAGCTTTTCTAAAATTGTTGTTCTTATCAAAATAACATTAGGGCTTCGTAGTTCAAACTTTAGATTCCAAGCAATTTCAGGAAGCAACGCCCAAACATTCTCTCTTTTATGAAGTTTGTATTCGTGTTTGCCAAAGTCGTTTGCTCTTAAATTTCTTATCTCTTCTAGGGTAGGATATGGCTGCCGTTTTTTGTCTTCAATTTCTGTTCGTTTGTAAACCCCATCATCTGTGTACTCAAATCATAAACATTTCCTGGCACTCCTATTAAATCAAACTCGGTTGTGTCTGCTAGGTCTTTTAGCTCTACTGCAGTGCATTTAGGAGCTAGCTCCGCTTTTGATTCTGGCCCCCGAGACATTCTTTTTAATATTAAAATTATATAAACAATCTACAATAAACAAACGTATTGAACTGGGGGTCAGTCCGTAAGCATAGCTTAGCGTGCTTAGATTTTTCTAACTGCTCTTTTATTTTTTTTAGCTCATCTTTGTCCCTTATTATATAATTTTCACTCAAACATTCTTCAAAACTATCTTTGTCCTTAGTGTAAAATAATACAACCGATTTTAACTGCGATCTAAAGTCTTTTAAGACAGCATTATATTTTTGGGTTAATAGCCACACAGAAACTAAGGCGTGACGACCACTAAAGGCTAGCTTCGACAGAGCTTTTCTTTTTTTAACAATGTCTCGTTCAGCTGAACAGTCATCAATAATAAACAGGGTTTCAGTTCCCTTTAAATAGTCTATAGTATTGTTCTAAACAGTCGCTTAGTTTGTCGCTAGGATCAACTAAAAATATATTCTCGTCTGTCCAAATAAACTTCCTTTCTTTGTAAGACTTGTTGTGCTTTTAAAGGTTGTGCAGAATATAACAATGTGCTCGTAATGAAACCTGTATATTGTTTGTAACAAATCAAGTACGAAGACAGTTTTCCCACACCAGTAATCCCGCAGATAAGAGAACAGTGCGGATCTTTAGGAAGAAACTTCAAGCTATCCATCTGTTTTTATTAGAATATTTCTTCTGTATTTTAATAAGCTGCGTCTTTTAGCCTGTTTTCTTCAATGTTTAACTGGCATCACAAACCATAAAAATGTGCATTTTTATTGGACCGTTTCCGTCTGCTTTCTTGTGAATATTAATTTTTATACCATCTTGCCCTATCCTTTCTCCACTTCCAAACAATCTGTTGTCAAATGTAGATCTAAAATCCAGGCACAGCCCATATTTGGTTATTAAGTAGTCTTCTAGTCTTACATCACAAAGGCGAAGCTTTTTTACATACACGATCAACTGCAGGATCCCTTTGCCTACCTCCAGCGAACAACTTTCTAATTTCATCAAAGTGTTGGTGAGGTAAAGTCCGCGCCCCGAATACAACTGATCAGACTTGCCATTTTTTGCACAGTCAACCTTCTCAATTTTTGGATTATAAAACACTTCTGATTCTCTCTGAAATGAGTTGTTCCTTCAGTAAATAAGAACAAAATTCCTTTTTAAAAACTTTAGAGACTGATTTAGATGTATGTTCCAGAGAGTGTCTCGCTTGTTTCTATTTTCTGTAATGGCGTGTATAACGTTTTCATAATAAATAACCGTTTTACTTTTATACTGGGTTAAGATTGTTCTGGCCAGTCCAGGGTTAGTAACAACATCAAAAATCAAGAGAAATGTCACTAACCGCGTATTTAGCTTCAGGATCTTCAGACAGAACGACAGAACCGCTAGGATTAAATGTTAGATGATAAGTAAGTTTTTCTTTTAGGCGCCTTGGTAATATGGCATATGCGTCTTTAACAGCTCAAATCTAGAGGGATGCAGAATCTGTTGCCAAATGCTTCTGCTACTGCCTCATCTTTAACATCATTCTTTGCATCCCCAGCCCCAACTCTGTGTTTGAGACCGTTTGAGTCTTGTATTCCCTGATAAACTTTCTCTTTTCTTTCTTTTTTAGGCAGCCATAAATCAGAATAAAGGGCAAAAATGTCTGCCTCGCTTAGTACAAAGACTTCTCTACCCTCCAGTTTGATTGCTATATGTTTAACGATAGCCCTGCCTAAATTGGCAACAACAGTAGCATTAGGATCTGCCGATGTAATATCTATTTTGAATGATAGTTTAGCGGTGCCTGGCATTATAACATCGTCAGCGCCAAGATCAGGGAACTTGACTATTAAAGTTTGTCCAGGTTGAACTGTTGATGGGGTATTTACACTAATTACAGTCTGCCTTATACCTTTCACGCCATGGGTTCCTTCTCTTTTCTGTATGGATCGAGGTCACAACCGTATGAGTCATTTTTTATAAAACAAAAAAGAATATAAATAAAAAATATGGCTGAAGATTTTGACGCGATTGATCCTGTTGGTGAAGAAGAAGAAGAAGATGAAACAGAACTGGGCCTTCATTGCAAGAAGAACTTGAAGGAGCAGCAGCAGGCCAAGGAGTAGGGTTAAGCCAAATACGATTGCTAGATAGAATTGAATCATTATATGACCATATGGGGCGAGAGGGAGCCAGAAGCACTTAGGGTTTCTGATTTTTCAACAGATAAAAATAATCATTTGTATGTAAGAACCAGTAAAGGAAAGAGTGTATGGCTTACTGCAAAGCCAGACCCAACCCAGTTTTTAAGCAGGGCCATAATTCTTAGAGATCTCCCTACTGCTGACCGAAGGCAATTAAACTTTATTGACGATTTAAGGCCTGAGGCTGTTAGTCTTTTACAAAACTTGGGGCAAGAGTTGCCAACACAATCTGAAATACAAAACATACCTCTTGAAGAATTAAATCGAACAGCAGATGAACTAATAGCAGAAATTGAAACAAGTTTTAATGAGGAGACGCAGTTAAAAACAATTAACGATTCCCCATTGCCTATGCGTGAAATCCTGGGACTTAATGAGGCTTTACGGACAATAAGGGGTGAACTAACAAACAATTTAGCAAAACTTGGTGAGCTAGATAGAGAGATAGAAGAAGAAAAAAAAAACTAGCTGATGCAGATGATAACAATTTAGGGCGAGAAGAAAAGGTTATAATACAGCAGAAAATACAGGATTTAATGCTACAAAGGGCGGCCAGGTTAGAAGTGCTGTCTACTAACAGAGCGCAGCTAGCATCACAAAACAAGCAGAATAAGAGAAACTATAAACAGAATACTTATGAAAACACTACGCTAGCTGAAAGAATAAGGACTCTGTTCAGAGAACAGGGGATTACAATAGTTAGTATATTAACAGCTGTAGGGTTTGCTATCTCTACACTCGTTTATGCTTTAACAGGTGGTGCACAACAGGGCCAGTAACGCCTCCGACACCTCAGCCTGGTAAAAGTTGGATTAGAAAACAATTGCATCATCTAGCAAACTTATTAAAGAAGTTAGCAGCCAAAGCGCTTGATGCTCTGCCTGGCATAATAGCAGTGTTGTTAGTTGGGTTTTGTCTACTATAGGCAAAGTTGCTGTTATATGGCCGACCATCTGTGGACGTTAGGAGTGCTAGCTGCTGGATTAATTTTTAGTGAAATAAAGTATGGCTAAACCAGTAAAAGTTAAAATACAACAAGGGCTGTCTTTTCGCTAGTGTGACTGTCAGTGTGAGGATACATTAACAGGTGGCGTGCTTTCTGGGCTGCTTTCTGGCTGTGGGGCGCTTATAACTGGTGGTGGGTCGCTTTCTTCAGGGCTAGGTACTTTTTTTTAAAATGGATGGAGCGGGCCTTGTTTAAACCTTGATTGTTTCCTAAGTTTTGATCGTCTCCAGCTATGAGGATTTCATTGTTATAATTCTGTATCATACAATCTGTAGTCTAAGGTCAGAGGGTAGCATGTATAATCCATGACCTACAACAAAGTCAACCTTTGACCTAGCATGTGCAAGAACGTCTTGATACCTTTGTATGCTTGCAGGCAAATCAACAGCTGAGTTAATAGCATCTTCTAAATTGACTAGAAATTGTTTTCTAGCATCAAACCCTGTAGACTGATCTAGTATGCTAGACTTGGTCTGTGCTTGTGCTCCTAATAGGCACCAAACATATGTCCGTATGGAGTCATTAAGTCTTTGCACTCCTGGCATTGTTAGGCCTTTACTTTCATCTAAGATAAATGTTGCCCAAGCATTAGGATGTTTTTGTTCTATTGACATCAATCGAACTTGTTTGTCTGGTTGAAAAGAAGTGTGGCCAGGACAGTAGTCATAATTATATTCTCTACGTTCGCCCCACAAATACAATGTACCCATCCCATGATTGCGGTTTAACTTTTGTCTAAAATCAGTTGAAGGATTAATGTTAAATTGTTGCAGATTCTTTCATATGCATTATTGTCCATTGGACTGTTGAATGGATTAAATGCATTGTCGTTAGGAGGACTACTTGTAGTTCAGTTAGTATTCGCCTGTACTGGTAAAAAAACATGAAAGTTATATACTGACCTTACTAAAAGATTAGGGTGGTTTAAATGGTTTGCATATGAAACACCGCAACCCGTGGTTGCGCAGTAAATGGCAAAATTTAACTGATTCTGGTAAAACGCCATAGGGTGGGATGACCATGCTGATGGCACTCTGTCACTCTTTATTGGCGGATTTAAATATTTAGTTAGTGGGTTTACAAGTCTAACTTGGAAGCCATTATATTCATCTACTGCAATGGTTAGATTGCTGAAGTCTAAAGATTTAGGATTATAAAACGCTCCTACATTGTACGCGACACTTTCGTTATATTTAAAAAAGGTTCCCTTTTTAAATTAGTTTTTTAAATAGTTTATAAAAAGGATGTACATCTATATAACCAAGCAAAACGAGCGTGTGTTCTTAACGTACCCAATTGACAATAGGCGTGGGAGTTGTAGGATTGCCCTTAAAGAAATTGGCTTAAAGTTATGTGGGTTAACATATCTGAAGGGGTTCAAAATAACTGGATTAATGTTAATGACGAACTAGGCAATCAAGTAAACCATAAAAACAATACCTGATGGTTATTACAACTTTGTTCTTTAAAAGAAGTACTTAACGAATTTGGCATATTGTTAACAATTAACGAGGCAAACCTTAGAATTACTATAAATTTTCCACTTGAAGAAAGAAGAGAGTATACTTTCCCTAAAGGGCTGGCTAAAATCTTGGGCTTTCACAGTAGTGACAAAGCTTATAGATTTAGTACAAGAGAAGACATCTGGCAATTTAAAGGTAATAAACCATCTGATTTTCTTGTGAACCCAATGTTGTATGTCCATTTACAACAGTTAAAAACAAATACTAACTTATTTAATGGCTATCCATCTGCAGTTCTACAAGCGCTGCCGGCAACTAAGGCGGGGTTTTGCGATTATCAGTTATATAGGTTTTGGGGGAGACAGTGAATTTAAAAGAATTAATTGAGGGTTCTTTAAATTCATTGGATGTAAAAAAGCTAATCAAGTGGGAAGGCCAGTTGATTGTTCTAATTTATTAATAGTGCTTGAGGTAGAGGAGCATATTAGAAAAGTAGCAAGGGCTCAGTCCCGCGGACGTTAATAGCATTGGAAGTAGACAGATGTACTAATTTTTTTGCCTTGGGGAGAATGTAAATATCTTCGTTCACGATCACCCTATCTTATCTAGCACGTACTAATTACGTCAATTTTAGAGGTTTTGAGGCGTTAATTTTGTTTAGAAAACAGGTGTTAATTTTGGTTAAAAGTGACATGAGATGGATGTGATTTGTATGTGAAAAGTGGTGTTTTCGGGCAAAATAAGTAGGGTGAGCTTGAACCCGCATATTACATTCTCTAACCTCTTACCTGCTTCGTGTGAGGAGACCTTTAGCGAACATTCCTCGGTTTGGTTTGTTTACTGTGTTATGCTCAGGTCTGTGTTGAGTTGGTGCTGTGAATATACTCAGAAAACCTCCCCTCGCCCATCATGCGAGGGGCTGTTTTGGATTTGACAGCATATGCCAGACTGTACTGACTGCGGGGTTCCAGTACCCTTCCTTCTTTCCTTCCAGTTCCTTCCGGTTCCTCTCTTCCCGGGGGGCCCACCCGAAGCTGGCGCTGTTGGGGCCGCGCACTGGTTGAGGAGCACATGGGCTTTGCTGGAGGATCCCGACCCCCGTCCGGGACCTTCAGCGACAACGCCTCGTCCCACGGGACGCGTTCTCCGCGGTCCTCGGACTTCCGACCGCCCGTGTCACCAGTGTGGTTCGCTATGTGTCGTGCAATTCGGGTGTGTGTGTCAATGGTGTCGGCATTGAAAGACACTTTCGTTCAAGAACCGACCCGGTTTGGGGCACCTGATGCGACTCGGTGCTCACAGTGGATTTGGAGAGGCCCGGGTGTGGGGAACCACACGAAGCACGGAAAGGAATGTGTGCGGGAAAGGCTTATTTATGAAATGCTTAATCGTGTGTGTGTGTCGTGAGTGTTGAAATGCTTGATTGTGATTGTGCATGTCGTGTGTGTTGAAATGCATTAATTGTGTGTATGTCGTGAGTGTTTTAAATGCTTGATTGTGATTGTGCATGTTGTGTGTGTTGGAATGCTTATTTGTGACTAGGTGGGTGTTGGTGTGAATAAATGGGGTGTTGTATCGTAATCTTTCTTGTGTGGTCTCCTGCGGGGCGTGTGAGTTCAGTCACTCCCTTCACTCCCATCTAAACCGATCCTGTCAGGGCAGACCTCCAGGGGTCGGTCGTGACACATTGTACTTTTGTGTCACACTGTACTTTTGTGTCATATTGTACTTTTGTGTCACATTGTACTTTTGTGTCACATTGTACTTTTGCGTCACATTGTACTTTTGTGTCACACTGTACTTTTGTGTCACATTTTACTTTTGTGTTACACTGTACTTTTGTGTCACACTGTGCTTTTGTGTCAACCTGTACGTTTGTGTCAACCTGTCCTTTTGTATTACACTGTACTTTTGTGTCACACTGTGCTTTTGTGTCACACTGTACTTTTGTGTCAACCTGTTACGTGTGTGTCAACCTTTACTTTTGTGTCACACTACGATTGTGTCAACCTGTCCGTTTGTGTCAACTGTACGTTTGTGTCAACTTGTACTTTTTTGTCACATTGTACTTTTGTGTCACACTGTGCTTTTGTGTCACGTTGTACTTTTGTTTCAAACTGTACGTTTGTTTCAACCTGTACTTTTGTGTCACACTGTACCTTTTTGTCACACTTTGCTTTTGTGTCACACTGTGCTTTTGTGTCAACCTGTACGTATGTGTCAACCTGTACATTTCTGTCACACTGTACGTTTGTGTCACACTGTACTTTTGTGTCACACTGTACTTTCGTGTCAACCTTTACGTTTGTGTCACACTGTACTTTTGTGTCACACTGTACGTTTGTGTCAACCTGTACGTTTGTGTCAACCTGTACGTTTGTGTCACACTGTACTTTTGTGATACTTTTTGTCACACTGTACTTTTGTGTCAACCTTTACGTTTGTGTCACACTGTACTTTTGTGTCAACTTGTACGTTTGTGTCACACTGTACTTTTGTGGTACTTTTGTGTCAGACTGTACTTTTGTGTCACGTTGTGCTTTTGTGTTACACTGTACTTTTTGTGTCACACTGTACTTTTTTGTCACATTGCACTTTTGTGTCACACTGTACTTTTGTGTCATATTGTACTTTTGTGTCACATTGTACTTTTGTGTCACATTGTACTTTTGCGTCACATTGTACTTTTGTGTCACACTGTACTTTTGTGTCACATTTTACTTTTGTGTCACACTGTACTTTTGTTTCACATTGTACTTTTGCGTCAACCTGTAATTTTGTGTCACATTGTACATTTGGGTCAACCTGTACTTTTTGTGTCACATTGTACTTTTGTGTTACATTGTACTATTGTGTCACACAGTACTTTTATGTAACACTTTACTTTTATGTCGAACTGTACTTTTGTGTCACACTGTAACTTTTGTGTCACACTGTACTTTGTGTCACATTGTACTTTTGTGTCACATTGTACTTTTGTGTCAACCTGTACTTTGTGTCACACTGTACTTTTGTGTCACACTGTACTTTGTGTCAACCTGTTCCTTTGTGTCAACCTGTTCCTTTCTGTCACACTGTACTTTTGTGTCAACCTGAACTTTGTGTCAACCTGTACTTTTGTGTCACACTGTACGTTTGTGTTACATTGTACTTTTGTACACTTCGCAAGGGAGCTGAACTTCAGGCGATTGCGTACCTTCATACAGCCAAAACAACTTTGAGAGGGGGGGGGGGGGGGGGGGGGGGGGGGGCACACCATGCGCAATTGACCTTGGGATTTAGGCTCTCCCTTCTCCAGGTCGTTTCGGCTTTGTGAAGGCACGCAATCACCTGAAGTTCAGCGTGTTGCATTGACCTTCAGGGTTGACCTTCACCCATCGCAAGGTCCATTTCCGGCAAGCGACTACGGGAAGCAACCGTCGCCTCTCGTTATTTACGTCCCTTTACCGAGAGTGTCCTTAGAAGAAGAGGAACAGAAGAAGAAGAAGAAGTAGAAATTATCAATAGATATACCTTTTTCTTTCCTTGTCTTTGGCAGGTGCATTCACTGTTAAACAATAATTCTAATTGATGCTTTTTTCTTCTTTTTTTTTTGATGGTAAAATAATTTTAAAGGGAATGGTGAAAACGGATCGCTTGCTGTTTAGCTTTGACTCGTCCGTACCTCTGTGTGTGTATGTGTGTGTGGTTGTATCGATTCTGACACGTCACTCGTGTGCATGAGTTAGCAGTAACAGCTAGCTCATACATATCAATATATGGTGGGGTTTCGGCTGTGTCAAGGGGCGTAATCGCCTTGAAGTATAGCGTGTTCGGTTGGATGCTTCACCCATCGCAAGGTCATTACCGGCAAGCGACTAAGGGAAGCAACCGTCTCCGGTCTTTACTTCCCTTTACCGAGAGTGTAACAAACCTTAGCCTACGTTGACACATTTTTCCTGTCATTATCGTGGGGACCGATCATTAACACTTAATCAAGGGAGACTAAGAGGGGTTTGCACCTGATGTTTAATACCGCCTCATACAACGATAACACAGTTTTTTTTCCATTCATCCCTAGGGCTAGCGGGGGCATTGCGCCTGCCACAAAAACGATGACACATTTTTTTTCTTCCCCATCAATCTAGGAATGGTCCGTTCAGCTGTCACATATTGCACCATATAACAAATTCACCAGTGTTCACTGGTCGTGCGGGTTCAAAACGAGGACAGTGATCGAGACAGAGACAGAAAAATACACATAAACACAGACAGACAGAGAGACAGACGGACAGAGACACAAACAGACAATAATGAAAAAGGAGAAGGAGGAAGAGGAGAAGGAGCAGAAGAAGAAGTAGAAGAAAAAGAAGAAGAATCATTACTAAATTCACTGTATTAAGAATTACTTGTATTTTCGAAATCGAACAAAAGAGTTATTTCTAACATTAAATTCCAAATTCTCACTGAATAATTTCAGGTTATTTTTCTTTTAAAGCTCCTTTTCCACACAACATAATGATAACGCTCTGGTCCTGACCTTTATTAATAAACTAAAAAAAAATGCTTACCAATGAGATATTCATCACAATTATTATTTCAGCAACAGACATTTTGCAGAAATAATACAGTTTAAAATGGTCTTACCATGTAACGTTTGGCCCTTAATGAAAAAAGTACTGACCGGTAACAGTTAGATCAGAATCATTCTTACCTTCATTTCACGGTTTATTGTGAAGGTTTTATGACGGTACGTCCTTGACGATGAGGATCCTCAACTACAAGAATCATTTCTGCTACATTGTGGACCTGGACAGACTTTCAGTTTTGGGTGCCCTAAATCAGCAAATTTTGGAAAAAGGAATGGCTGCTTCGACTCACAAACGGACCGCGACAGGCAAGCAAAAACTTTACCCAAAGACGCCTTACAAAAGTGGGTAACCCCTTGAAATTGAGGGAAATGGCTTTGGGCGTCGAAAGGTTTCGTCTTTCCGTCCGAAACCCACGTTCGACTCTGGGCCATGATGAGAAAGAAGACCCCGTCCCAGTCCCAAGACCCCTGACTCCCAAAGCCGCCCCCTGTCCGCAATTGCTCCAATGTTCCGAGTACCAAGACCCCGTCTTTTTGATTACGGTGATCCTCAGCCGTTTGCGGGAAAATTTTGATTTCATGGGGGAGGACCGACAAGGTTTTCGATCTCCTCAAAAACAAAAAAAAGTTTTTCTCCACTGTCTACGTCAACTGAGCCCCCGACGAGCGGGGAAGTTTTTGGGGCCGCCTATCTCGAGAGTTGCCCGTGGGGGGCTTTCAACAGTTCAAAACTCACCTAAATCTCAAAAACCTTTTTTTCCCAAGTGAAGAAAAAGAGTCGGCCCCCTCAAATTTCTGGTGGAAAAAAACCAGTACAAATGCTACAGAAAAAAAGAATTTGAAATTTTTGGGAATCCCCCTGTTACATCGCCCTGGCTACCCTTTTCCCAAAATCCCGGGCCCCGTTTCGGGGTACAGGAACGCAAGGGTTTCTTCCATACAAACATCACTGAGCTGGAAAACCGAGAGTTGTTCTTCCTCCCGAGAGGCGTTCTTCAGCTCCCTGAAAAAGAGTCTATGCGAGGAAGAAACTTTACTGCCAACGATTTGGGAAGAGAACGGCTGATCGCCGGGGGTTTCCCTTTAGTGGGTACAAAAAACCCTTTGACGTCAGCCCTTCCGGAGGCCCCCGGGAAAGCGACCGTCTGTACTCCATTTGGGATTGGACATGCAAAGGTGCCATCAGGATCCCGGACTGACGTTGAGTACCTTTTCAGAGGGCCCCCCGAGTCTTTTCCTTGGCAACGACAAAAAAAAAAAAATTTTCCACGATTTTTGCGTGCGGGAAAAATGGGGGGAGGCCATCTATCATTTTTCCACACTACCAAAAAGGGGGGTGACTCGGGTCCCGGGGAAAAAGCCAGCCAGTTTTTTGGGAAAGGGCAACACCCCCAACCCCTTTGTATCCGGGGGCTCAATGCAGGAGATGCCCAGGGAACATCTTGTCCGTCGACCAAGGGGAAGCAACTTTGAGCCGGAAAAACTACGTCTAGGGGAGAGAGGCGAGAGCATGGCGGGAAAAAGGTCATCCCAAAAAAAACGTCCTCAACCCCACAAGACAACGAAAGGGAAAAGGGCAGGGGAGGACTCCAGATCGGGGAAGCAGGGGGACGCCAAACATAGGAGGGCCCCAATTCCACGGTTCTGTTCCACTACGCGACTGTCCCCGGGGAACGGGGATCGACGTCAACCCAAAAGGGAAAAGACCAGGGATAAA
>CM031626.1:16549659-16559659 GCA_018398815.1 Conus ventricosus | reverse complement strand
TCCTCCCCTCTTGGGGAGTTAATCTGGCGCCGGCCCAAAACAGCCCCCCTAGAGTGTTAAACTAGACCTGGCCTAGAACAAGCCCCCCCCCCCCCCCTCCTGTCTCCTAGGGAGTTAATCTGGCTCCAGCCTGGTACAGGCCTCCCTGGAGAGTTAAACTTGCCCAGGCATAAAACAGCCACCCCTACCCCCGCCACCTCCCCCCTCCTGGGCAGTTTACTCTGGCATCAGCCCAGAACACCCATCTGGAGAGTTAAACTTGACCTGTCCTAGAACAGCACCCCTCTAGGGGATTAATCTGGCACCGTTATGGAACAGCCCCCCCCCCCCCCCCTCCCCCGGAGAGTTAAACTAGACAAGGCCCAGAACAGCCGCCTCCCCCTCCTGGGAGTTAATCTGGCACTGGCCAAAAACAGCCCCCCCCCCCCCCCCCCCCCTAAGAGTTAAACTGGACCTGGCCTAGAGCAGCCCCCCCCCCTCTCCTGGGGGTTAATCTGGCACCATCATGGCACAGTCCCCCCACCCCCACCCCACCCCCGCCCTGGAGAGTTAAACTAGACAAGGCCCAGAACAGCCTCCTCCCCCTCCTGGGGAGTTAATCTGGCGCCGGCCCAAAACAGCCCCCCTAGAGTGTTAAACTAGACCTGGCCTAGAACAAGCCCCCCCCCCCCTCCCCCTCCTGTCTCCTCGGGAGTTAATCTGGCTCCAGCCTGGTACAGGCCTCCCTGGAGAGTTAAACTTGCCCAGGCATAAAACAGCCACCCCCACCCCCGCCACCTCCCCCTCCTGGGGAGTTACTCTGGCATCAGCCCAGAACACCCCTCTGGAGAGTTAAACTTGACCTGTCCTAGAACAGCACCCCTCTAGGGGAGTTAATCTGGCACCGTTATGGAACAACCCCCCCTCCCCCCCTCCCCAGAGAGTTAAACTAGACAAGGCCCAGAACAGCACCCTCCCCTCCGGGGGAGTTAATCTGGCACTGGCCAAAAACAAGCCCCCCCCCCCACCCCTAGAGAGTTAAACTGGACCGGGCCCTAGAGCAGCCCCCCCCCCCCCCCCCCCCCCCCCTCCTGGGGAGTTAATCTGGCTCCAGCCTGGTACAGGCCTCCCTTGGGGGTAAACTGGCCCTGGTACAAAACAGACACCACCCCCCCCCCCCCCTCTACTGGGGAGTTAATCTTGCACCAGCCCAGAACAGCCCCTCTGTAGAGTTAAACTGCACCTGTCCCAGAACGCCCCCTCCAGGAAGTTAAACTGGCACCTTTAATGAAACAGCCCCCCTGGAGAATTAAACTAGACAAGGCCCAGAACAGCCCCAGAGAATGTAAATATGGCGGGTTCAAGACCACCCATCTTATTTTGCACGAAAACCCCCCTTTTCACATCCAAGTCACGCCCTTCTCATATTAGTTTTGCCAAAATTAACACCTATTTTCAAAAAAATTAGCATGCCAAAAGCCTCTAAAAATCGACGCAATTAGTACATTAAAATGGGGTTTTCGCGCAGAATAAGATTTGGTGATCGTGAACCCGCATATTTACATTCTCTCCAAGGGGATAAAAATTAACGTCCGCGGGATTGAGTCCTTACTACTTTTCTAATATGCTCTTCTACTCCAGCACCATTAATAAATTAGAACAAACAACCGGCTTTCCGTCTTGATTAGCTATTTTTACATCCAACGAATTTAAAGAACCCTCAACTAATTCTTTAAATTCACTGTCTCCGCCAAACCTGTATAACTGATAATCGCAAAACCCTACCTTAGTTGGTGGCAATGCTCGTAGAACTGTAGATGGATAGCCATTAAACAAATTAGTATTTGTTTTAACTGTTGTAAATGGACATACAAAATTGGGTTCACGAGAAAATCGGATGCTCTACTGCCTACATACTCATTAAAGACCACTTTTTAAGTACATATGTGTTTTAATATGATATGTTTCACCACTATCATAAAAAGCCTAAAATTCGAGCAAGGCTTCTGGAAAAACGTACTCCCTTTCTTCAAGTTCTGGAAAATTCATAGTAATTATAAGATTTGCCTCATTAATTTTTAACTTAATGTTAAAATTGCTAAATACTTCTCTTAAAGAACAAAAATTGTAGTAACCATCGGGTATTTTTAAATGTTTTAATAGATTGCCTTGCCCATCCTTAATATCCACCCAGTTATCTTATCTTTTTCAGATATGTTAATCCATTTAATTTTAAACCCAATTTCTCTAAGGGCAACCTACAATCACCGCGCCTATTTTCAGTTGGGTACGTTAAGAACACACGCTCGTTTTGCTTGGTTATATAGATGTACATCCTTTTTATAACTATTTAAAAAACTAATTTAAAAAATGGAACCATTTAAATTTTTAACGAAAGCGCCACTTACAATATAGGAGCGTTTTATAACCCCAAATCTTTGGACTTCAGTTTACTAACCATTGCAGTAGACGAATCATACGGCTTCCAAGTCAGACTTGTAAACCCGCTAACTAGATATTTAAATCCGCCAATAAATAATGACAGAGTGCCATCAGCATGGTCATCCCGCCCTATGACGTTTTACCAGAATCAGTTAAATTTTGCCATTTACTGCGCAACTACTGGCTGCGGTGTTTCATATGCAAACCATTTAAACCATCCTAATCTTTTAGTAAGGTCAGTATATAACTTTCATGTTTATTACCAGTACAGGCGCATACTAACTGAACTACAAGTAGCCCTCCCAAGCGACAATGCGTTTAATCCATTCAACAGCCCAATGGACAATAATGCATATGAAAGAATCTGCAACGAATTTAACATTAATCCTTTAACTGATTTTAGACAAAAGTTAGACCGCAACCATGGGTTAGGCACATTGTATTTGTGGGGTGCAAAAAGAGAATATAATTATGACTACTGGCCTGGCCACACCTCTTTTCAACCAGACAAACAAGTTCGATTAGGATCAATTGAACAAAACATCCTAATGCTTGGGCAACATTTATCTTAGATGAAAGTGAAGGTCTAACAATGCCAGGCGTGCAAAGACTTAATGACTCCATACGGACATATGTTTGGTGTCTATTAGGAGCACAAGCACAGACCAAGTCTAGCATAGTAGATCAATCTACAGGCTTTGATGCCAGAAAACAATTTCTAGCCAATTTAGAAGATGCTATTAACTCTGCCGTTGATTTGCCTGCCAGCATACAAAGGTATCAAAACGTTCTTGCACATGCTAGGTCAAAGGTTGACTTTGTGGTAGGCCATGGGTTATACACTACCCCCCTGACCTTAGACAAAAATTTGGGGCATGAACAAAAATTATAAAATGAAATTCAAACTGGAGCACAAAACTTAGGACACAATCAAAGCTTAAAAAAAAGACCCGTTTCCTTCCTTTTTTAAAAAAAGTCCCTTGGGGCCCTGAAAAAAGGGGACCCAGCTTTAAGGCCCCACAGCCAGAAAGCACCCTCAGAAAGCACTCCCCCCTTTTAATCTACTAAACACTGACAGTCACACAAAGCAAAAAAGACAGCCCTTGTTTGGGGTTTTTTTAAAAACTTTTACGGGGTTTAGCTATCCCTTTTTTTTCACAAAAAAATTAACCCCCAGCAGCTAGCGCCCCTAGCGCCACAAGGGTCGGCCATAAAACCAGAAATTTTCCCAAAAAGAAAAAAACCCAACTAACAAAAACTCCCCTAAATGCCAGGAAAGGCACCCCAGGCGTTTGGGGGCAGCTAACTTCTTTAATAAGTTTGCTAGATGATGTAATTTTTTTCTAACCCAAAATTTTTACCAGGCTGAGGTTTTGGGGGGTTTACGGGCCCCCTGGGGCGCACCACCGGTTAAAGCAAAAAACGAGTGTAGAGATAGCAAAACCAACAGGATTAATATACTAATATTGAAATTCCCTGTTTTGAACAAGCCCTTTTTTCTTTCGGGCTAGCGTAGGGGTTTTCATAAAGTATTCTGTTTATATTTTTCTCTGATTCTTTTGTTTTTTTGTGTGCAAGCTGGGGCTCTGTTTTTAGACAGCACTTCTTTTGGGCCGCCCTTTGTACCCTTAAATCTTGTATTTTTGCTGTATTCTACCCTTTTTCTTCCCCCAAAAATTTTTATCATCGCATCACCTTTTTATTTTTTTCTTCTCTTTTTCTCTATCTAGCTCCCCCAAAAATTGTTTTTTAGTTGCCCCTTTTGACTTTAGACGATCATTAACCCCCAGGTTTCACGCATGGGCAAGGGAGAATCGAAATTGGGTTTCTAATGTTTTTTTGACGTTTCCCCCCTCTTAAAACGTCCCCAATTTTCTTTTGCGGGGCATCATTTATTTTTGGGCCCCTAAATCTTAAAAAGGGGGTAAAACTATTTCGGGATTAGTTGGCAACTCTTCCCCCAAAAGTTCTGTAAAAGACAAACAGCCTAGGCCTTTAAATTTAAAATGTTTAATCGCCTTTTTGTGGGCAACGGGAATCCTCTGGTCTAATTGGGGCTTATTTTTTAAAAACTTATTTGGGTCGGGGTTTGTAGTAAACCTTACAAAATTTCCTTGTTTAGTTTTTATAAACATATGGTTGTTTTTATCTATTTTAAAATCAAAAGGACTATGCCCCTTTTTGGCAGCTTTTAAGCCCCTAAAAATTATGTAGAATGATTTAAATTAAATTTTTTTTAATGGGTTTTCGCACGAAAATGCGCAAAACAAAAAGGGATTTTTCTGCTTTTCTAAGAAGGGATTGAAAGCCCCCTTTGTTCTCCCTTTTTTTAAAAGTTCTTCGCGAAAGGGAAAAGGAAAACAAAATTCTTTTTTCATTTTTCAAATAAAGGGCCCTGGCAGATCTCATTTTTCTTCAGAAAATCAGGCGCGTCAAAATCTTCATCCATTTTTTTTTTTCTATTTTTTTTTGTTTTAAAAAAAAAATGAACTCATACGGTTGTGACCTCGAACCCAACAAAAAGGGGAAAGGAACCCCAGTTTTTTAAAAGGTTTTAAGGCAGACTGTAAATTTGTGAAAAAGCCCTCAAACAGTTGAGCCCTTGGGCAAACTTTAATAGTCAAGTTTTCCCGGGTCTTGGGGGCTGACGTGTTTTTAAAACCCGGGGCCGCTAAACTATCATTCAAAATAAATTTAAACAGAGATCCCCAAAGCTACTGTTGTTGCTAAATTTTGGCCCCCGAAAGGTTTAAACAAATAGCAATCAAAAATGGAGGGCAGAGAAGCTTTTTAAAATAGGGGAGGCAGACATTTTTGCTCTCTTCTGATCTTTGGGGTGCCCAAAAAAAAAAGGGGAAAAAAAAAGTTTAAACAGGGGAAAACAAAGCCCAAAAAGGCCTCAAACAAAGGCAAAAAACGGGGGGATCAAAAAATGGGTGTTAAAGATGAGGGGAGTAGCAGAAGCATTTGGTTTAAAAGAAATTTTGATCCCTCTAATTTTGAGCTGTTTTAAAAAAGCATATGCCAAAATACCAAGGCGCACTAAAAAAAAAAATTTTTATCAAAGACATTTAAAAACCTAGCGGTTCTGTGTTTTTGAAAGCCCTTTAAACAAAAAAACAGTTAAACGGGCATTTTTCCCTTTTAGTTTGGGTGTTGTTACTAACCCGGGGGGCCAGAACCCTTTTTTAACCCCGTTTTAAAAGTAAAACGGGTTTTTTATTAAGGAAAAAAGTTATCAAAGGGCCCTTAAAAGAAAATAAAACAAGCGAGGGCATCCTTTTGGAAAAAAACATCTAAAACAGGCCCCTGAAGTCTTTAAAAAGGAATTTTGTCTTTGTTTTTGAAAAAAACCAATCCTTTTTAAAGAGAAACAGAAGGAATTTAAAAAATCCCAAAAAATTTAGAAAGGGGTTTGGCAATAAATGGAAAATCTGATTCAGTTGTAATTTGGGGGCTGGCTTTTTACCCCACCAAAAACTTTGATGAAATAAAAGTTTTTTCGCTGGAGGGAGGGAAAGAAAAACCTGGTTGAACGTGTATGTAAAAAAACTTCGCCTTTTGATGTAAGACCCCGAAGACTACTTTAAAAACCAATAGGGGGGTTTTCTGGCTTTTTGACCCCTTTGGGCCAAAAAAGACGTTTGGGAAGGGGAGAAAGGATAGGGGGAAAAATGGGGAAAAAAAATAAATATTCAAAAAAAGCAGACGGAAATTTGGGCCAATACCAAAAGTACATTTTTAAAGGTTTTTTGATGCTCAGTTAAAAATTGAAAAAACAGGGTAAAAACGGGGAGCTTTTAAAAGAAGGGAAAGGGAAAAATTCAAAAAAAAACAGAAAGGATAGTTTTAATTTCTTCCCAAAAGGGTCCGCAAGTTCCTTATCTGCGGGGTTACTGGGTGGGGAAAAACAAACTTTGTACTTTATTTGTTTCAAAACAAAAAATCAGGTTTTTATTAAGAGAACCTTTTTTATATTCTGCACAACCATTAAGGGCCCAAAAAACCCAAAAAAGAAAAGGGAAATTTTTTTTGGGCAGACGGGGAATATTTTTAGTTGATCCTAGCGACAAACTGGGAAACTGTTTAGAACCTTACTATAGACTATTTGAGGGAACTGAAACAAGTTTTTATTGATGACTGTTCAGCTGAACGAACATTTTTTAAAAAAAAAAAAAAAGCCCGTCAAAGCTAGCCTTTTGTGGACGCCCCGCCCTTAGTTTCGTTGGCTCTTAAAAACCCAAAAAAACAATGCAGTCTTAAAAAAGGGCTTTCCCATCGGGAGTTAAAAACGGTTGTATTATTTTACCCAAAAAACAAAGATAGTTTTGAAGAATGTTTTAAAGTGAAAATTAAATAAAAAGGGGCAAAGAAAGAGCTAAAAAAAATAAAAGAAGTTAGAAAAATCTAAACACGCTAAAACTATGTTAAAGGACGACCCCCCATTTTTTACGTTTGTTAATTTTAATTTGTTTATTATTGATTGCTTTTTAAAAAATTTGTTTATTAAAAATTTTAATAAAAAGAAAAGTCTCGAGGGCCAGGGAATCCCAAAAACGCAGAAAACTCCAAATGCGCTGCAGTAGAGTTAAAGGACCTAAACAGAAAACAAATGAGTTTGATCTAACCCGGAGTGCCAGGGAAAAAATTTATGGGGTTTGAAAACCCGGATGATTTTGGGGTTTTTCAAACAACAGCAAAATTTAAGCCAAAAAAAAGACAGCTAATCCTACCCAAAAAGAGATAAGAAATTTTAAGGGCAAAAATTTTTTGGCAAAATGAATTCCAAAATTTAAAAAGAAAGAATGCTTGGGGGGGGTTTCTTCCGAAATTGCTTGGGAAATTTTAAAATTTGAACCCACGAAATCCTAATGTTACTTTGATAAGGGAAAAAAATTTTAGAAAAGCCTTTAAATGCAGGCCCTTTTTTGGGAAACCCCCTTCCCGGAAAAACAAAAAGAAAAAAAAAAAAGATTAAATAACTTGGCAGGGTTCTGAATATATGCTACAGAGAAAGAAGTCCTTAGCTGAAGTGGGGAATGACACCGTCGGCTTAGAATTTAACCCAAAGCTACTGCCACTACCTAGGCAAATGACGATGATTTTTCGCTTATTTATTACTCCGGGGGAGGGCGATCCTAGTTTGCCAGAACATACGTTGATTAGAGGCATACAAATAAAGGCTGAAAACTTGGATGCTCCTCTTAAGTTTGGTATTGCAATTACTAAAAACGGAGATGAAATAAACACCCATGTATCATCTGACAAGGTTACTGTGATGGTTGACAAAGACAAACTAACAGTACTCGACTTTATTTTAATTAAGTATGTTGATTTTATTTCGTTTTACTCTGTTAATGAAGTGCTGCCAGAAGGATTAATAAGAAGATATGTACAAGATTAATTAATAAAATAATCTTATTTAAAAATTGAGGTTCAACAGTTTAGGTTAAAGCAAATAACTGAACTTCAAAAGGAAATAGAAAGCGACTTGGATAAGTATAGGGTTACTAGAAAGAAATATGCTAAAGCTTTAAATACTCTTTCTTATGTAATTACTGGCTCATCAGCTGTAGCTAGCGTAAGTGCGGGGTCTAGTGTTGCGTTTTAGCTACTGGGGTTGGAGCGCCAGCCTCTTTAGCATTAGGAGGCCTCGGTTGAGGTTTAGGTGCTATTTCTATGATTGTAAGTGCTGTTTTAAAAAAATTAACTCCTAAATTACAAAGCACACTGCCATTGTAGCCCTAGCATCAGCAAAACGTAGTTCATTAAGATTAAGAATAAGCAAATCATTACAGGATGAAAACATTACAGACGAAGAATTTCAGAAGCTTATGGCTGATGGTGAGGATTAAAGACTACAAAAAACTGAACTTCAAAAGGAGTGGAGAAGACTTTTACTTCACGACAGGTAGACACTGATGCAATTAAAGAACATTGAAAAACAAACACATGATCAGTTTAAAGCCAAAATAGGCCAAAAAAGTTTAACAAAAAAATAAATACTATTATTTTTGCTAACTCACTGTGTTTGGCGGGACAACCTGCAGCTCTTCACGAACAAACGATCTTTTAGGAGCAGGCTTTTTAGACGCAGTAGCACCACTAGCAGAAAGAGTTTCTCTTAAATAATACACGGGTGGGTCTGTTTTCATAATTCGCTCAACTTCATATACATCTACGCTCCATATGGGGTCTGTTGCTCTAATTCTAACATCACCTTCTTGCCTCTCCAGGAGCATACAAGTATCTTACTTTTAGTCCAAACGGTAAGAGTTTTTGAGTCCCCTGCACATCTTCAGTAATGCTAATTTTTTTTAATTTACTGCGTTCACTGGTTTAAGGCCTGTTGCTTTAAATTCTTCATTGTTCATGGCACGTAAGACTGCTGGCAATCTCCTAACCCATTCTGTATTACGCGTTCTGTACTTCGTAGTGTCTATAATTTCTCTGTGATATTGATAGGTAAACAGACGTTCAGCTAGATTCTTATTAAGTTTTCTACTAGGGCTTGGACCGATGGTTGCCTGGGATCCCTCTCTTAACTGTAACATGATGTTTTAAAAACAGTTGGTTTACAGAGCCTTTAAATCTTTTCCATCATTCAACTTGAATCATTCTAGGATACTTTAATGGGCCTTGCATGTAATTTGTTGTAAAGCTACAGCCACAGCAGTTGAGCTTTTATCCGTTAAAGGCTCAGCGTCTTTATATCTTGAAGCCATGTCAACAACTGTTAAAGCATACTTAAACTTTTTTCTTCTAACTTTGTCATGTGGAAGATACAGCAAGTCCATCTGGTGGGTGTCATTAGGAACTGAGTTAACAAATCTAGGCCTTATTATTCTTTTGGGGCGGGCAGATATATTTGCCAAATTGCTTGTTTTGAAAGCCAGTCTTTCGCATCTAATTCAGACACTTTAGCAGCTTTACTCAGTTTTTCAATAGCAGTCTTTCCTTTCCAATACCCTTTAGGAGAATAATATATTTGTACTTCGCATTGTCCATAAGAAGGACTGTATTTTAATTGTATTTTTAATTGTTTTTTTAGATTGTTTGTGCAAGAATATAGATTGCTCCATAGCACCCACAATAAAACCAATTTCTGCTTTTTTCTGTTCTTATGACGGTTCATAAAAGTCAGACAGTTCTGGAGGTGGTGATGTAAGAAACTTCTTTACTGTCACTAAGTAATACTCATTCATTGCTCATCAACGTCTGTAAATGTGTGCTCTGCATGACCCTGTTCTCTTAACGTTTTATTAATAAAGTCTAAGTGAGCAATTCGTCTTTTCTCATAAGCGTCTCTTGCCTTGGCTAAATCTTCCATTGCCTTGTTATGACGTTCTCTCTCTTCATCGGACCGCAATTTACTAAACATATAATTGCTTCCAGAGGAAGGCTAAAGCATTAACAATAGCTCCCCCTACCATCATAACTACTCCCGCCATCTTTTTATAAATTAATATTTTCTATATTAATCTTTCTATGAACTAACATTTTCTGGGATAATCCCCTGTGTAACAGAAGTCTTTGACGCAATCTCTGCAGTAATTACAACTATAACCTTACACACCAT
>CM031626.1:16548243-16549559 GCA_018398815.1 Conus ventricosus | reverse complement strand
TCCGCTGTGAAGTGGCAATGCATGCAGTTCTAACACGTCATGTGTATCATGCCAAATGCTTAAAGTTGGGGTTGGATTGTATGTATTTCAGAATGAGTTTTCGTTTGCTGTATAACTCGTTGAAAGAAATCGCAAGTTTGTGAAATTTTGAATAAGAATAGAAACAAAATGACACTTCAATTAGTCTTCTTACACGAGTTGGCTCAACCAGCAAATCTTCTTTCAGATAGGACTCCCAGTTTTTTGTTTTTGACTGTTTCAAAATTGTCTTTGCTTTCTGAAGCCAATTCCCTAAAAAAAGAGCCTGAGAAAGAGATTTCTTTTCACTATCTTTCACTGAGTAACAAGCCCGGTGTAAGATGGGGGTCATTTCTTGAACAGTTTCAAAGATTTTGGTTTCATCAAATGGATCGGAAGGCAGCTCACAAAGCTGTGTTTTCAAATATTTGTCAAGATCTTCAACTGAGAGTTCCGTTTTTTGTTGAGGAAACAAAAACGAAATGCTTCCTTTTGGCTTTGAGGGAGGAGAACAAGGCTCGCCGCTCAATTTCTTTGTCAAAAACTTTGCCATGGCCTCATGATAAACAATGTATTTTTCCACAAGATTGGTCTGTTGATCAGAAAGTTTTCCTTGCGAAGATAACAACACTTCATCCATTTCTTGAGTAATATTAGTGTCACTTCCAGCACTGGCAGAAAACATTGAAACATCACTTCCCTGACTCGCCATGTTTTTAACACACACAAGTTCTCTCTGAAACGTCTTTACAGCCCGCCGGTCGAATTTAAAATGGCGGCGGCTGTGTATGGTGAGCACAACACAAAGTGTCACGTGATTTAACCCGTTGAGCGCCTTTAGTCAGTCAGCTGACGCGGAAATAAAAGTGCTTTCCATGTGCCTATGGGTAGTCCCCTGACGTCATGCATTTTTCTTGAGTCTTCATTCGTTACTATTTCTATCAACGGACTCAAATAGAGTTTGCGTAGAAAGCCTTATATGTCTGTAGCCTTAAAATAATATGTAAATGACCACACGTGAGGGGAAAGCCCATTTATTCTTATCACTGACTGGATGACCAGCCAGCACTTGTGTCTCGCTTGCAAAGATGGCGGCGCTACCTTCGACAAGCCCAGCGACCAAATCAACGTATTTACACAGCTGAGCAGGCTCTGCTGATGATTTTTGACAAACACAATGATCTTTTATTCAACGACTAACTCGAGCATGAAGGTGAGATGATGATAGTGGTGGAATTGCCGACCATATTCGTCAGTTATTGAATAGGGCTCTGTGACCTCAGTGTGTGTTCAGCTGA
>CM031626.1:16499595-16502016 GCA_018398815.1 Conus ventricosus | reverse complement strand
CAAAAGAGCCGGGCCCGAAAAATACCTCATTACCATCGTTGTGTGTTTGGCTTCCGCTGTTGAGATCAAAGGGAACTAATTTGTTAAGCACATATTGGTTTTTCTTTCTCCTGTGAAGAACAATACGTCATTAAACCAATCGTTCTCTTTTTTTTTTTCTTTCTTTCTCGCTTTCGTTCTTTCATTTATTCTTTTTTCTTTCTTCTTCTTACTTTCTCTTTCTTTTCTTCTTTCTTTCTTTGTCTTCTTCCTTCCTCCTTCTTTCTTCATTTCTCCTTTCTTTCCTTCTTCTCTTCTTTTTGTGGTATTGTTGGTTTCCATTGTAAGTGTGAGAAGGGGGATAGACTTTATTTACACATTCATTTTGCCTGTTAGTCTAAACGGGAAATCACTCACCACCGTTGGTGTTGTTGCCTTCTTTTCCTGTTGTGTTGAGTGAGGAAATGTTTTATTTTGAAAAGGAGCCCCCCCCCCCCCCCCCCCCTCCCTTCACTATTAGTGTTAAAGGGTCACACGCACCATGTAAACATTTGAGGTGTTTTTGTTTCTTCACTGTTAGTGTTAAAGGGTCACACGCACCATGTAAACATTTGAGGTGTTTTGTTTCTTCACTGTTAGTGTTAAAGGGTCACACGCACCATTTAAACATTTGAGGTGTTTTGTTTCTTCACTGTTAGTGTTAAAGGGTCACACGCACCATTTAAACATTTGAGGTGTTTGTTTCTTCACTATTAGTGTTAAAGGGTCACACGCACCATTTAAACATTTGAGGTGTTTTGTTTCTTCACTGTTAGTGTTAAAAGGGTCACACGCACCATTTAAACATTTGAGGTGTTTTGTTTCTTCACTGTTAGTGTTAAAGGGTCACACGCACCATTTAAACATTTGAGGTGTTTTGTTTCTTCACTGTTTAGTGTTAAAGGGTCACACGCACCATTAAACATTTGAGGTGTTTTGTTTCTTCACTGTTAGTGTTAAAGGGTCACACGCACCATTTAAACATTTGAGGTGTTTTGTTTCTTCACTGTTAGTGTTAAAGGGGTCACACGCACCATTTAAACATTTGAGGTGTTTTGTTTTCTTCACTGTTAGTGTTAAAGGGTCACACGCACCATTTAAACATTTGAGGTGTTTTGTTTCTTCACTGTTAGTGTTAAAGGGTCACACGCACCATTTAAACATTGAGGTGTTTTGTTTTCTTCACTGTTAGTGTTAAAGGGTCACACGCACCATTTAAACATTTGAGGTGTTTTGTTCTTCACTGTTAGTGTTAAAGGGTCACACGCACCATTTAAACATTTGAGGTGTTTTGTTTCTTCACTGTTAGTGTTAAAGGGTACACGCACCATTTAAACATTTGAGGTGTTTTGTTTCTTCACTGTTAGTGTTAAAGGGTCACACGCACCATTTAAACATTTGAGGTGTTTTGTTTCTTCACTGTTAGTGTTAAAGGGTCACACGCCACCATTTAAACATTTGAGGTGTTTTGTTTTCTTCACTGTTAGTGTTTAAAGGGTCACACGCACCATTTAAACATTTGAGGTGTTTTGTTTCTTTTCACTGTTAGTGTTAAAGGGTCACACGCACCATTTAAACATTTGAGGTGTTTTGTTTCTTCACTGTTAGTGTTTAAAGGGTCACACGCACCATTTAAACATTTGAGGTGTTTTTGTTTCTTCACTGTTAGTGTTAAAGGTCACACGCACCATTTAAACATTTGAGGTGTTTTTGTTTCTTCCATGTAGTGTTAAAGGGTCACACGCACCATTTAAACATTTGAGGTGTTTTTGTTTCTTCACTGTTAGTGTTTAAAGGGTCACACCACCATTTAAACATTTGAGGTGTTTTGTTTTCTTCACTGTTAGTGTTAAAGGGTCACACGCACCATTTAAACATTTGAGGTGTTTTGTTTCTTCACTGTTAGTGTTAAAGGTCACACGCACCATTTAAACATTTGAGGTGTTTTGTTTCTTCACTGTTAGTGTTAAAGGGTCACACGCACCATTTAAACATTTGAGGTGTTTTGTTTCTTCACTGTTAGTGTTAAAGGGTCACACGCACCATGTAAACATTTGAGGTGTTTTGTTTTCTTCACTGTTAGTGTTAAAGGGTCACACGCACCATTTAAACATTTGAGGTGTTTTTGTTTCTTCACTGTTAGTGTTAAAGGGTCACACGCACCATTTAAACATTTGAGGTGTTTTGTTTCTTCACTGTTAGTGTTAAAGGGTCACACGCACCATTTAAACATTTGAGGTGTTTTGTTTCTTCACTGTTAGTGTTAAAGGGTCACACGCACCATTTAAACATTTGAGGTGTTTTTGTTTCTTCACTGTTAGTGTTAAGGGTCACACGCACCATTTAAAACATTTGAGGTGTTTTGTTTCTTCACTGTTAGTGTTAAAGGGTCACACGCACCAT
>CM031626.1:16484595-16494595 GCA_018398815.1 Conus ventricosus | reverse complement strand
GATCGGGCTGGCCAGTTCATCCTCACAATCTGCTGACGCTGCAGAACATCTTGGACCACCCTAGCGCGATGAGGGGTCGCGTTATCGTCTTGGAGTATAGCGCCGGCACCCATGGCTTGCAGTGTAGGGAGGATCAGAGGCGTCACGATTTCATCCCTGTACCGTACGCCGGGAAGATTGCCTCTAATACGGTACAGTGGGGGCCTCCCGTGCAGATGGAAGCCAGCCCACACCATAACTGAACCGCCTCCGTACCTGTCATGTTCCTGGACACAGGCGTCGATGAAACGTTCACCTGGACGTCCCAAGCGCGTATGCGGGCATCACAGGAAGACAGAGTAAACCGGGACTCGTCTGTAAAGAGTACCCTGCCCCACTGCTGTCTGTTCCAACGTCGATGGTTTTTTGGGAGAACGCCATCCTGGCCCGGGGATGACGTGGTGTGAGGGGCACACGAACGACAGTTCTCCTTGAGTGCAGGCGCACCTCACGGAGACGACGGGTCACCGTCATGCGACTTATGGTGACGTTGGTAGCGGCCCTGAGGTTTGCCTATCAACGTCCTGCCGGTGATGGTTCGGTGACGTAGAGCCAAGACCTGGAGGTAGCGATCGTCTCTTCCATCTGTACATCTTGGCCGCCCAGACCGAGGTCGCTCATCAGTACTTCCGGTAGTCTGGAAGCGTTGTGGAGCCGCTGAATAACAAGTGGCTAACTCCTAGCCGTCTGGAAACTTCTCTGCCGGAAACGCCGTCCTGCAGCCATCCCAGCGCCCGTCCTCGATCCACTGTTGTCAGTTTCGTTTCTTGGAGGCATGCTTAATCAAGGCTCTGGTGCGCGCCCCTAAATACCCATTCCTGTGCAACTTTCGTGAGAAGTGTTCAGTATAGCCATGGTTTGCTCGTGCAAAATGCCAAAAACCTACTGCAATACTGCTTCTTCAGCTAAATTCGAGCAAAGTTTCAAGAAAAGTCTCGTGTTTTGACAACCTTTTCACTGCCCCTAAAAACGGTGTTGCTGAACTGCAATTCTTGCAAAACATGGTCAGGCTTTGGGAAAACCCAAGTTGACCATTTTTTCGTCACGCGGTGTTGGCATGAAAAATACATACGGAAAGCTGCCGAAATCAGAGGCCGGCCCTTAACTTTAGTTCCGCAGTATATATATACACACAAAACACACACAGACACACAGACACACGCGAATTCGTCTATTGGAAATATGATTTTGTTAACCTGTTTGTGTCAGTACATAAAATGCTTCATCACAGGCAGCAGGACTCCGTGGGTCGTGCTGCCCATAGATAGAGTACATCCCACCAAAGATTTAGCTATCTGGGCTGTCTGCTCGCCCCGAGCAGTGTTGTCTGGTGGTAGAGACCAAAATAGAGAGGCAGTCTCTTTCGCAGCGGTCACATCAGTATATTGACACAGCTTTTAAAAAACGCATTACAAAAAACAAAACAAAAAAACAAAAAAAGGAAAAAAAAAAAAAAAAAGGGAAGAAGAAAGAAATCAAGCTCCTTTCAACAAGAGACAAACGTCACAGTTACACAGGTTTTTTCCCCCTGTTCGAAAACAACAGAGAAACATATCATGCAGACATTCACTTTCCCTGTTTCGGGTCAGAATTTCTGGGCAAACAAGAGTGGGCATTATTTAACTCGGGGGTTAACATTTGTTGATCGTGAATCAAAGGACGTGCATACCCAAAGAAAATGACTTGCTGAAAGAAAAAATACGAATTTAAACACAAAGATGATAACAAGAAGTCAGATTGTTGTATACTCTCTCTCTCTCTCTCTCCCCCTCTCTCTCTCCCCTTCCCCTCTCTCTCTCTCTCTTCTCCTCTCTCTCTCTCTCTCTCTCCCCTCTCTTCTCTCTCCCCTCGGGTGCGCAACAAGATGGCGAAAAGGAAGCAAAGTGCGATGTGAGCTCTCGATTGAAATCAGTGTTTCTGCTTGTGGAAGTGTCTAAGCAGTTGTTCTAGTACTGGGAAAGCAGACAGCAAATATTAGTAAAGTGAATTAGGAAAAGAATGGTGGAATTTGGCCGAGTGGAGAGCCAGGTGGGCCCTCTTTGGTGGGTCAACAAAACTGAAAATAAGAAGAGAAAATGGCGACCGATCGGAAGTGCGGGATGAGGGAGATTCTTTTGGGGTTTGCATTGGACTGTGCATTTTGCGCTGATGGTAAGATGTGACTGGAGATGACTATTGTCGCGTTTGGCCGGTAGCAGTCAGCGTAGACTATGAGAAAAACAGTCCCCTCTGGTACTGCGAACGGCGTTCGAAAAATGTAAACACGCACGATATGATGACGTCATGGATTGACGTAAACACACACTGTTACGCTGGCTAACAACAACGCAAGTGTATGAAAGGGGCAGTCCAAGTGTGCTTAACGTGTGCCTTGGGGCAATCTTGTTGACGGTGAACCTCTCATATCTACGGAAAAGATTACTGCTGAGCAATGATGTAGAACGGAATCCCGGACGAATTCTAGCCCGAGTAGCAGCAACATCAATGAGAAGATAGAAGAAGAGGCTCAGAAGATCCAACGCACACTTAGAACCCACATTCCCCACCCCCCCCCCCAAATATGGAATCTCAAATGGCACAGATACTGCATCTTATAAGGAAAACTTCACAGAAACACTCAGAACGCGCTCTCCGATTCACTCAGCACCCAGACAGACACGATAATCAGATGGATCAAAAACAAACACAAATGCAGATACGCTTATCAACTACCGCAAAGAACTGGCAGAAACTAAAAAAAAAACACACTGAGTTATATGCAAGCAGTAGAGCATTTAGGAAGAAAAACTGGAGCACACGTGGGATAATCTGCGCTTGCAGTGACGATGAACTGGATAGGACTAGAAAGTTTTTCCAGGAGGAACAATTGTGAAGCTATTTGGTATAAAAAGGAAACATAGGTGAGGACTGTGAAAAACTAAGTGAAAGGTTACTGCAAACATATATTCCAGTGTGTGGGAGTGGGCCTGATGAAGATGTGTTGTAGAGAGGGCCATAGTAATCTGGATGGCCCAATACTTGCAAGCCACAATCCGCGACCCCTAAATAGTGTAACTGTGAGGTGGAAAGGATACAATCCGGATAATGCAGAAACACGAAGTAGAGTGAGGATGAGAGGAAATGGAATTAGGGTAGGCCAAGACAGAAACAAGGAGGAGACAGTGCTTTGGAATTGTCTGAGGAGAAGGCAAGACTGGATACATTTACCAGGGGAATGGTGTACTCTAAGGCAACCAGAAACATCTTTTGTGCCCGGTTGAGCTTCCGACTGCACCAGGAGAGACAGGAGGAGAGAGTACACTTCAGGAACCACCTACGGTTGGAAGGAAACGAGGACGACGTGGAACCCCAGACAAGAGACAGGCCGCTGGGTGGGAGTTTGAAGAAAACGAGATCAGGGATGGGACAAGAGTGGAGGAAGGGAGAGGAGTGAGGATGAGAGAGGGGAACGCGAACATGGGAGTGAGGCGTGTGACGTGAGAGGCGAAAGGATGGGTGAGAGAGTCAGACAGGAGTGTTGTAAGAGAAGAGAGCAATGGAGATGGATGGGAAGAATGGGATAGAGAAAAAGAGAAAGTCAGGAAGAGAAAGACAGGAAAGAAGTGAGCGGGAGAGAGCGGAACCGCATGGGAATGGACGCAGGAATGAGAAATCTGTCAGAAAGAAGGCTGAAAGAAGAAACGATGGATGGTGAGGTGAGAGCGGAAGTGTGCCTGACATGCAGTTGGTATGGGATTGAAATTGAAAATTGTTGCGGAATTGGGGGGGTAATCTTTTCAGACGAAGAGCAGGAGACGAAGAAGAAACACAGATGACGAAAAGAGGTGATTGACAGTATGGAAGGAAGAGAGATGGTCAGTTGGGATGAAAGAGAGAGTGAGTTAGACAAAGAAGAAGAGGTAGTCAGATGAGTGACGATCAGAGAATGATAAAAAAGGGGTGCTAGGCCTTAAGAGGGGGACTATGGCAAAATGAATACGCAAGCAGCATGCAACCACTAGGATCCAACGCAAGCAATACATATGATGGGCAATAAACAAGTACAGGATATACTCAAGCTAACGCCACAGAGAAGGGCAACAAAAAAGACAAAAAATGAGGGGAAGGGCCAAGGCCATTCACAAATACAAGGTGTGTTAAGGAATTAGAGGATAAGGAATAAGAAACAATCATCCTTCATGTGTTGGAATGTCTGAGGTCTGCTGAGAGAAATTGTCAGATCCTGTTTTTTGAAATTTATACTGCTTGTGCATCTGTTGTTATTGTGAATTCACTCTAAAACATTTTGATTTTGAGACAATGTTCAGGAATTTCTACATCTTTATTGTCCAGCCAGAAAATATACTAAATGGGCAGACCTTCTGGCGGATTGATAATGCTGATCAAGAAGGAGTTATCTGGGTCATTCAGTTGGTCAATACTAATATAGGAAAAATGTAGGATGTGTGAAGATACTAAAAAACTTTGTTACAAATGCGACTGAGTGTATTATTTTGGTGTGTATGTACATCGGTTGATAGCGTTATTATGCAGAGAAAGGATTATGATTGTACTATAGAAAAGTATATAGAACTTTATATTTGTAACAAATTGAACAAGGAATGATTATTTATATATTATTGGTGGAGACTTAATTGCTAGTATTATTGGGGTATGGGGGATTAATATTGAGATGAAAAATGATAGATGTTTGCAAGAGAACAGAAATGTGTGTGCACGTAAGTCAAAGGATATACATCATCAATGGATTCGGAAAAAGGCTCCATCGAATTTTTGCGCAAGTTTTAATTAACTCCCTGAATGGCTTAAATATGAAATAAACTTTGACAGTGCATTCACATTCTTCTCGGAAAGGGGAAGTTGTCGCCTTGTTGTCTATGTATGCTCCATAAGATTAATCGATATTGTTGACAGCAGATTTAGTGGATGTAAAGGAATTGAGTCTCATCATTCTGCAATTAGAATGGAGCTTCTGCAGTACAGTGCAGGATATTCAGAAAGACAAACAAAAGAGAACATTCACAAGAAAATAAAATGGGACCCAGCCAAAGCACAAAGTCTACAAAAATTGCATGGAATCGAAAGAGCCAAGCAAAATTAGAACAAAATTAAGGAGGAAATTTGTATCAAGGACATAGATACAAGTATAGATAATTTAATCTATACTAAAGAATGCTGGAGAATGTATGTGCAAAATATCCAGTTCAGGAGGGGTTATAAACCACAAATGGAGGTGGTATGTAAAGTATGTAAGATGAAAAGATAGAACAAGACAAGCACTGTGTAGAACTTAATTTAATAGATAAAAGAAAAACCTATTAAATATAAAGAAAGAAAGGTAATTATATAATAACTAAGAAATTTTTTATCAAAAATGATTAGAGGAAAGAAAAAACTATACAGGAAAACAAGATATTTGATCCACTTATGCAAAAATCAGATGGATTGCCTGAAATTTGGATTACGATAAAAAAAATATTACGAAGAAAGCAATAATAAATTCAAGTTATTTCTTCGGACACTATGGATAGACATTTTGAAAGCTATTTGAACCCAAATAGGAGCTACTGTAAGAGAAGCGCAAGCTGTATATGGATAGAGGATTATTAGTAAGGATTAGATGGGGAATTAACCAGAACAAGAAGTTAGGTTTAGCAATAATCAAATGAAAACAGGGAAAATCACCAGGTTGGATGTAAATTCCCAGAATTTTTAAAAACAATCGCTAGCAAATTAATACCATATTTGAAATAAGTTATACAACATACTGTTCCAAGAAAGATACTTCCCTTAGAATGGTCACGTGCAGTAATTGTATACCACTCCACAAGAAAGGCGATAAGCAAAATCAGGAAAGTTTAGGGGGATTTCAATGTTATGCATTTAAGTAAAGTTTTAATGCAATATATCAACAATAGTCGTTAAACTGGGCTGAAAACGAGATCAAAATTAGTAGAAAACAAAGCGGATTTAGTGGGGGAAGGGATATTCAACATTAGACCACTTTTCACATTAAAACTATATAACAAAAATTGCCTCTATGCAGACGTAGAAGTAAATTTTATGTAGCATTCAAGATTAGTCAGGAAGATTTGATACTGTAAATAGAGGACAAACTATGGAAGATATACAGAAACATAAAGTATCTTCAAAAATGCTCAACATGTTTAAAAGGTATTACAAATACAGTTCAAGCTTGTGTTAGATATGGAACTGAACGAACAGAATTAATCGAATGGCCCAGCAGGAAGTGAAAATGGTTGTTTGTTGTCCCCCTTGTATCTTTTCTCTATTAATAACAGAAGTGGCGGTCAATGTCACAAGAAAAGGCAGACATGGTTATCAGTTTTTACATGGGTGCAGAAGATATTTACACACTGCTATTTGCATGACATGCCCTGAGTGTTCATTACACCAGCAGGTTTTCAAAATCAATTAATGAACCTACAACAAGCCTCGGATTCCATAAGGTTTAAGTAATTTTACAAAAAAACAAAAATATGGTTTTTAGGAAAGGGGGCTTTTAGGCAAAAAGGAGAAATGGTAATACAAAGTCCAAGAACTAGAAGTAGTAAACAGTTATAAGTACATAGGTTTTACTTGACAACTAACTTTCAATAGACATTTCACTTTTGAATATGCAGGTAGAGCGAAGGGCAAAATTATGGAATAATGAAAACTATGTTATAGTTTAGGACATATTGATATGGCTATGTTTTCTTTAAACTGTTTGACACTTCAAAGTTTAACCCTTATCTTATTTGTCAGCAGAAGCATGGGGTCTAACTAGATACAATGCAATAGAAAATATACACTTGTTTCGGCCTGTTAAAAAAAAATATATGGGGGTGGGCAAGAAAACCCAAATAATCTTAATTTAATGGGGAAGAGTTGGGTAGATACCTTATATGCGTATAGTAGCACAATAAGGGCAATTAGGTATTGGTTTAAGATTATAAAAACTGGAACCAACAGACTACCAACAAGCATATGAATGAGGAAAAAGAGCGAAATAAATAAAAGCTAAATTTGCGGCATATAGAAATAAAACACTGTTAGACATACATGGGCTTTTTCAGAAAAGTTATGTCTAATGGAAGGGGGTTAGGAGATGTGAACAGATTTATTTCATTATTTAAAACAAAGAATGATTGTTTGTATAGCAGTACTGGCATGATAAAATAGAAAATAGCGAAACGTTTTATGACTTACCGCTCTTTCAAATCCGTACACATACTGAAATATTTTTACGACATTACGATAGCGAATTTAGAAAAGCACTAAACAGATACGTTTGGGTAAACGATATTACCCATAACAAAAGTCACAGACAAGGATGCAATTAACATGTCCTTTTTGTCCATCAGAAGAAACTGAATTACACTTTTTTAAGTATTTGCCCATATGGTTATAGACAATTAAGGGAGAAATACATTATAAGCATTATAGAAATAGGATACCATTACACTAAGAAACCTATTTACAAAAATGAAAATATGGAAATGACCACGTGACATTAGCAAGGTATACTTTTTATGCATTTAAAATCAGAGAAACACAAATATAGACAAAGATTAAGAGACTTGGTTTTGCTTTAATGTGGATTTATAGTTGATTTTAAACTGTTTGTGTATGTGTATCTATATGCATGATTATGTGGAATGTTTATGTATAAAACTAAGATATATGAATCTTCGTGCATAAAACATGATCATAGGATGTGTGGTGGAAACATAATATCTTTAGAGAGGTGATCATGGATTTAACTTGAGGTGTTTTTCAATTTATGGAAAGTAATATGACTTCCGGAATGAGTACGACATTTTATGATTGGTGTGACGATATGAACAGAATTCTCGAAATAGATGTCATATTCATGGTAAAAAAAACAAATATTAATAAATCAATGCAATGTTGTATCTATACGTTAAGATGTGAAGCAAGACTGGGACTATGTACTTATGCACGTTGGAAAGATAAATATATAAAATTGTATACAAGGTTGTGATATGTGGGTATGTGAATGTAATATATTATGAAGGAATGGAAATTATGTAATGAATATGTCTTGTGGAAAATCTGTGTAATGAATGAATATGAATATGAATGGAAATTGCACAACTAGATGAAGGATGAGGGAGAATGAAGCTATTATAATTGATGAGGGAACTGGAGGTATGAATATTACAAGACATGAAACAAGACTGTAAATTGTGCTTGTGTGCAGGAATAGGTGTATGTATGTATGTGTGTGTTAAACAATAAGACAAAGGAAAAGAGACCGGGTTTTTGCTTCTGTGGATTTATTGCTGAATTCAAAATGTGTTTACGTGTATACGTGTGTGTGTATATATGCATGTGTGTGTGTTATGTGTATGCATATTTATGTTGTTATGTGACCTTTGTGTGTATAGCATAATTATGTGTGATGTGTATGTTGTGTACAACAGCCCTGAAGTGGGCCCTCTTGCGGTCGGCTGGCGCTTATATGCAACATTATTTTATCTTATCTTTTGTGGTACATCTTTGCATGTGTGTACGTGTGTGTATGATGTATATTATATACATATAGGTATGTGTGGTATGGGTTGTAATATATAATATTTAATATATATATATATATATATTTGTGTGATTTGTGAATGTCTATGTATAAAAACATACGAACTTGTTAAGTTATGTGTATAATAATTGAACATGGACGTGTGGTGATAATATATACTATAGAGAAGGGTTGAATCATGAATTTAGCTCGGAAGTGTTTCTGGGTATGATAGTAAAATTATGATACCGAATGAGCTTGAAATTGTGATTGGGGTGTCGATTATAAACAGATGTACGAAAGACGATGTTTGAGGAACACCAAATAAGATTATTGCATTTGTATCTCATGGTGTGAGGTGACAAGGTCATGAACATATTATATGCATGATGAAAAGATAATCTTTAAAAGTGGATACCAGTGGGTAATAAGAGGGAACGTGAATGTGAATATAATATGAAGGAATGGAATTATGGGAAATGATATGTTTGAGAAAATATGTGAAATGAATGGAATATGAATGGTATTGTACAAATGTGAATGTAATATAAGGGAGAATTGAGGCCGTTTATAAAGGGATTGATGGAGTAGGAATCTATCTTATGAACATGATCAAGGTTGTAAATGTACAATATACATATAGATATAATATTATATTTATATATAATTTATATATATATATTTTATATAATATATATATATTATTTATATATATTTTTGTATGTATTTGTGTGCATGTTGGGTGTGTGACATGTATGGCTAACAACTTTATGGGAATAATAATGTATACTTATATATATATATATATATATTTATATATATATATATATATCTATTTATTTTTATATATATTTATATATATATATTTATTTATATTATATATATATATATATTTATTTGTGTGTGTGTGAGTGTGTGTGTATGAGAGTTGAGAGGGATGAGCCTGATTGGACTATGAGGTGTTAGTTGAAGTGAAAGTAAACTAATAATATTGCAGTTATGCAAGGAGTATAGACAATTAAGGTAAACAAGAGGAATATGTGTATTTTTAACCTAATATTGATATGAATCAAGAATGCACAACCAAGTAAATTAGTTAGGGGAGGGAGACGGGTCATGGAGGAAGCAACAGAGGAGACTGGCTAACACATATGGGAATAAATGTGGTCATGGGGGGTTAGCGTTAGGAAGAGAATTATGATGGTCTTAGAAGTCAAATGAGTATGTTAAATGTGTATATAATTTGACAAAAAAAAAAAAAAATAAATAATAATAAAAAAATTCTAGGGTATAATATAATAAGGAAAACATGTTTGGAAGTGGAAGGTCTGAATAAGTAAATGAATCCGGTATTTACAACACATGTAAAACTACGAAATGAATTACAAAAGGAAACACAGAACAAATAATTGACCACAT
>CM031626.1:16464595-16469595 GCA_018398815.1 Conus ventricosus | reverse complement strand
TCGATGGATTATCTGGCATAAGGTGTAGAAACCTCGTCATTGTCATAGTCTTCTCTCTCTCTCTTCTTATCCTCTCATCACCCGCCACTCGCAGTCGTCCCGAAATCAGGGGCACCTCTCGGGTCTCTCTCTCACTCTCTTTCGGTGTTTCGTCCTTTTCTTCTATGATCTGTGTCTTGTGCTGTTTCCTGCCTGTCTGACTGTCATGTCGGTCCTGTCTTGTCTGTCGGTCTTTTGTCTGTATGTCCGTCTGTCCTGTGTTCTCTCTCTCTCTCTCTCTCTCTCTCTCTCTCTCTCTCGCCAGTCCTCTCTCTCTCTCTCTCTCTCACTCGTCTCCCTCTGTGGTCATTCATTCACGCTCTCTACTTCCCTCTCTCTCACTCCCTCATCTCCTCCGGTCTCTTCCTCTCGTCTCGTCCTCGTCTCCCTCCTCGTTTTCACTCTTCTGCATCTGCACATTTGTGGTGATGTTATATCCAGAAGAAACAATTACGACATTCCCATAGAATTTACATATAAGGGGTTTCTAAACAATATTTTGATGCTTAAAAAACAAACAACAAGACTACACAACACACACACACACCTTACAACACACACACACACACCCACACACACACACAACACCACACAACACACACACACACCACACACGACACACACACACTGACTGTATCAAAAGCAAATCCCATTGACAACTTATAAGACAGTGGATCAATTCGACAAAAACCGCAGTATTTCATTCGAACCATTCCGCGTTTGTTGGTGTGGTGCTTTGGTGTGATGGGATTTCCCCAGGTTTTCCGCCACACCAAATTCCATACCACTTGGAAAAGAAATTTCCCTAACGACAAATCCACCTGACAGATAATGTTTGTCGCTGCAGCGATTCGAAATTGTTTCTGTTTGAATTTTTCTTTTCCTTTCTTTCTTTTCTTAAATAAAGGGCCCATATCATTACAATCCTGGCGTGTGGTGTGTGTGTGTGTGTGTGTGTGTTGTGTGGTTTGTGTGTGTGTGTGTGTGTGTTGTTTGTTTGTTTGGTTGTGTGTGTGTTGTGTGCGTTCTTGCGTGCTTGCGTGCGCGCGCGCGGCGCGTGGTGTGTGTGGTTGTGTGTGATTGTGTGTGCGTGTGTTGTGGGTTGGGTTTGTGTGTGTTCGTGTGGTGTGTTTGTTGTGTGTGTGTGTGTTTGTGTGTGTGTGTTTGTGGTGTGTGTGTGTGTGTGTGTGTGTGTGTGTGAGTGGTTTGTGGTGTGTGTGTGTACGTGTGTGTGTGTGTGTGTGTGTGTGTGTTGTGTGTGTGTGTGGTGGGTGTGTGTGTGTGGTTTTGTGTTGAGTGTGCTTATGTGGTGTGTGTGTGTGTTTGTGGTGTGTGTGTGTGGTGTGTGTGTGTGTGTTGTGTGTTGTGTGTGTGCGTATGTGTTGGTGCGTAATGTGTGCGTGTGTCATATTTGTGCGTGCGTGTGTGTAGTGTGTGTTGTGTGTGTGTGTTGTGTGTGTTGTGTGTGTGGTGTGAGTGTTGTGTGTGTGTGTGTGTGTGTGTGTGATGCGTCATGCGTGCGTACGTATCCATTAAGAGTTACGGTCAAATCGATTGTCTGAGTGAGGGGCAGAGGTGGATATGAGAGAGAGAGAGAGAGAGAAGAGAGGAGAGAGAGAGAGAGAGAGATAGAGAGAGAGAGAGAGAAGAGAGACAGGATGTACGAAACGCTTGAGACCAAAACCATCGCGAGTCGGTCCCACTAATCCCCAAACCAAAAAATAGATTTTAAAATTTATGCCCACTTCCCCTCCTCTCAAAACCCCCCCCCCCCCCCCTTTCTCTCAAATAGGAACGGGCGGCGTATCGCGAACGATTGACGGACGATGCGGCCTGCTTAACGATGGAATATTTTAATGTCACGGTAAACGCGTGACTCCTTTTCGTTCTCTCTCCTCCCCCCCCCCCCCGCTGCGCCCCCCCCCCGCCCCCCCTCCCCCCCCCCCCCGCCGCGCTATTTACACCACCCCTTTTGCCCTTCCCCTTCTATCCAGTTAAACAAAAGCGCGATGTCACATGCCGTTCCCCGCCCCCCCCCTTTGCCCCCCCCCCCCCCTCTCTCTCTCTCTCCTACCCATGTGACAACCGAGGCAACGCCAAACCGTCCTCCCCCCATTCTCGCTCTCTCCCAATCCCCCCCCCCGCCCCCCCCCCCCTCCTATCATATCTACAGTCCGTGCACCAGGCTGAACTCGAGAATTAAGTCCCCGACTCGCTTACAAACAAGACTAAGGTTCGAGTCGGACGCATACATAGCTAGACACTGGCCTTGGAATAATGCCGAATTAAGTTCAAAAGAAGGTTTCCCGAGGGGCGCGTAGAGTGATAAACTAGATCCCTCCCCCCCTCTCACGCCCTGGAGGTATGATTGACAGTTTCAAACTCGAATCCCGCAGTTAGGAGACTCCATATATACCAGACACACAGCGGAATAACTTCACTGACCCCTCAAAACTGCCTGTAGACCGGACCAGTAGAAGACAAAAGAGACAACTAGAGAAGTCGTGGGACAATCCTGGTATCCTCGTTGATCTCCAGTCATTTACTGTTCATTCCCAGGAAAAGTGAGTTGGAACTATGTTTTACTTTTTCGAATCTATGAATTGATTTTAGGTATGCTGTGTGCATTAACATTGTAAATTTGTACAAATGTTTAGCAACATGTATCAAACTGATGAATGATTATTCTGCGTAGTAGTTTGCTTGCCATCTTTGTTAACTGTCTGACCATTGTTCTTTGTGTTTACCCTGACTTTTGCCAGTAGGCAATTCTATCTGTTAAGATGATAATTAAATGATTAATGGTGGTCAGGAAAACAGTATACCTGTGCTAGGTTAAGAACTGCTACCCTGATTTATAAATACTGGTGATTGTTGGAATGATTTGTAGTGTGTGACTTTAAGTCTACACCACATGTGTACTTGGACTCAGAGCAGCCCAAGTCAGTGTGATTTAATTCATAAGAAACATGGAAGAGTTGTTTGACTGAAACTATGTAACATTGTATTACTGTCTCCTTCCCTTTTGTAAGCTTAACTTAGCCTTTAAACAAAAGTGGAGATTAATAGCTATAGCAGACACTCTACCATAGAGAATACTTTTCTGGCTGAGTCTCACACCTGTGCTGACAGTAAAGCAGGGTAAATGTGAGCACTCATCAAACCAGCCATCAGATTATCACCTACAGACCAAGTTCTCTTTATCGCAGAACTGGGATCCTGGTCACCCTATCCTAGCCAGGCCAACCTGGTTACCTTATCCTGGGCACGCTACACATTGCAGCTGTACCAGAAGCTGGGACTTCGCCCAACACCAGGGCGACACCAGACTACCAACAGGAGCTACACCAGTGGGCAGTCACCAACCACAGGAGAGGCCAACTACTCTCTCCGAAACAAAGCTAAGTTAGCTTACCACCTGGACTCAAAACGATCAGGCCCTTGCCCTCACTTTATGATGAGGCAGGGGAGACTCTGTCTATGAGTATCTCTTTGGTTACATTCAGTGTAACTTAGACAGACCCCCTGTATGCCAACTTCAAACTTGCTGTGCACTGAGTGTAAGCGAGTAAGTAGGAGTGAGGGAGGGCCACTCATTGTGGTAGTCCCATGAAAGTTAAACCCTAGCCTATTCAGAGTTGACATGCCAATACTTACCAATGTGTAAGCAATAAAAGTTGATGTGTGAAAGGGCACGTAACTTTTGTCGGTTCTCTGTGTTCAATCAAATGTTGAATGTTTGAACTTCTCTCTTTCAATTCTGTCTCTCGGAGCTATAAGTACTCATACAAGTACAAGCCTAAGGAAAATTATCTCGGAGCCACTATTCAGTATTTTGCACAGTCCCGGAATTAAATAAAAAATTTCTTCGATGACTAGTACCGGAAAGTTGCTCCTTCCACCACTAGTAAGAGAGAGGGTGTAGGTGAAGTGTCAAGGTAATTCCCATTGAGAATTATCCCCAGTCCTTCCCCTAGAGGACACACCTACACACACATACCTTCATTCACATCTCGTCACAGACAGACAGACGGGAAGCAGAGGCAGGGAGAGACAATGACAATGACAGCATGTTTAATGAGCCCCGCCTTCTGCCCTTGTCAAGGTGAGGGGGCGCACACACACGCACGCACGCACACACACACACACACACACACACACACACACACACACACACACACACACACACACCAATAAACAAAAGAAAATCCATCGACACTCAGAAGACAGTGACCAAAGGGACTGAATCCACGTGATTTCAGATTATTATTCCTGCCGTGTGTATGTATGGCTGTGGCCTCGTCCCATTCCTTCAGCTTTTCATGGTAGTTGTTGATCGTTTGCTGAGAAGATTTCTCTAATGATAAACAATATCCAAATAATAATAATAATAATGTTAATTTTTATAGCGCCTATTCTCTATAATTTAGGGCTCTAAGCGCTTTACATTACCAACAACACACACATACACACACGCGCGCGCGCTCGAGCGCACCCGCGCAGGACCGCGCGCGCACACGTGCTCACGCATGACCACACACCCACGCTCTCAGACACATGCACGCACACACGCAAGCACTCACATCAACACGGCCTGCACATACAAGCAACACAACCACCAGGCACTCAAGCGTGCACGCAAAAACCCACTCAAATGACAGACAAGATAGTGCAGAATGTAGCCCTGCTTTGATGTTGTTCTGGTTTTACTTGAGGATCAAACTTATGACTTTACGGTTTAAACAAAACATTCGATCTGCTCCATTGCAGCGTCGATTGATGGCGATTTGTTGTTGGCAAAAAAAAAAAAAAACAGAAAAAAGGCTCACCACATGTCAAGGGGTTGCTTCATGCTCGACTCTAATCATTTGTTGGGGTAAATTGTTTCCAAAGGCAAATTGAGGTTTATACTAGTGCATTACTGTTTACGTTGTTTCCCTTCCATTTGCTTCAATGGTGAT
>CM031626.1:16444595-16459595 GCA_018398815.1 Conus ventricosus | reverse complement strand
ATAAATTTCTATAAGTGGTTGAAAGGTTTTTTGCTCACCCTGCCCCCCAATGACGTTAGCGGGGGCAGCACCTGCAAAGCTCAGGGGCAAACTAGACCAAGTAAATCATATTTGATCACTTGCCCCTTAGTTGATTGAGGATCGAGGGGGGACACAACCTTTTTTATTCACAAACCAAAAAAAGGGCCCTATTAGCCCCCTTCTTGTTTTTTTTGTTGGTTTTTTGGGGGTTTTTTTTGTCCTCCCCCCACCCTCCCCAAAACCCCCCCACCCCCACCCCCACCCCAGAAATCACACCCCCACCCCCACCCCCCCCCCCACCATCCCACACCCCCCCCCCCCCCACCCCAAACCACGACCCCCCCCCCCCACCCCGGACTGTCAAATTGTTGTTTGGGTTTGTTGTTTGTTTGTTTTTGGTTTTTTTGTTTGTGTTTGTTTTTTGTTGGTGTTTGGGGTGTTTGTCCCCCCCCACGCATCACACCCCCCACCCCCCCCCCACCCCCCCCCCACCAGGGCACACCCCCCCACCCCCCCCCAAACCCCCCCCCCACCATGCACCCCACCCCCCACCCCACCCACCCCCCCCCCCACGAAAAGCCCCACACTTAAGTCATTTCAAATTTTCTTACTTAATTTTGCCCCTCAAGTTTTAAATTTAATTTTTTTAATTTTTTTTACTTCAAGTTTTTAAAAAGTTCTTAAATTAAGTTTTTAATAAATTTTCGTCCCAAAAGCCCAACCTAAAACATAACAAAGGGTTCCCCTTTAAGTAAAACCCAAATTTTCTTTTTTCAAGTTATTTTTAAAATTTAACCCAAAAAAAAAATACAATCTTTTTTTTTTAAATCTTAAATATAAAGTTAATAAATTACACCACCCTAAAAAAACGCGTCATCGTTGGGGGATGTTTTGGGCTCACGCCTCGCTTTAAATCGGTCAGCATAGTTTTAAATTTGAAGTTCTTACATCCTAAGAAAAACCAAATTTGAAAAAAATTTCTTGGTCAAAGGAAAAATGTCTTTTTAAGACTCCTTTCTTTATTTTTTGACTCCATCTTTTTAAAACAAATAAAAATTTGGGCCCAAATGATCTTTTTTTAAAAAAAAAATTTTAAAAATTTTATTGCATTAAAAATGGACCCAAAATTTTTTTGTTTTTTTTTAAATTGCGTTCCGGCCCGGGGCTGTTGTTTGTCTTTTGTATTTAGTGGTTGAGTTTTGGGGGGGATTTTGGGTTTTTTGGCCAGGGGTTTTTTATATATTTTAAATAACCGTAATAACCGCCCCCAAAAAGCAGAAAGGGGGCCCCAAAAAATGAAAAACAGTTTTAATTTCAATTTTCCATGAAGATTTTGGGCGCGTGGGTTTTTGAATCATATGGTTTTTTTTTATAGCGGCCCTTGAATCAACTGTTGGCTTTGGGGCGGCGAAATGTTTTTCATGATAGTTATTTTTCCTGAAAACTGTAATTTTTTTTTTTTTGTTCCACTGCTTAATTTTTTTCCTGCCGCAATGCCCCCAGGATGAGGTGTTTTAGTGCCCCCTTTTTTCACCTGATTCAGTTTTTTTCTTGATTCTGTTTATTTTTGGCTCTTTTCTTTTTTGAAGGGAAAAAAAATCTATATGTTTAAAAAAGTAATTTTTCCCATATTAAGGGAAAAAATTTTTTAAAAATCGTAGTATAGATCAAAATCCAAGAAAATCTAATGACTTTGTTAAAACGGGATCCTGCGTTAAATCATACAAAAAAAATTTTGTTCAGAATCAAGGGGGGCCAAATCTACTGATTTTTTTTGAAACAAACTAAGAACCTTGCCCCTAAAACTTTTTACCTTTCTCAAACCAAATTGCGCTTCATACCTTTTAATGATTTTTTAAAAATGTTTTTGCGGCACATCTTTGAATTTTTTCCTTATGCTAAATTTTCATTTTCCCGAGAACTGTTTTTTTTTTCCCCAGCCGCCAAAGAATCCAGTCTTTCCTTTTGGGGCATAATAGCTTGTCATCAACCTTTTTAAATTGAAAACACAATTTTCGAAAAAGGAATTTTTAGCAGTTCGTCGCTGTTCATGTTTAAATTAAAACTAAATATATTTATTTTTTTTTTTAAAAAATGGGGAAACCGAAAAAACTTTTGCCAACCTTTGTATAACCATTCTGCTGTTTTTTGGAGGTCTAAGTATAGGTTACCAATCCCTTGGTAAAAGCTTGTTAAAAAATTAAACCCAAACGATTTTTGGGCCCCCAAACAAGACTTTGGGGATTCGGCAAAGCTAATTCCCTTTTTAATTACAGCTTCGTTCGCTACGAAAGATTTTCTATTAAAAAGGGAATAATTCCAGACATTAAAATATGTAAAAAAAAAATACATTTTTTAAAAAATGGCTTAAATTTCTTTTAAGGGAAGATAGGGGGCGCTGGGGTTAATGCCTTGCTTTTAAAGGGGGAAGAAATTACGCTTTTAAAAATTTAGGGGACGAGGGCCGAAGAAAAAGACATAAAAAAGCAAAGGAGCAACTAGCACTGCACAAAATCACTATGAAAACAAGAATCGACCCATTTAAATTTTTTAAATTAAATAACACCCGAAAAAACAGGGCCCAATGCAGCTTAAACATTTAAAGACGTTGATCAGGCAATAAAAAAATTTTCTTGAAACCCGGGGAAAACCCCAATCGAAACTTTCCCCCCCCCAAAATTTGGGCGACTTTTACAACCTTTCAGAAAAACAAAAGATCCAAGAAATCGCGTTTTTTTTTATTTTTGGAAAGACCATTTGTGTTTTTTTGTTCGCATAATATTGGCTAAATAAAAAATAAAAAAATAAAAATTTTGGGCCAAAAGGAAATTGGAAGGGAACCAGCAATAAAAAAGCTAAGCCAAAAACCCTGAGCCCCAGTGAACAAAAGCGAAAGAATGGTTATCTAAACAAAGGCGATCGGGAAAATTTTAAATTTACCTGCGCCAAGACGAATACAGAGACCCACTTTGTAAATACAACCCAAACGACCCCCCTTTCAAATGGACCTTCAATATTTACCCCTAACCCGAAAAAGGGAACGAAAAAAAATTTAAGTACGCATTTCCAGTAAATGACATAGCTTCAAGTACAAAGAAGCAGAACCATTAACACAAAAGATTTCCCTTTCTGCTTTTTGCTGTTGCCAAACAACGAAATACCAACGGGGCCCCCCTTAAACAAAATCCCCGCATGTTCAAGTTGAGGGAAGGGAAAGAAAAAAAAGGGCCCAAAGTGAATCAATTTTTGGTTAAAAAAAAGGGTTTAAACCTTTAAAAAAGAGGCATTCCAGGATTTCACAGACCCACAGGTTTTAGTTGAAAACTTTAACAAAAAAGTTAGCCGAAAGATTTTTCTCCTACCAGTATAAACAGAGAGCTGATTGACAATTCTCGCAACACAAAAAGGGGTTAGAAGATTGCCCTCATTTTTGCCCAATGAATAATGAAAAATTTAAAGGACAAAAAACCAGAAACAAGCAATAAAAAGGGAAAAACAATAAATTTTTCCCTAAAAGGAGAGTCTTCACCCGGGCAAACTTTTTACCTTTTTGGGTTTTGAAAGAAGGTCCCTTTTTTTCCCGGGGGGAACCCAAAAGGGGACACTCCATCGGGGCAACCCGATCCAGTTTGGAGTGTTAAACCAAAGAAAAAAAAAAAAATTGAAAGAAAAATCCCCTTGTTTTAAATTTAAACGAAAACTGACGAACAAAACAACCGCCCCTCAAAGATTTTTTGGGTAAAGGGAAGAACAGCAAATATCCCCCCAGACACATTTCCCCGCATTAATTAATTTTTTTTAAAATATATTTTTTTTTAAAATGAAGCTCAGAAGGAAGCCCCAAATAAAACCCAAAAATATAAAGGAAGAGACCTTGGAAATGATAGGGAATCATTTGATGCGTGTAATGCTATTAGGGAAATTTTTTCGGGTTTAATCAATGCATGCTAAATCATCCAGATCACCGGGAAACCCAAAAACCCCCAAATTGGAAAAAGAATATCTTGAAATAAAAAAAAAAAATTCGAACGCATCAAGCAAACATAGAAAAGTTTTAAATGAATTGGATAACTATGATTAAAACTTAAAAACAAAAGTTGATAAAAAAATAAAAACCCCCAAAGAATGTTTTCAATTTTTTGGGCACCCCCTCCAGTCCCCAAATTGCCATATAAAAACTCTGGATTAAAAAAACACCCGTTTTGTTTTGTTCTACAAATTTACTTCTTTGTTACAACTTTTGTGTTGATCCCCATGAAATAAGTCGCAGTTTTACTTTGTAAAGATAAAAAGTCTTATTTTCAAAAATGCTTCTTTTTGAAAGTTTCATGTGAAAATTTTCGATTTCCAAAACCCACTGCGAGAATTCCTTTTGCTTTCTTAAGGGTTTTCCTCCGGGCTCGAAATACTGTACTTTTTTCGACCTTAACCCCACATACCCCTTTAATCCCCTTTCCAGAAAATTTCACCTTCATTTTTCCCAAAAAACCTTCTTTTTTAGAAATTTTAATTAAAGGCACTTTTTAGGGTAATCGGATGTGTCGTACCCATCCGGGCATGCCCCTTTTAGCTACTTCTAATTCCTTTCCCTTTTAAAGATGTCTTCAGTAAGGAAATCTATAACAAAACTATTTTAAACTGTGTAAAGCACCCCTGGTTTTCTGGATACAAGGTTTAAAGTATCATAAAAAAATTCAAAACATTAAAAGCTTTAAAAATTCAAAAAACGGTAAACCCAATAAATACATGCTTGTCAATTTGACTTTTTTTTTTTTAAATCATTTTTGCCAAAAAGGGTGATCATGAAACCCTTCTAAAAGCCCTGAAAATTTTGGGTTTTTGAAGCCCAGCTTAATTGTTTTTTTTTTCTCTGGTGACCAGTCTAACATCTTTGCGTTTGTGGGGTTTTTCTCCATAGCCCCTTTCCCAAAAACACTTTTGTTCATCAGCTTAAAAAAGTTTTTTTTCTGAAGAAACTGTGTAATTTAGTTCTGAATCGGGTTCTTCATATGAATGGTTTAAAGAACGTTTTTTTGATCAAAAGAAATTATACATGAACAGCTGCCAACTTCAAACCATTCTTTAAATAAAATTGAAAAATCGGGTAAGGGCCGACAAAATTTTTTTTTTGCCTCAAAAGATTAGGCAAAAAAGTTTTAGGGGGTTCTGTTTTCCCCAAATTTTTAGATTTTCCTGCTGCAATGGAAAAAGTCAATATGCAGGTCATGGATTTTCATGAGGATTTTCAAATTCAACTTCAAAAATAAAAACCTCTTTTTAAAACGATCAGCTGTAAGAGTTTTCAGATTTAAAAAAATTTTCCTTAATTTTTTTTTAATACCACCATTGAAAACTTTTTTAAAATTTTTGCGTAATGTAATTGTTTGGGCCATCCCCCAACCTTTACAGAAGTTTGCATCAAAAATAAAAGAATAGTTATCCCTTTTTAAACTGGGATCAAAATCGTCCAGAATTTGTTTTTTGTTTTCCCAGAAAATGGTCGACGCAAAAAAAATTTTCCCCCCACGAAACCGTTTTAAAATCATCGAAGCTTTGGGGAGTCGACAACAAATCAATCGAACTCCATAAACTTTAAAAAAGCATCGCAACTCACCCCGGGCGCAGAAATAAAATGCGCAGGATCCGGCTAAAAAGTTCAGCGGGTTTCTTTCAAATTTTTCAAAGACTTCCGCCAACAAACATCCATCACCCATTAAATAGGGTCTTTTGATAGTCCCCCCAATCGTTTTACAACCCTAACTTCTGCCACGCATTTTGGGAGCATCCCCTGGAAATCTAATCACTAAAGTCCTTTCCTCTAAGCCCTAGAAAAGAACGCCCCTTTAGGAGGAAGTTATTTTCTTTAAAACCCTTTTTCCCAACTGTTAAAAAAAACAAAAGGGGTAAACCCCCTTTTCCTAACGAAATTTGGGGGCCCAAAATATTCTTCCGTTTTTGGGGCAGGACTTTAAGGACATAGCCATTGACTCAAATGACCCCAAACATGTGCGCAAAGAGTCATAAAAAAAACATGTTTTTTAAAAATTGAAGCACATGTACTTTTCTTATGACTGAGCAATGCAAAAAAAAACCCTAAAGGGAGCGAAACTGCTTTCATTATAAGGGAGAGTTCGTAACCTCGCAAGTTTTTAAAGAAAAAAGGGAAATTTCCCATGTTTTTGGTTCAAATTTTAATTTTTGAAAAATTTTCTTTTAACTATTGCTTTTTCCCCCTCCCCCTTTCCGGGGCTAATGTGACCCATGGTCTCTTACTGTGGGATTTGTTGCTTCTTCACTGTTTTTCTAAACCACAAATCCAAAAAATTTGGGGTGAGCCCATACTGTTTTTGGTCTTCGGGCGCCCAAAATGTTTCAGATAAGTTTAAAATTTATTAGAAAAAAGTCATTACGAAATACTGCAGGGCGCTGAAAAAATCTTCAACCGCTTTTGGGGTCCCCCTGAATAAATTTTTCCCCGTTAAGACCCCATCTCCGACCAAACAACAAGAAACAAATGAACAAATCGGTGATTACCTTTAAAGACTTTTTTTTTCGAATTTTTTTTTGGCGCGGGGCCCTTCATAAGGAAAAATGATTTATTCGAAGTTTTTCGTAAACTACGTATGGAGAATTTTCCCGCCGTTTCCCCAGTTCTTAAAACTTAACTTTAAACTGCCTTTTTGGGGGCGAAATTTTGTTCTGTTTTAAACAGCCCACGGGCCGTTTACAATGTTTTTTATTTTCGCTTGCGGCTTGACAGTTTAAATTTCCCTTGTTAAACTTTTCTGCAAAATTCCCTTTTTTATGGTAATGCTTTGAATTTGCCGAAATAATCTACTCATTGTTCGTATCAATGTGAAAAGCGGAACCCCCCTGGGAAAACATCAGTAGTAAGCCCAACATGATTATTTGTCTGGCTCGCCAATTTTTGGGGGCCTTTCTTGGACCACTTTAATGGGTTTGTAGATTTTTTTCCCCCCTCATCCCATGGAAATACAAAAAAACAGTTATTGGTTTGTTTTGTTCTTCAAACTATAAATGGAATCCACGTAACAGGAAAGGACACCCCACAAAAGTTAAATCATGATTAAGGGTGATATTTTAAAACCTCTCTTGTTTTTTTGCGGATTTTTAATTGCACCCTTTGCGAGAAAACCCCAAACCAAAAAAAAAATTTGTTGTTTTAAAAAATTCAAAAAGAATAGAACTGTTTTAAATTTGCGACAAATGTTTTGGAGGCAGGGGAATGTAAGACCTGCCTCAATTTTCGCAAAACTTTTTCCTTTTTTAAAATCTGTTTCCCCTAAAACCTTCCCCCTCTGCCCAAACCAAGCCCCCAAAACTTTAGCCTCTTCGGCGGCACATCAAACTGTGTAAGCGGGTTGGGTCTCCCCAAACCCCGGTGTTAAGCTTTAAATGAGAAAAATAGTCTTTGTTTATTTGAGACCCAACTTCTATTTATTTTTTCATTTATTGTTACATAGTCGATTAAAACAGCTAACATTACTTTAACTGGCGGGTCTATTGTTAGTTTTTTCTTGGAACTTGAGAAATAGCTGGCAACCCTTCCCTTTAAACTTTTCCCTGGTTTAATACTTCTAAATAAATATAAACAGTGCTCTTGATAAATTTTTCTTGAAAAGCTTAAAAAAATTTCCCTTTTTGGCCCTTTCCCTAAACAAAACCAAAGTTTTTTTCCCTTTCCCTAACTAAAAAATTTTTTAATTTTAAAAAATAAAAAAAAAAAATTAAAATAAAAATTCGACGGTCTTTTTGTGTTTGGGACTCATAAACTAAAGTAAAAACACCCTTTGGCGTTTTTAAATGTGAGCTTTTTTAGAACAATTTAATTTTTCCCGTTTACTTTTTTTTTAAGCTTTTTCCTTATTTTTTCTGCTGGGGGCGGCTGTTAAAAAACTTGTCCTCGCCATTCTTTGAAAAACAAACTTTTGTCTTTTTTATCATAAAAAATGGGCCCTGAAAAACGACAAAAATTTTCATCCGTAAATTTTTTGAGTCACTAGTGCTTTTTTTTATAACCCGCTTAAAGGAAAAACTAATTTTTATTTTTTTTAGTTAAACCCAATGCTGTGTGTTTTTGGAGTTTAGTTTTTATTTTTTTGCTAGCAGCACCTACAGCTAATGAGCCCCGGCCAAGACCCTAAAAAACAAACCACCTAGAGGTAAAGCGCGGGTGCCCAAAGCCCGTTGTTTAAGAGCCCAACACTCGATCCGGGCCGATAGAGCACTTATAGTCGATGCCCCCAAAAAAAACCAATGAAACCCACAAAAAAAGGCAGCAAAAAACCCTTTCCCGTTTGGTTTTGCTGTATTTTGAAAGGCCCTTTCTTTTGTTTTTGTAGCATTTGTGTAAGGGTTTTTAATCGAAAGTTTTTTCCGGGGCCATCTCTTCTCTGTCGACTCTGGCCTGTGGGTTTATTTTTTGGAAAATGCTAAACCCAGACATGCTTTTTTTTAAAAAAAAAAAAATTTAGTATTTGTATATTTTCTAATCTTTTATCTTGAATTTTTAGTTTCCCAAACATATTTTAAAAAAACAAATATACAAAGTTTTTTAAACGGCTTCTTCTTTTTTAAACCCTTTTAAAAAATGTTTTTTTATGTCTCTAACAGTTCTTTTCCCCCTTCCCAAATTGTAACTGTTTAAACCCTTCGATCTTAGGTCAATCCAAAAAACGTATTTCGTTGTTAAATAATTTATCAAGTCCCAACGCGGAAGATTTTAGATCTTTAGACACAATTTTCAACTGTCGGATTTCTACACCCCCCGCCCCCCAAACAGTTTTTTTTATTTTTATCAAAAAAGCCGAAAAATTTTAAAACCCCCCCCAACGTAATTTGGTTTGGGCTTTCCCCAATTTTACATTGCACTTTTTGTTTTTTTAGGAAATTTCCAAAAATTTTCAGTTTTTCTTTTGAATGGTTTCTTCGTTTTCACACAGAATAAAATCCCCTTTTAAACGATCTTTCTGTTTCACTAAAAAAAAAAATTCCATATAGTGCTGGGCCTTTCTTTTTGGATATTTAGAAAGATAAAAAAATCTTTCGAATTATTGCTAAAATTTGACTGAATTTAAAAGTTGCCAAACACCCTTTTAAAAAATTTGGGTTTCTAAAAAACGGGCAAACCTAACAGATTTTCAGAAATGCTGTACTTTGCTTTCGGTGTCTGAAGATATAAATTAAAAGCGTTTGTAATTTTTTTTATTAAAAGTTTTTTCATATGCCCAAACTTTCTTTTAAACCTTTCCCTTTAAATATGGGGCAGGGGCTTTTAACCCAAACCCAAAAACCCAAGGGTAAAAAAAAGCGATTTTCCCAAAACCCAAAATTACGGGAAAAAACCTTTTTCCGCTTTTTTGCATCTGCGGGGCCCCATTCTATGTTTTTTGGGGCATCAAAATTTTCGTTTCCCTTTAAACCAAGATCACCCTTTCATTCGCGGGTTGCCATAGATCAGAAAAGGGTTTTAAAAAATTTCTGCATTTAAATTTTTAAAAAAAAATTTTTGCCCCTCAAGTTTTAAAGAAATTTTCTTAAAAAGATTGCCCCCCCAAAATTTTGTACAAACCGGCCTGTTTGGGGCTGTTGTTTAAGCAGTTCTTTTTTTAAAGTAAGAAAGGGGCAGAGGGCCCGGCCAAAAAAACAACTTCATCCGCGCCTAGGTCTGGAAAAATTTTAAAAGTAAGAAAATTTTAACCGAACAAAATTAAAATGGTTTTTTGGAACAGTAATATTCCGCTTTTTTTTCCCCCTTTACGCCAAAGGGTTTTTTTTCCGTCTTTTATCGGGGCAAGAAAACGACCATAAATTTTTTTGAAAATTTTTTTTTTTAAAAAAAAAATAAAAAGTTTATTATTTAAAAAAACATGGGAGGCTTGAAGGTGAAGAAGATTAGAAGTTTTTGATCCTGGAGACGACATGATTTAAATTCCCCCCTTTGGGGGCAGCATCGCTCGGGGGTCCAAATTTCATGATGAATTAGCAGAAATCGGGAGTACAATTTCCAACCCAAAACCCTTTTAAAATTTAAAAGAAAGTAAAGGGCAGATCATTATACCAAAGTTTAGGACAAGAACTTCCCGAAAATATATACCCTTAAAAATTTTTAAGTAAAAATGACCATTTGTAAAGGAAAAACGACCCCAAGGGGCAACTTGTTCAGCTTACAAAAAACGAGACCCCCTCAATTTTGTAGGCAAAAAAAAACAATTTTAAAAAAAGGGTCAGTGTGAGCGAACGAAGTCGCCTTTGGGAATTTTTAAAAAACCCAAAAATTTAAAGGGGGGAAAGGGAGTTTCTAAACTTCAAAAAACGCCCAAAAAGGGAACCCCCAAAAGAAAAACCAAATACAAAAAAAGGAACTTTAAGATTTAAATCAAAAACCCCGGACAAAGTAATGCAAGCAGAAACCAATTTTTTAGAAAAAACAGCGTTAAAAAAAAATTAATGATTCCCCCCTACCCCCTGCGAGAAAAAGGCCCCTTGGGTCAAGCTTTGGGGGTAAAGGCCCTTAGGGCGAAATTTAAAAAACAATTTTAGCAAAACTAGGGGAAAATAATGGCATATAAAAAGAGAAAAAGAAAAACTCGTTTTATGCTGATGACGCCAATTAAAGGGGGTGATATTAAAAAAAATAACCCAAAGACTAAAAGATCTTGAACAAGAAAGATCAGCAAAAATAGAATGTTGTCTACTAACCCAGAAGCCCTTTTCCCCTCAAAGGGGCAAATAAAAAACCCAAATAAATTTTTTAAAAGAAACACAACACTAGCAGAAACCCAATAAAAACATTTTTTTAGAGAGCAGGGGCACATTACAAAATGTTTTTAACCCGCCATAGGGTTCTTTAATACACGGTGATTGGCCCAAAACAGGCCCGGGGGGTGGGTTTCCGGGGCAAAAGGGCCCCCACCGCCATCGCCCCCATCAACCCCCCCCGAAAAATCATGGGTAAAAAAACAGCTTGATCATCTTGCAATTTTTTTTAAAAAAATTTGCCAGTAAAAGCTGGGGACGCTTTGCCAGGGATATTAGGGGGGCGTTTTGCTGGCTTTTGTCTCCCGCAGGGAAAAATAGTTGGGTTTTATGGCTGAGCCCTTATGGACATTTTTCTCTTAATAAATTGGGTTAAAATTTTTAGTAAAAAAAAGCCCCAAATAATCCCAGGGCCCGTTAATCCAAAAAACAAGTGCTGTCTTTCAAATTCATGGTTTATTAATTTTTTTTTTACTTCGCGGGCTTTAATGGGCCCTTTTGGGTTGGATGACTTAATTTTTGGGGGGCGACTTGGTTTTTACTGCTTGCAATATTACGGGTCAGAAAATTTTTTTTCGTTTTTTTCCCCACTTTCTTTTAATTTCCTCCACAAAGGGTTTTATTATTGAAATTAAATTTTTGTACCTATCTGGAGTTCCCCAGGTCAAAGGCAGCATGAAAAAACCCGGCCAACACAAAGTCTACTTTCTATCTTGCGTAATTTTAAAACATTTTTGGGACCTTTTTTTTACTTTAAGGGAAATCAAATGTAGAATTAAAAGGGGTCCTCTAAATTTGCTAATTTTTGTTTTTTTTTCGTCAAAGCCGTAGAAGGATCAGTTATGCTCGAAACCGTTTGTGCTTTCGGGCCCGCAAACAAACACCAAACAAAATAAAGAATAGAGTCTTTTATTCCTTTTTTATTTTCCCGCTTTGGGTTTGGCCCTTAGAAAGTCTAAAAAAATTTTTTGTCCATGCGTTTTTTTGCTCTTGCTCTTTTGGACCAAGGGAACATTTTTAAAAAGAAAAGGAAAAAAAAGTTTTAAGGTGGATTCCAGTCCCAAATTTTACTTTCGTGCCCCGCCCCAAAAATAAGGGGTGCCTAACCATATTAAGAACCAAAATTTTGGGCAAAAATCTGCTTGATGTTAATATTGAATTTGTTACAGATCCCTTTTAAAAGCCTTCATCCCCCATTCGGGTTGCTGAATGGATTAAACGGTTTTTTCATTTGGAAAGGGGGCTTGCAGTTTTAGTCAAAAAACTTTTGAAGGGGAAAAAGAAATGAAAAAACGTACCCAAAAGCCCTCACCAAAGGATCAGGATGATTTAAGTTTAACAGCATAGGGACACCCACACCCAGTTGATGCACAAAACACAGCAAAGTTTAACTGGTTTTTGGTAAAACCCGCAAACGGAAGACTAAAAACCCCCACTTTTGCGATGGGAGTCTTTTTTTAAAAAGGGGGGGGTTTAAAATAGCTTTTTCAAAGGGGTAACTAACCTTTACTTTAAACTTTAGAATGAGTCACAGAAATGCAAGGGGTATCAGTTGTTATATTTTTAAGATTGTAGTGCCCCAACCCGAATATTTTTTCATCAGTTAAATTTAAAGCCTCATTTTTTTTTCGTTTAAAAAAAGTTGTAAAAAACCCAAAAAACAACTCAAATACCGCCCTTCTTTTTTTGAACAAAGCTGTTTTAAAAACGATTTTCGGACCCCAAAAAGGGGCGCCTTTATGAAATTTTTTACAAAGTTGTAGGTTTAAATTTAAACAAAAAAACCAAAAAAAATAATAAAGAATTTGAAAAAATTGGGGAAGAAACTTAATTTGGGCCCGTTAACAATACCGATGGTTATTACGGGGTTTTGCCACAAAAAAAGCAATTTAGTAACTTTTGACACACCTCCAAAATTAACAAAGCCCAAAACTAAAAAAAATTTTAAAAATTCAAACCGAACAGCAAAATCCCTTTTTTGGGTAAAAGCTGCAAAATGGTTTTGGGTTTGCAACTGGGAGTCAGGGCCCTCAAATTTTTAGTTTTTTAAACCCGACAAAACTACTTTTGAGGGGGAAAATCCGCTCAAATCTTTCATTAAAAAATCATTTTCCTATGTTTATTTAGATGAGCAAACACGATGAAAAAAATTTTAAAAAATTTGGGAAAGGCCCCCAACTGTTTTTTAAAAGGCTCTTCCGCAGGAAAACTTCATTTGCGATTATGAAATTTTACAAATTCCCAATAACAGTTTAAAAAAAATTTTTTTGTTGGGGGGGTCGGATCAAAATTTAAAATAAAAATTGCAGACAAAACAGGTTTAAAACGTGGGAAAAGTGAAAACCTGCAAAAAGTTTTTTGGAAATAAAAAAAAAAGCTTTACTAAAAATGTCCCCCGTGGGCCCAAAAAATCAGGATTCCCTTAGCGCCCGTAAGGGGTATAACTTTAAATTAAAAGACCTTGGGAGACGTTAAAAGGGCCTTTTTAACCAATTTGGGGAGAAAGGCGGGTTGTAAAGGGGTTTAGTACACAAAGATGGGGATTAAAAACGCAAAGAGGGTTGGGGGACAACAAAAAGTTTTTTAAACTAACAACTGCGCAATGAAAAGCAAAAAAGGCCGGCCAGTAAAGAAAAAAAATAGTTTTTGAAAAAACCCACAGCAAATGGCACTTAGAACCATAAATTTTGAAGGGAAATAAAAATTTTAAAATTTATAAGCCCATTTACTTTTTTAGCCCCTCAAAAAATTTTTAGAAAAACAATTTAACTCTGGCCCATTACATGAAAAACAAAAGCCAACCCACAAAAGCCCAAAGAAAGAAATAACGCCGTATGGGAAAAAAAAAAACATCCTCCACAGAAAAAAAGTTTAAAAAAAACTTCTACAAAATTTTCAGTTCCCTTTTCCCAAACAAAAAAAGGAGAAACGTTCACAATGAATTTTAAAAATTTTTTGTCTTTTTTAAAAATGTGGAAAAGGGTGGGGGTTTTGGGGGTTAATTTACGCCAAAAAAAGGAATTAAAATTACTGGCAAAACTAGACGTTTTAAAAGTCTAAAAGTTTCCATCGGGCGTTTCTCCCAATGGTGAGGATATAAAGACATAACAACAAGCCCAAAAAAATCAATGTTTACTTAAAAAAAACAATCTTACAGAAATGAATTGGATTAACTTTCACATTTAGGCCCAAAGGGTTTTTTTAAAAAAAACAATTTTGACAGAGACATGAAAAAAACAATAACTGGTTAGAATTTAAATTTTGTTATAAAAAAAGGAGGGAGTTAAACTTTTGACAAAACCCCCATTGTTTCATTTAAAAATTTTGGACAAACTGGTTGTGGGAAAACAATATTTAAACCTCAAAACCCCATTACAAAAATTTTTATCGCTAAAATTTTGAACAAATTGTGATTTTTTTGTCCAACCCTTTAAAAAGGAACAAAGCATTCATGATAGAAGGTTTAAATGGACAATGAAGACAAAATTAGTTGATCCAAACAATAAACTGAGTTAGTGTTTTTGAAAAATTTTATAGACTGTTTGAAGGGAAAGCAACACTATTTATTAAAAGAAGACTGTTCAGCAGAAAAAAACAAAATTTAAAAAAAGAAACACTTTGTCCAAAAAAAGCTTTTTTGGGAAGACAACTGGGAAAAAGTGTGTGGATTTTATGTCAGAAAAATAACTCAGTTTTTTAAAAAACCCTTTGAAGGGGCAGTTAAAGACTGAAATTTTTTTTTTTAAAAAGAAAAACAGAGACCATTTGATGAATGTTTTTGTGAAAAGATGTTATTGAAAATTATCAAGAAAACAAAGGAATTTAAACCCAAAAAAAAAAAACTGAAAAGTTTTGTAAATTTGTTGAAAACAGATAAACCCCACACAGTAATATGTTTATAAGGGTCTTTTAAAATTTTTTGGTTATTTAAAATCATGCATAGTAAAGAACTTGGAAAATTTTGCCGCTTTTGGGGCGCCCGCCCGAGACCGCCAAGGCCCCGGGGTTTAGAGTGGGTGAGACAGAAGCGGCTTTAAAACCCCTTCTCTAGGCAATTTAAACGGGGAAGAGCACTGCTGTCAGGGGTGTGTGGGGTGTGTTTGGGTGTGTGTGTGTTTTTTCTGCCCAACCACAAGACATCCAGCGGGCAATTTCACCCACGCTGCTTATTTTGACACCCCCCCACAACCCCAGCCTGGT
>CM031626.1:16434595-16439595 GCA_018398815.1 Conus ventricosus | reverse complement strand
TGTGCTTCGTTTTTGGATGCCTTGTATGGGGGGAAAAAGCCAGACGTCGTCATGTTTGATGAAACATTTCCTCATGGCATACTGAAACTGTAAGAAAAAACAATTGATACCTTTCTTTACCCCGCCGCATCACCACGCGACTTCTCTAACTTCTCACACCTCACACACACACACACACACACACACACACACACACACACACACACACACACACACACACACACACACACACACACACACACATACATACACACGAACACACACACACACACTAACACACCACACACACACACACACACACACACACACACACACACACATACACACACACACACACACACACACACACACACACACACACACACACACACATAAAGACCAAAGGAAACCAACAGAAAGAAAGTAAGAAAGAGACAAAGAAAGAAAGCAAAAAAAAAAAGAAAAAAAAAGACAGACAGAAAGAAAGAATGACTGACTGACTGACTGAATGAAAATAGAAGTGAAGAAGAAAGAATCACACACACACACACACACACCACACACACACACACACACACCTTCGGTTATCAATGCTGTGATCTAACACACCCTTCACAACGACGTGACTTCCCCCGTGAACTCCACATGACCCCAACCTCTTGATGGCAAATCAGAGATGTGGGCCCTGAGGGGTTTTCTGCCTCAACGTGCTGGCTTACAGTGTCTTCAGCGCTTCTGACGTCTGACAGGAAAGGATGGATTGGGGGTCATCTGTATGGCGGCACACAGGCTTCAGAAGATCGTAATGAGTGTTTTCATGATAACAAAAGTGATTGTCATTCTAATGAACGAATCATGTGTTTAAGCAGTACTTTTCAAACTAAATGTGTTTTTTTAAGCGAGAGTATATGTTTCTTTTGGATGTTGTTAATGGATCAGATAATGAGTCAAAGGAAAGAAAATGCCAATGACCCCTACAGGCTGTCAATTGTTCCTGGGTTAAAGGTACTGCTGTCAATTGTTCCTGGTTAAAGGTACTGCTGTCAATTGTTCCTGGGTTAAAGGTACTGCTGTCAATTGTTCCTGGGTTAAAGGTACTGCTGTCAATTGTTCCTGGGTTAAAGGTACTGCTGTCAATTGTTCCTGGGTTAAAGGTACTGCTGTCAATTGTTCCTGGTTAAAGGTACTGCTGTCAATTGTTCCTGGGTTCTGGGTTTCTGCTTCTTTTTAAAGCGGTGTTTTAGGAGTGTACACTCCATACAATATGATCAAAGGTGTTAGTGTGCAGATTCACAGTTCCTGAATCCCTGTTTTCCTGTTTTAGTAAGTTATATTAACCATTACTATAGTGATCACGTTTGCATACCATATCAGTCATAAAACAACAGCAGCAACAACAATGAAAACAACCACCACCAACCACCACCACCACCACAACAACAACAACAACAACATCAAAACAGCAACGTCAGTAATGCTTACCGTATTTTATTAAGAAAGCCCTTTTGTTACAACACACAAACGTACACACGTGCACAAACGTGCGTTAGTAACTAAGGCACAGCAAAATCATGTGAGGACTGAATAAAGCGACAAAACACAGCCCGGACGAAGAGGAAGGGTTGCTAAGATAGGACTGTTTTCAGACTGAATTGAAAAAAGACTGCAAACACACTCAGTATGCCAGCGAGTAGGGGAGTTTGGTTCCAGACAGGTGAGCATTGAAACGGGGAAGAGCACTGGCTGTCAGGTGTGTGTGTGTGTGTGTTTTTTTTTTGCTGTCCCAACCACATACCATCTCAGCGACAGTGCACCCACGCTGCTTATTTTGACACCCCGTCCACAACCACAGCCTGGTCGGTCCCGCCGCACCGGGCAATCCACAGGGAGCAGTCATGTCAAGTTGTCAAGAGGCAACCCAGTGGGGAGACACTGCGCTGCTGCTGACGAGTCACTTCGGTGGTGTTCAGTGGCGCCTGTTCTGATCCAACATTCGCAGGACACCACTTACTAAACCCCCTACTGACGACAATGATTGCTTAGTCGCGGAGTTGTCGGTCTTTGTCCTGACAGAAAGAATCCTGAGAATTCCTGTGCCACTGGATGAGTACAACCGTCTTTATAGGTAATAAAGTAAAAAAAACAAACAAACAAACAAACAAAACTGATAGATATTGAGTACCTAAAACGAATAAGTGCACTGAAGCAGAAGGAGGTGATCTTGTACTTTGCTCTCTCAGGGATAGGAAACCAGTGCAGAGGGTGAAGAAGAGCAAGACACACGATCTGGTATTATAAACACACACACACACACACACACACACACCACACACACACACAAAGGTAAGGACTTGGTAGTCCTTGAGAGAGTCCTACCGTGTGCACTGGCAGAAAACGTCTTCCGCGCTGTATGTTATCTGTTAGATAATGAAGCATTCGCGATAAAACAGAGCATCAGAAGGTGATAGACACCTGCTTTAACAATGGCAACAGTAATCATCAGTCAAAAAAAACCGTCATCATCACGAGAAATGTAACATGCTGACATAAGAGAGAGAGAGAGAGAGAGAGAGAGAGAGAGAGAGAGAGAGAGAGAGAGAGCGAGAGAGAGAGAGAGACAGAGACAGAGAGAGACAGAGAGAGAGTGTTTTTCTCTCTCTGCCCACCTACAGGCCTGCATGTCTGTTTGTCTGTCCATCTGTCTGTCTCTCTGTCTCTGGTTCCAGTGTCCTTCAGTGTCATTCTGTGCAGCTGATCAACGACCTTGCTTATTATTTTGACACAATGCACATGACTCTCTCTCCTCTCTCTCTCTCCTCTCTCTCTCTCTCTCTCTCTCTCTCTGCACTGGATAACAATTTCCTGGAAGCAAAACCTGAAAGGCACTTAATTTTCCCCAAGATTAATTGGCAGCGCTTTTCCGATTATTTCATTTAACTCTCTCTCTCTCTCTCTCTCTCTCTCTCTCTCTCTCTCTCTCTCTCTCTCTCTCCTCTCTCTCTCTCTCTGTCAGTGTCTCTGTCTCTCTGTCTCTCTCTCTCTCTCTGTCTCTGCCCACATACAGGCCAACCTGTCTGTTTGTCTGTCTATCTGTCTGTCTCTCTGTTTCTGTGTCTGTCAACGTCTATCTCTCTCTCTTCCTCTGTGTGTGTGTGTGTCTGTGTGTGTGTGTGTGTGTGTGTGTGTGTGTGTGTGGTGTGTGTGTGTGTGTTCTCTCTCTCTCTCTCTCTCTCTCATCTCTCTCTCTCTCTATCTCTCTCTCTCTCTCTCCTCTCTCTCTCTCTCTCTCTCTCTCTCTCGCTCGCTCGTTAATCCACTCTTTATCAATAATGTATCAACCATAACATGTACGTGCATGGTTTTTTAGATTTCAATTAAAAAAAAACACCTCATAGCAATATAATTATCATCATAATTATTTGAACAATCAAAGGATTAGAGGGTTTGCCTGAGGAGCTAGTGGTCATGAGCGCAAATCACTTGTGGTGTTGGAATTGTTTCTTTAAAACCCCTCTATATGTCATCTCTGTCCCCAACTCTGTGTGTGTGTGTGTGTGTGTGTGTGTGCCTGCATCTAATTTTTGAACGTGGGAGAAAGGATCAGGATGACAAGTAGTGGTGAGAGAGTGTGTTTATTGATGCGTACGTGCACTACGTGTGTTCATGGGTGAGTTGGGAGACTGTTGAGACTAGGATGCAGAAGGGGAAGAATAGAAACCTGTTAATCATTCCAGGTGTACAATAGTGCTTGAACATTCTTATTGACCTTCCCTTAAAATGGAATGACGTCAATCCATCCCAAATTCTCATACACTTTTTGACACTTACATATTTACTGACTGACTGACTGATTGACTGACTGACTTACTTACAATTACTTACTTACTTACTTAGACCCATTGCTCTTCCCATAGCATAGGCCATCGACAACTGCACGCCAACGACCACGGTCCTGGGCACTCTTTTCTATTTCGCTCCAGCTGTAACCCATCTGCCTGGTGTCCGCTTCCAGGCCCCGCCTCCAGGTGTTTCTTGGTCTTCCTCGCTTCCTTTTGCCTTGGGGATTCCAGGTCAGAGCTTTTCTGGTGGTGTTGTCCGGGGCTTTCGGAGGGTGTGTCCTATCCACCGCCATCTTCTTTTACGGGTGTCTTGCTCTACTGGCAGTTGGTTGCTTCTTTCCCACAGCTTTTTTTGTTACTGAGTGTCTCTGGTCAGTGGATCTGGAGGATCTTTCGCAGGCAGCTGTTAACGAACGTCTGCAGTTTTTGAATGGTGGTGTTTGTGGTTCGCCAGGTCTCTGATCCGTAGAAGAGGACAGATTTGATATTACAACAATGCCTATTTATTTTGAAAGACTGCAGTAAAGCTATGTGTGTGTGTGTGTGTTGTGTGTGTGTGTGTTTTAAGAATGTTGCTTTTCAGTGTGAAAACTATCAACGTTCCGTTTCTCTGTGTTCACCTTCATCAAACAACTGTGTCTGATTGGTGCACGATGACCGTGTGAAATGCTCACAGCTGTTCCTTCACTGCCAGTGGCAGTTCCCAATCGACTAACCTGCTTCCACCCATCCCTGCACCAGCAATCTCCTTCAGCCCCTCTCTTTATCCCTTTCTTGCTTTATGCTCAGCAAACAGAGGAAATGGATGGCTACTGCCAAGGGGGTTAGGACGGAAGCATTCGAAGCTGCGTGTTCTGCGTTGGGATTGACCGGATGTGACGATCGACTTCCGACATGCGCAGATAGAGCTCTTTCTTCTTTATTGAGCGATTTGCATGCATAAGCTTGTTATTGTTCTGTGTTTTATTTTGTTGATCTACTGGTGGTCGACATCCTTATCGTCATCGTCTTCTATTCTTTCATGAAACCTGTTGAGAGAGAGAGAGAGAGGAGAGAGAGAGAAGAGAGAGAGAGAGAGAGAGAGAGAGAGAGAGAGAGAGAGAGAGAGAGGAGAGAGAATTTGTGTTAAGCATACACACAACCAATGACCTTGCCTGCTATCATGATAACATGCACGTGATT
>CM031626.1:16388704-16414896 GCA_018398815.1 Conus ventricosus | reverse complement strand
AAAGAATTCTTTTCCTACGTTTGTTTTTACTTGTCCATCGTATGGGGATTATACCATATGATCTTTCTTTTCCTATTTTTCTTATTTCTGTTAGTGTTATTGTCTGGACTGTATTGTAATTTGTAACTGTAACCACCTTTTTGTAATGCTTCTTGATATTCTGTTGCTGCATCATTGAATGCGTTTTCATTGCATGACAGGTTGGATAGTCTCTTGTTTATACCATTGGGTATTGTTTTTAGTATGGATGGTGGGTGGTTGCTTTTGATATTTACGTAGATTGGTATGTCATTGGGTTTTTTGTATGGTTTGTACACGTGGTCATTGAGGTCTAATGTTATGTCTAGGTAATTCACTACTTTTTTATTTGCTTCTATTGTGATTTTTAAGTTGTGGTTTTTAAAGATTTTACATAATTCTTTTTTCTTGTTTTCAAAGGGGTTTTTGGGGTTATTTTTAAATGGGGCCCGAGGCCGTCATCTCTGTATAAACTGCCCCTGTTTTCTAAGTTTTTTTTGGATTTTTGGATAGCTTAAAAACCCCCGGACTATTCACTTTTTTCCCGGGCGCCATCATAGGGTTCCCATGGTACATAAAATTTTGTTATTTTTTTTGCTCTTTTTTTTTATTCCAATTTTCATTTCTGCTATGGAGAAAGGGTTTTTTTCTTGGGTGGAAAATAACTCCATTTCTGCCCTCTGTTAAAAATTTGTGTATTTTTTTCCCCAAAATTTAAAGTTTTAAATTGATTGGGTTTCTTCATCAAGGGAAAGGAAACAACCCAAATTTAAGTCAAATGAAAATGAACTTTGTTTTTCCCTTCTTTTTTATTGAGTTTTTCTTAAACCATTGTATAAAACCTCATAGTTTTTTTTTCCCCAAAGGTATTAGGGGGTTTGGGATTTTTACATCTTCTATAGCCTTTTAAAAAAATTCTCTTGCTTTTTTTGGGCCCATTCGGATTTAGATGGTTTTTAGCCCAAACATGTTTTTTTTGTTTTTGGAAGTTAGGCTTGTGGTTTTTGAGTGAAATAAAGGCTTCTTTTTTTGGCTGTTGCCTCAAACCCCTGTTGTTTTAAACCCCCCAAAGGGGTGTGCAAGCTTTTTTTTCTTTTTTGGGGATGTTGCTGGGGTTTTATTTTTTGGTCAGCTTTCTTGTTTTTTTCTGGTTTTTTTTTTGTTTAAAGATTTGAGAGTTTTCTTTGGTTCCTTTTTTGTAAAAATTGCTAATTTTGTAAGCCTTTCAATATTTTTTTAAACTTTTTTGGGATTTTTTTATATCATTTGCAAAGTAAAGTTTAAAAGTTTTTATTTGTTTTTTTTAAATTTTAAAAATTGGCTATCCCCCCTTCTTTTTTGTCTTCGAAAGGCTTCTTTTCCCATCTATTTGGGAGTGTTTCCCCATGATTTGAATCCAATGTATTTTTGTTTTCATTTTTTTCATTTGAGAGAACATTTTTTTCCCAAAACCGGGCTCCCCCTTGCTCCTCCACCAATTTTTTTTGGGCGAAAGTGGCCAAAAAGCCCCCTTTTTCCTTTTCCTCTGACAAAGTAAGACTTAAATAACCAAAAATCATTTTTTAAACAAACAGACATACTAAACCCAAACATAAAGAAAAAAAATCCTGCTTAAATCCAAAATTATGTATGGCTTTAACCGAGACACAGTGCCGCAGGCCTTTTTTACGGGTTTCCCGTGGATTGTGGCAGGGCGGATCAGGTTACAGGGGTTTCCCTTTGGGGGCAGGGAACTGCTGCGAACCCCCGGGGCGTCGCACACCTAAGACGAGAAAAGTTTGCCATTCTGTCATTTTTAACTGGGGCAAAAACCCCTCTTATAAAATCAAGTGCCAAGCTAAAAACCCAAACGGACATTTGTTTTGTGGCCACCATACACAGCCGCCGCCATTTTCCCTTTGGACAAGGGGGGCTGTCTTTTGAAAGGCGGGTGTGGCGAGCATTAGAAATTGTGTGGTTAAAAACATGGCGATCAGGAAAGTATTTTTCAAATCCCTTCTGAAGTGCGGGAAGTGACGCAAATTTTTACCAAAAAAATGGATGAAAGTTTTAAATTTTTGGGAAAGGGAAAACTTTCTGATAAACAACCGATCTTGGGGAAAAAAAATACATTTTTTTTAACATGAGGCCAGGGGGAAAATTTTTTTACAAAAAAAAATTGGGAGTGGCGATTTGGGTTCCCCCCCTCAAACCCAAAAAGGAAGCTTTTTGGGGGGGGGGGGGGGTTCCTCAAAAAAAAAAAGGGAACCTCAGTTAAGATTTTGACAAATTTTTAAAAACCCCGTTTTGGGTGACCCTGATTTCCCCGATCCTTTTTGATAAAACCAAAACCTTTAAAACTGTTCAAGAAATGACCCCCATCTTACCCCGGGATGATACACATGACTTGTTGAACCTGCTTTGGCAGGAAAAATTAAAGCCATTTCCCACACGGAAGTTTTATTTACGCCCAACAAACTAGGCCAAATTGGGCAAACCCCCGGGCCATTGACCCACAAAGCCCACCTTTTCCCCCCCCAAACGGGAAGGGGCCCCCAACACTCCTTCACCTCAAAAGGGCTAAACAGATCCTGTAAATTAAATTGAATCGGACTTTTTTTAAAATGCTTTCGGGGGCTGTTTTTAAAATTTACAACGTTCAAGTGTAAAAAACCCAAAAAGCCCCCCCTTTTTAAAAAAACACTGTCCTTTTTCAAAATGTGTTTTTGGGTTTTGGGGTTTGTTGTTTGGTTTGGGGTGTGTGTTTTGTCCCTACCCCACGCATGCACACCCCCCCACCCCCCCACCCAACGCCCCGCAAAACCCTCCACCCCACGCATGCACACCCCCCCCCCACGCATGCCACAACTTAAGTTACTTTTAAGTTTTAAATTTTAAGTCGCCTAAAGTCACTTCAAGCATCCCTCAAGTCTTTTTAAAGTTTTTTAAATTAAGTTTTTAATTTTTTTTTTTAATTTAAAGTTACTTCAATTTCCAAAATTAAGTTCTTGTTAAGTTTTTAAAATTTTTTCAAATTAAAAGGGTTACCTAAAATTTTGAAATTTAAAGGTCCCCTTAAAGTCCCAAACAAATTTTCTTATTCAATTTTATCTTATAATTATGAAACAACAATTTATTTTTTTACCCTTAAATAAAATGCCAAATTATAGTACACAAAAACGCCTCCCGCCCGCCCATCGTTAGGGTCTTGCTTAACGCCCTTGCGTAGTTTGGGGTTGCCATAGATCTTAATGAATTTTCTTTACATCCTAAGAAAAAACCCCCCTTGATTACAATTCGGGTTTTTTTGGAAATGTCTTTTATGACCCCATTTTTTTTTATTTATTGCTCCATCTTTTTAAAACAAATAATAACCCCCCTGTTTAAATAAAAAAAATTTTAAAAATTAAGTTCAAAATTTTTTTTATTGCTTTTTTAAATTTTATAAAATAAATTTTTTGTTATTGGCGGGCTGACGTGCTTTTGTTTTCTTCTGATTTTAGTGGTTCAAAATTTTTTGCTGTTTTTGGTTTTTTTGCCTTTGGGTTTATAAATTTTTTAACCGTAAAAATTTGCCGCCCAGCAGCAGAAAAGGCGCCAAAAGGGCAAAAATTTTTAAGTTCAAAAAACCCCAATAAAGATTTTGGTCCCCTTAAATTTAAACCTTGCTCTTTTTTCTGGAGGGGCATTGGATAAAACTGTTGGCTTGGCGGGTTATGTTTTCATAGGATTTTTTTTCCCCTGTGATTGTAACTTTAATTTTCTTTGCCCTTTTTTAAACTCTGCTACCTTTTCCCCTGCTGCAACCCCCCCAGGATGTTTACTGGCACTTTCTCGACTTAAACCCGTGTTTTCTATTAAATGTTTCCTGATTCTGCTGATTTTCCGAGTCGTTCATTTTAAAAGGGAAAAATAAAACCTATATGTTTAAAAAGAAAATTAATCCTTGATTAACGGGGGGAATAACAATTTTCCCAAATCTGTAATAAAAACACAGCTTAGAGCCCTCTAATACTTTTTTTAAAACTTTTTCTTGCTTTTAAATCATAACGAAAGACTTTTTTCAAAATAAAGGGGGAGCAAACTACTGACTTAGTTTAGTGTAAAAAACTAAAAGCTTTTTCCCCCAAAACCAAAATTTTAAACCAAATTTTCGCCCCAGCTGCGCTTCTTTACCTTTTTGTAAATTTTTTAAAAAAAGTTTTTCGGCGACATCTTTTTTGAATCTGTTCTATCTAAATTTTTCTTTCCCCGAGGAACTTTTTTTGTTTTTCCACTTTCCTCCCAAAAATAATAAAAATTTTCCCTTTTTGGGCATAAAGTTTGATCACACTTTTTCCCATTTGTAATTTCCAAGACAGTGTGGCTGCCTTTTTTCAAAGCGGGTCATCGCTATTCAGGGTTTTTTTTAAATTATTATTTTTTTTTTTTTTAAAATGGGGCACTGAAAAAACTATTGCCCCCCTTTTAAAATACTTTTCTCGTTATGGGTCTAATGTGGGGGGGGGGGAAAACCAATGTTTGGGGTAAAAGCCTGTTTAAAAAAAAAACCCGGGGGCAGATCTTGGAAAACTAATTTTTGAGGTTTTCAGAAAAAGCTAATCGCTTTTTATTACAGTTCATTTGCAAAAAGATTTTCTATTAAAGAAAAGGAAAATTTCCCCAGAGAAAATAAAAAAGGAAAAAAAAATACATTTAAAAAAAAAGGGCTTAAACTGGGAATGATGAAAAGGTGGCGCGGGTGGTAAATGCGCTTGTTTTTAAAGGCGGAAGTAATTACGCGTTTGGGAAAAAACTAGGGGTTTACGACGAGAAAAAAAGACATAACAAAGCTGGGGAGAAACCCTAGCTGGGGCACAAACCCACATAAAAAGAAAAAAATTTGAGCATTTTAAAAATTTTATTAATAACACACTAAAAAAAGGGGGGGCATGCGCACACATTTAAAGTTTTGATAAAGCGATAAAAAAAATTATTTTGTAACAGAAAAACCAAAACAAAAAATTTTTTCCCCCCCACCAAAATTCAGCAATTTTTTATCAACCACAAAAAAAACCAAAAGATGAAAAAAAATCGCGTTTTTTTCCCCCGCTGGTAAAACCTTTTGTGTTTTTTGTTGCGCGTAAAAATTTGGTTTAATAAAAAGGGAAAAAAAACCTTTTATTCGCCAAAAGGATTTTGGAAAGGGGAAAAAACAAAAATTAAAAAAAAAAAAGCCAACCCAAGCGGAGTTGGGTGAAAAAACCCAGCGAAGGAATGGTTATCTAAACAAGCAATCTGGCTTTTTTTATTTACCTGCGGCCTGGGCAAATACGAGACCACACTTTATGAATAAAACCCCCCCAAAACGAAAACCCATCAAATGGATCTTCATATTTTCCCACTCTATACGTTTAGCCCAAAAAGTTTTAAATTACGCACTAACATTTAATTGACATAGCTTCAAATACAAAGTTTCGGAACCATTAACACAAAAGAGTGTTTTCGCTGTTGCTTTTGCCAAAACAGTTTAAACCCCCAAACGAGGTCCCTTAATTTAAATCCCCCGAAAGTTTTCAAGCCCCGATGATGGAAAAAAATTTTAAAAGGGGCCAAGTGAATCAAATTATTGTTAAAAACTTAGATTTAAAACCATCAAAAGAGGCATTCCGGGAGTTCACAGTCACGGTTTATCGAAAATTTTAAAAAAACCGTTAGCTGAAAATTTTTTTTCTTCCCCGTATCACAGAGACCCGATTGACAATTCTCGCAACACAGAAGGGGTTTAGAAGACTGCCCTCATTTTTTGCGCGCAATGAATAATGAAAAAATTTTAAAAGGGGCCCTTAAAAAACGTAAAAACCAACAAAAGAAAAACAATAAATGTTTTTTTGAAGGGATTTTCATCCAGCAAACTTTTTCCTTTTTGGTTTTAAAAAAAGGTACCTTTTTTTCCCGGGGGGGAAGGGCAAAGGGGGAAAAACCCCGCTTTGGGGGCAACGATCCAGTTTGGGTTTTGGGTTTCCAAAAAGAAAAAAAAAGAATTAAAAAGATAAATCCCCCCGGTGTATTATTTCGAAAAAACTAAACCCCAACAAAACAACCAACCTCAAATTTTTTGAAAAGGAAGAATTTGCAAATAACCCCCCCAGACACATTTTCCGCTTTAGTCAATTTTAAAATTTACATAAATATATTTAAGTCTAAAATGGAAGCTCAAAGGAAGCGCAGAACAAACAGGTTTTGATAAAAAAGAGACCCCCAAAAATTGAACGGGAATCTTTTGAAAAAAATTCGCTATTGGGGGAAAATTTTTACGAAGTTTAATCAATCCATGAAAACCCAAATTTTAGATCCCATAAATCAAAACCCCCAAAATTTGGGGAAAAAGGGGATATTTTGAAAAAATTAAAAAAAATTCAAGCAAAAATCAACAAACTTTAAAAAGTTTTAAAATTAAATTGGATGATCTAAAATTTTAAGTCTTGGGCGTTTAAAGTTGATTGAAAAATATAACCCCCCCCCCCCCCCTTTTATGGCGTTTATAATTTCCATATGCAAATAAAACTCTGGATTAACAAACAAAATTTTTTGGGGTTTTTGTTCAATAAAAGCCCTTCTTTGTTAAAAACCGTTGGGTTGATCTCATTTAAAATTTAGTTCGCATTTTTTACGTTGTAAAGAGAAAAGTTTTAAATTTCAAAAAATTTCTTTTTTTGTATTGTCATGCAAAATTTGTTTAAACTGCACAAAAACGGGCGGATTTTCCCCCTTTGGGGGGTTTTTTTTTTATATTTTTCCCGGGCTCGAAATACGGGTACATTTTTAAACCTTAACCCCACATACTCCTTATAAACCCTTTCCAAAAATTCACCTTCATTTTTCCCCAAAAACCATTTTTTAAAAAAAAATTGAATGTGAAGTCCCAGAATTTTTGGGAAATGGGACGTGTCAACCATCCACTCCCCCTTTAGCTACTTCTAATTCCATGCTTTTTTAGACGTTTTCAGTAGGGATATCTATAACAAAATTTCCCTGATCGGGTGTAAAGTCCCTCGGATCGGGATACGGGGGTTTAAAAAGTAGCCCTAAAAAAATTTTTCAAAACATAAAAAGGGCTTTGAAAATTTCCTAAAACAGTAAACCCAATAAATACAGGTTTTTCCAATTTCCTTTCTTTTTTTCTATCATTTTTCCAAAAAAAGCTGATCATGAAATCTTTTTAAGGGTCCTGAAAATTTGGGTTTTGAAGTAAAGCTTAAATTGCTTCTTTCCTTTTTGGGACCAACGACGCTTTGCGCTTGGCGGAATTCCCTACCCCTTTTCCAAAACAGCTGTTGTTCATCATTTTAAAAAAAGTTTTTTTCTGAAGCATCTGTGGATTTATTTCTGAGTTTATTGTTCTTCTTTTAAATTGGTTTTTCATAACGTTTTTGCAAAAGAAAATTAAAACGATGAACAGCGGGTAAAACTTCAAAAAAGTTTTTAAATAACATTGTAGAATTTTTAAAAGCCCTACATTTTTTTTTTTGCCCCGAAGATTGGGCACAATTTTAAGGCGGCTTTTCTTGGTTTCCCATTTTTAGGTTTTCGGGGCTGCCAAGGAAAGTCATTAGCAGGTAAAGGAGTTCAAAGGATATTCAAAATCAATTTCTAGAATAAAACCCCGCTGTTGCCCCCGGCGTCAAATTTCCCCAACCATTTTAAAATGCTTTTTGAATTTTTTTTGGGATAAACCGCCTTGTACATCTTGAAGTTACGAAAGGGGAAAGGATTGCCCCCTTTTGCCAACCATACAAAAATTTTTTGGGCATCTAAATACATAAGATATTTTAAAACCCTTTTTACTGGGAATCATAGTCCCCCAATATTTGTTGTTTGCTTTACAGAAATTAAAGCGACGCCAAAAAAAATTCCCCCAAACGAAATTTCCTTTTTTTCAATCATCGAATCTTTGAAATTCCGAAAATAAATAAATTCTGTAACCCCCCCCAAAAACCTTTAAGAAACGCCCGTTTCATCCCGGGCCCAAAAATTAATTGGGCCAGGATCCGGGCTAAATGTTTCATGCAGGCCCTTTTCTATAATTTTCAAAGCCCTTCCGCCAACAAACATCATGGGCCATCAAGTATGAATCAGATAGCCCCAAAAAAAACCCAATTTTTTTTTAAACACTCTAACTTCTGCCACGCTTTTTGAGCATGCTGAAAATCAAATCACTGTTTCCTTTTCCTCTAAGACTAAAAAAAAAACGCGCCTTTAGGAGGAAGTTTTTTTCGCCCAAACCTTTGCCAACTTTTTCATGAAACCCCAAAAGGGGTAAACACCCTTTCTAACGAATTGGGTTAAAATATTTTTTCTTTTATTGGCGGGAAATTTTTAAAAGGCAAACCCCGGGGCCCTCTAATGAACCCATAAAGTCGCATAGAGTAAAAAAAACCCCCAAGTTTTTTAAAAAGTGAAAAAACATGAATTTTTTCTGATGATTTGTGCAATCCCATAAAACCCCCTAAAGGGCATCGCCCCACTCTTTCATTATAAATTTTGGGAGCCCGTAACCCCCCGCAATTTATGAAAAGAAGGGCAGTTTCCAGTCTTTGGGTAAAATTTTTATTGAAAAAATTGCATTTACTGGGGGCGCTGCCCTCTAAAATTTTTCCACAAATGTGATCATGGTCTCTTACCTTCGGATTGGGGCTGGCCTGATGAGAGGCCTAAACCGCAAATCCAACAATGCTTTTCTGAGTCATATGGGTTTTTGATCTTCAGGCTTTATCATTATTTCAGATAAATTCCCAAATTTTAAAAACAGTCTTTACGCACTTGCGCAAGCGGGTTTAAAAAAGTTTTTCTGGGAGCATTTTTGGGGGTCTGATAATTCTGGCGTTGAATGAAACGCCATCCGACCCAAAAATAATGAAGGGGAAATGAAAAAATCCAAAGATTAAATTCCTTTAAGGGCTGTTTTTTTGAAGGTTTTTTTGGGGGCCCCGGCCCCCTTTATAAGGAACAATAAGCGAAATCGAAAAGTCGCGAAAAATACCAATGGAGAATTTTGCAGTCGTTTTCCCCGTTTTTTAAAACCCAAAAATTTTGATCCGGGGGGGGGCGTAATTTTGTTCGTACTACAGTCAACCCGGGCCGATACCAAATTTTTCCCCTTTTGTTCGGCCCCGCGGGGTTGAACAGAAAGGGGGAATTTTTTGTTAAACATTTTCGGGAGAATTTTTGGGTTTTGGGGCCCCTTTTTAAGAAAGCTGATTATTTTTCCATTGTTCGTATTAATGTGTTTAAAAAGGCAGCCCCGCGGGAAAACATCAGTAGTAAACCACATGATTTTTTTTTCTTTGGGCACCTATTTTTTGGGGTTTTTTTCTTTGACACTTTAATCGGTTGTAAAATTTTTTTTCCTCATCCCATTGGGAGATATTTAAAAGTTATTTTGGTTTTTTTTTGTTCTTCAAACGAACAAATTTGGGGTCAAAAACAACAGGAAAGGATATTCCGCTAAAATTTTTTAATTTTAATTTAAAGTAATCCCAATAAATTAAAAACAACCCTCTCTGCGTTTTTGCGGGGCGTAAAAGCAGCCTTGCCCAGAACACACCACTTTAAACATTTGTTGCTTAAATTTTTTATGTTTAAAACCTTTTCTCTTTTTGCAAAATTTTGCTTGGGGTATTTGGAAAAGAAAACCTCCTACAATCGGCGCATACTTAGAAATGTTTTAAAACTAATCTCAAGACCTTTTTGCCCCTGACCAAACCCAAACCTCATTTTTGGCTTCTTTTAGGCCACATCAAACTGTGGGAAGCAGTTTTGTCTGCCCAACCGGGGTTTTAAATCATTAGAGGAAAGAATAGTCTGTTGTTTATCGAGACCCAACTTCTAGGTTTTTTTTCATTTATTGTTAATAGTCGATAAAAAAAGCTAACCTTACTTTTAAAATGGCGGGGCCAAATTTTTTTAGTTTTCCCTGGGGAAATTGAAAAATAGGGATGAGCAACACTTCCCGTACGCTTCCCGGATCAATGACTTCCAAATCAAATCATTCATGCTCTTTTATAAATCTTTTTGCATTTGCTTCAAAATTCGGGCCGGGCCTTAAAATTTTTATCCATGCTGAGTTTCTTTTCTAACCAAAATATTTTTTTAAAACAAAAAAAATTAATCAATAACGATGGTCTTTTTGTGTTTTGACCCATAAACTAAAGTATAAAAAACCCATTTGGCGTTTTTTAATGTGGCCCGTTTTTTAAACAAGTTTAAAAGTTTCGTTTTTCTTTTTTTAAGCATTCCTTTTTTTTTCTGCTCGGGGGCGGCTGTTTTAGAAAAAAACTTGTCCCCCGCCCTTTTTTTGAAGATCAAACTTTGTTTTTTTGTAGGGCATCAAAATCGGCCTGAAAAAGATTAAATTTTTTCATCCGTGATGGGTTTAGTCAGCTAGTGGGTTTATTTTTTAAAAACCCCGTTTTAAAGGAAAATAAGTTTAGCTGTTTTATTGAACCTAGCTGTGTGCTTTTTGGGGTTTTTTTTTATTTTTTTGCTGGCAGCAAACCCACGGGTAATTTAAAAACAGGGGCCAGAGCTAAAGAAAAAACCGCCTAGAGGGTTTAAAACTGCGGGGCCCCTATGCCTTTGCTAAGAGGGCCCAAAACACGTTTTCCCGCTTTAAGCCCGGGGCTTATAGTCATGCCCCCATATTAACGTAGGTAACCGGGATTTAAAAGGGAGCCGAAAACCTTTGTTGGGTTTGCTGTATTTTTAAAGGCCTGCTCTAGTTTTTTTTGCATTTGGTAATGTTTTGTTAATCTTAAGGTTTTTTTTGTCGGGGGGTAAACCTTCTCTTGGCGACTTTTCCCTGCTGTAGGCACATTTGGATAAACTTGAACAAATGGGTTTTTATTTAAAAAAAAAAAATAATTAGTAAACTAAAATCTTTAAATTCTGTTACTTCCCAAAATTTGCTTTTGGGCCCTAATTTTTAAAAAAAACAAAAAGTACTTTAAAACGGTTTTTAAAAGCCCTTGGGACTATATTTTTTAAATTTTTTTAAAGTTTTACCCCCTAAAAATCCCCACTTCCATGGGAACTTTATTTTCCCCCTTTGCCCCTTTGGGCAACCATAAACCGTATTTTGATGTAAAAAAATCATCAAGCCTAAAACCCGTGAAAGGGGTAAAATCTTTTGACGCAAGGTCGCTGTTAAAATTTTACCCCCCCCCGCCCCCAAACAATTTTCTTTTTTCGCCAAAATTTAGATAAGGGGCCCAAGTCCCCTACCCCGATTTTGGGTTTGGGCTTTTCCATCAATCGAAAAATTTTAAATTTCGTTATTTTTTTTTTCACTTGCCTTTTTTAATGGTTTTTCCTCTTTACAACAGCAATAAAATACCTTTAAAACGATTTTTAAATGCGAACCCCAAAAAAAAATTAAAATTCCATATAGCGCCCGCCCTGCTTTTAAAGGTATGTTGAATGATGACGGACGTTTTCGGGAAAATATTACTAATTGTGACCCAAATTTTTTGCCCAAACAACCTTTCTAAATTTGAGTTTTTTTAAAAACATCAAACTCTAACGAGATGTCAGAAATGCTGTACTTTTCTTTGGGTTTTTGATAACTTATTTAAAAACTTTGTAGTCATTTAAAATTATTTTTATGACAACCCGCTTTTTTAAAGCCCCTTAAGGTAGGGGGATGCGGGTTTTAAAAACTCAAAATCTAGGGGGAAAGGGAAAAACGATTTTTCCAAACGCAAAAACTTAAAAGCTAAAAACCTTTTTTTCTGCCTTTACACCTTGGGGGAATTTTTGGCGCCTATTTTAAGTTTTAGTGCTTCTTTATTAACCCAAATTTCCGGAAAAAGCAAAATCTTCCCTTTTATTCGCGGGTTTGCCATAGATCAGAAAAGGGGTTAAAAAATATGTCCCGCAATTTTTTTTAAAGAAAAAAATCTTTCCCCTCCCCAAATTTTTTTAAAAAAATTTTCTTAAAAGTTGCCCGCCCCAGAAACCCGAAAAAAACTGTTCGGTTGGTCTGTTGTTGAAGCGAGTTCAAAAATTTAAAGTAAGCCGTGCGAGCCTGGCACAATCAAATCATCCGCTCCTAGGTCTGGAAATTTAAAAAAGAATTTGATCCGCATCAATAGTAAAATGGAAATTAAATTTTGGGAAAAGGAATATCCGTTTAAATTTTTTTCACGCCCCGGGGTTTTTTCAGTCCTTTTAAAGGAGGGGCCCAAAAATCGAGCCATATACTTGTGACATTTTTTTTAAAACCCAAAAAAAAAAAGTTAATTTTTTAAAAAAATGGGAGGCAAATTTAAGATGAAAAAATTATGATATTGATCCTGTAACGCCAACATGGATGAAAGGACTCCTTTAACACAGCATCGCTCGGAAATCCCCATTGGAGGAAAAAAAATAGAAATGAAGGGGAGCAAAGGCGTGAAATTAAAAGAAGAAAAGGTCAGATCATTATACCAAAGTTTTAAAACAAAAAAACCCCCCGAAACTAATACCTATGAAATTTTAACTAAAAGAAAACCAATTTTTATTTTTGAAACGGGCAAAAGGGGAACGGGTTCCCTTACCCTTTTAAAAAAAACTCATCAAAGTTTTTTAAACATGGGACCAAAAATTCAAAAACTTATGCAGGGCGAAATCCCCTTGGGGTTTCGCCAAAACAAAAATTAAAAAAGGGAAAACAGTTTTCCCAACCCCTTTAAAAAACAACAAGAACTTTCCCCCCCCTTTTCCCCCCCCCAAAACCAAGTAAAAAACAAAAAAATTTAAATTCCCCAAAAAGCAGACAAAACAACAAAAAAAAGTAATAGAAAAGCAAAACCATTTTTAGAAAAACCGCATTAAAAAACCAAATTAAAAGAAAAACCCCCCCACCCCCCCAAGAATTAGACTAAAATCAAAATTTTTAAAAAAATTTTAAATTTAATTAAACCCGACAAAAAGTACTTCCCCCCATAGCTTTTACAAAGAGAAAAAAAAAACTCGCCTTTAGGGCGAAAACGGCCCAAAATTTTTGGGGGGAAAATAAATAAAAAAAAACCAAAAACTAAAAAATCTTTTAAAAAGAAAAAGCAAAAATCCAAAAGGCCGGGGTCTACTAACCCCAGAAACCAAAAACGATTTTAAATTAACAGAAAAAGAGAAAACCCATCGAAAAAATTTTTTGAAAACCCAACGGGTAAACAGAACAATAAAAACAATTTTTTAGAGAACAAGGGGGTTTCATTACGAGCGTTTTTAACGGCCTTTGGTTTTTCAATAAGTTCCACTTTGGGGTGGCATTACAAGGCGGTGGTGGGGGGAAAATTTAGTGGCCCCATCGCCAAAGTCTGAAAAATCATGGGGGAAAAAAAAAGCTTTATCATCTTGGGGAGTTTATTAAAAAAAAAAATAGCCGGGAAAGCTATAGACTCTTTGCCAAGGGATATTAGGGAGTGTTTTTTGCTGGCTTTGTCTACTGCAAGCAAAAATTGGGTTTATGGGGTGAGCCTTAGGGCAAATTCTTTTTAATAGTCGGGGTTTCTAATTTTAAATAAAACAAAGAAAACCCAAAAATCCTAGGCCAAAATTTAAACCCAAAAAAAAGGTTTCTGTCTTTTTTATAAACAAAGGTCATCGCGGGCCAAAACCCCCCTTCAACAGTCTTTTGGGGTTTGAACCCCCGGGGTTTGGGGGGACTTAATCTTGGGGGTTTTTTTAATTGGGGGTTTTAAAAATTAAAAAGCTCGAATTTAAAGTGTTTTTTTCCCAACCCTTTTTTTCATTGCCCGCTAAAAGGTAAAAAATTTTGAAAATTTATTTTTGTTCCTACCTGGAGCTGAGGGCAAAGGTACATGAAAAAAACCAGTGCCCCAAAAGCAAAGTCTACTTTTATCCCTTTCGTATTGGGAAAAAATTTTGGAAATTTTTTAAAACTTTTAAGGAAAATCAAACCCAGAAATTAAAGGCGTCCTCTAAAATTTTCTAAGTATTGTTTTTTTTGCCCCTCCAAAACCCGTAGAAGAATCCGTTTTTGCTCGTTTTCGCTTTTCTTGCGAACCTAGAAAAAAACCAAACGTAAAATACGAATAGAGTCTTAATTTTCCTTTTTTCCCGCTTTTTTGTTAGGCCCTCAGATATGTCCAAGATAAATGTTGCCATGCCGTTTTATGCTCTTGCTCAAAGGACCCAGGGGAACGCCTGTGCCGAAAAAAAGATGTGTAAGGGGGAATTTCCCGCAAAGTTTTAAATTTCTGTGGGACGCCCCCAAAAAAGAGGTGCCTAACCATGAAATTTAAAATCTTACTTTGTCTTAAAATCTTCTTAAACCCTAAAATTTTAATTCGTAACAAATCCTTTCAAAGCCTTCATGCTATTCTGTTTCTGAATGGATTAAAAAGGTTTGTCATTTGGGAAAGGCCTCGCAGTTCAGTCCAAAAATTTCGTTTTTAGAAGGTGTAAAAAAAAATGAAATCTGTACACTGACCTCAAACCAAAAAAATCAGGGTGATTTTAAAAGATAGCATACGACACTTTTCCCCAAACCCCGTTGATGCCCAAAAAACGGAAAGTTTTTAAATGGTTCTGATAAAACTGCATCGGATGACCCAAACCCCACTTTTTCGATGTAGTCCCTTTTTTTTTAAAAGGGGGGGTTTAAAATATCTGCTTTTTAAAGGGGTTCTCACCTTTTTAAAGAAAAATGACAGTCTGGGTTTACAGGGGAAAATTTTAAGAGAACAGTTTTCCCAATTTTTTTTGGGTTGTAATGCGGCCCAACAGAATATTTTGCATCTTTAGTATATTTAAACGCGCTCATTTTTATTTTTTTTAAAAAAGGTTTTTTAAAAATAACAACTCAAGACAGTCCCGCAGATTTAAAACATGCGTTGAAACGTTTTCGGGCCAAAATGGTCGCACTCCCCATGAAATATTCTACAAAGTTTGGGGGGTTTTAAAAAAAGCAAAAAAACCCAAAAAGAAAAAAAATTAAAGGGGGGGGGGGGGGGGGGGGGGGTCAAATATGAAAGGAGAACCCAAAGACGGAAAAAAGTTTAAAATACCCGATGGTTTTTTAAAGGGGTTTTGCTCACTAAAAAAGCAAGATAAGGGTTGACATTTCCTTAAACTTAACATGGGAAATCTAAAAAAAATTTTAACATTCAAAACCCGAAGAAGCAAAATACGATTTTGAAAAGAAGCTAGTAAAAAAAGCTAGGCTTTACAACTACAATCTACCCAACCCATATTTTTAGTGTTTCGCCCAAAAAACTAAAGTTTGAGGGGGAAAAATCCCCTCAAACTTGAAAATACATTCATTACTCCCCATGTTTTAAATTTAAAAAGACTGAAACACTGATGGGAAAAATTAATGGGTGGAAGGCCCTCAAAAAATTTTAAAAACCCCCCTTCCTTCCCGGGAAAGCTGCATATTGCGATTATGAAATTATAAAAATTCCCTAAAATTTTCAGTTTTTAAAAATTAGTTTGGGGGGGGGGTGGGAATATTTTATTTAAAAAAAAGGGGGGGGAGTAAAAAGGGGGGTTACCTTGGGGGGGGGGTTAATGGGTTGGGGTTTAAAAAAGGGGGGGGGGGGTGGGGGGGGTTAATAGGGGTGTGAAAATGTTAAATTTTAAATTTAAAAAATTTAAGGGGACTTTTCGGAAAAGGGGGGGAGGGGGGGCAAATTTTTTAAAAAGGGGGGGGGGACCTAAAGTTTGGTTGGGAAAAGGGGGAGGGGTTGGGACAACAAAAACCCTCTGGGGCCCCTTTGGGTTTAGGCAAATAATTTGGAGTTGGAAAAAAAAAATTGTTTCGGAAAATCCCAAGGAGTTGCCTTTTAGAAGGTTAAATTTGAATTCTTTGGGGGCCCTTTTCATTTTTTACCGGCCCAAAAAATTTAAAAAAAACAAAACCGCCCAAAAATGGTGCCTTAAAAATGACACCCCACAAAAGGTTTTTAAAAAAAACCGTAGGGGGAAAAAAAAGTCTCCTCCAAAAGAAAACCGGGTTTTTTAAAGGGGAAAGTTCTTTAAAATTAAAATTCAATTCCAAAAAAGAAATTGGTGGGTGGCACAATTTTATTTTGAAAGTCCTAAAAGATGGGGAAAAAGGGGGGGGTTTGGGGGAAACGTTTTCCCCTAAAAAAGGAATTTTAAAAAGTCAAAAATTAGGCCCCTTTTAAAAAAATTAAAGAAAACCGCCTCAAAACTTTAAAAAAATTGGGGAAATTTAAAAAAAAAAACATAAGCCCAAAACAATTTTTTGCCGAAAAAAATTTTCTTTCAGAAAAAAGGAAATTAATTCCCCTTTAAAATTAAGACCCTTTTAGAAAAAATACGGGAAAAAGTTTGGGAAAAAAACCATTGGAAAAAAAAACAAATTAACAGGGAAAAAATTTTTTAAAAAAATATGGACCCTTTTAAAAATTTTTTGAAAAAAAAATTATTGGTTTCCAAAGAAATTTTGGGAAAACCGGTTTAAAAAAAAATTTTTCAAACGACCCTTTAAAAAGGTTTAAAAACGGGAAAAATTTTTGAAAAATAAAGTTTTTCCCCCCCAAACCCTTTAAAAGGGAAAAAGCATACAAAAAGAAAAATTTATTTTTAAAATGAAAAATATAAAAAATTTTGTTAAACCTTTCAATTTTAAAAATTAAAAGGGGTTTTTTAGAACAAATTTTTAAAACTTTAAAAACCAAAAACTATTAATTAAGTCTGTTTCAAACAGAAAAAGACAAAGTTTAAAAAGGGGAAAAAATTTTTGGAAAAAAACTTTTCCCCGTTAAAAAAGGATCTTTTTTTTAAATTTGGTTTTTGTCCCAAAAATTAAATGGGAACCCAAAAATTTTAGAAAAGGGTTTTAAAGGGCGTTTTGGTTTTTTAATTTCACAAAAAAAGGGGGTTTTCCCTTTTATAAATTGTTTTGGGCGAGAAAATTTTTATAGAAAATGTTTAGGAAAAACAAAAGGTTAAAAAAAAAAAATTTGAAAAGTTTATTAAAATTGTATTGGGGATTTTTCCCCCAAAAAAATTTAATGGGTTTGTTTTTTGGGGAAACCTTTAAATTTTTTTTATTTAATTTTTGCAGAGAACATTTTAAAAGGCGGGTGTTTAAGGGCCCCTTTGCCAAAAAAAAATTGGTTGAAAAAGAGAAAGGAAAACCAAATTTGTTTTGCTTGGTTCTTTTTTGGGTTTAAAAGGGAAGCCCTTACTTTTGCGGCAAAAAACCCGGTTTTGTTTTGCCCAAAAATTTTTAGGTAAGTTGTGGGTTTAAAATTTTTTTATTTTTTTAAAAAGAATTCCTAATTGGTTTGAATTTTTCTTCCCTTTTTGTTTTGTAAATCAATTTTTTGGGGTTAAAAAGGAGGAGGTAATTTATTTTTTCCAAAATAAAAGTTTAAATTTTTAAAAATTTAAAATATTTTCCCTTGGTAAATTTGGGTTAAAAAATCTGGGGGTTAAGGGGGAAACTTTTTTTTTATTTTAAAAAAAAGAAAATTTTTAAAAACAACAAGCTTTTTTTTCGAAACCCCTCGCTTTCCTCAGGATATTCTTTTGGGGCCTAATCTGTCTTTTTTTTAGCGGCGGGACCTGATTCCATTTCTGCATGGCAGTCCCCCTTCACGTGTGGACTGTGGTTTTTTGTTGGGGGCTGTTCCCGGTGGCTGCGCTTTAAAAAAGAAAATTTTCCCTTCGTGCCTGCAATTGTTTTAATATTTCCCACTTTTGTATTCAAGGTTGCTAGGTGGTTTACATAAAATTAAAACCCTTTTTTTTTGTGGAGCATAGATTGCATCTTTTTGAAATTTTTGTATGATGTTTTCTCTTTTTTATGATTTTCCCCCTGAATGTATAGTCTATTTTTTTAAACTTTGAGTCTAAAAATCAAACAAGCTGATTAAAAAACATTTGGGGGACTCAAAAATAAAAAAATAGACTACAAAATATCATGGAAAATCATAAAAAGAGCAACATGATACAACAATATTTCAAAAAGATGCAATCTATGCTCCACAGAAAAATGGTTAATATTATGTAAACCACACCTAGCAACCTTGAATACAAAAGTAGAAATAGTAAACAATTGCAGGCACAAATGGAAATCTTTGTTAGTGCACGCCACCTGAACAGACCCCAACAAGGACCACAGACCACACGTGAAGCGACTCGCATGTGCAGAAATGGAATCGGGTCCCGCACGCTATAAAAGACAGATAGCGTGCCCCAAAAGAATATCCCGAGGAGAGCGAGAGGTTCGAAACTTCTTCTTCTTCTTCTTCTTCGTTCGCTCAGACAGGAACCCCAGATGCACTGATGAAGGCTGCCGTCCGGCGGAGGTCCTCCAGAGATCCGTAGAGTTTCTCCCTCATCGGTTGGTCAGCAGGCCAGGTCTCTGCTCTCAGGTCATGGTGTGTTGGACAGTCTTGTAGGAAGTGTTCCACTGTCATTGGGGCTGTACCGCAGGGGCACACTGCAGACTCGCCAATGCGGAACCTTGTGAACATGTGATGGTGTAGCCTGGAGTGGTCCGTCCTCAGCCTCACAATGTTCACTTGGTCTGGTCTGGGTAGGAGGTAGTAGGGATCTGTCTGGTTATAATCTGGATGTAGCTGAAGCCATCTTTTCCTCTGCTTCTCCTTGATGATCGTCTTGGCCTCTTCATAGGAGATTTCCTGTTCCTCTTGTGGCTGCTGTCCTCCTTCCTTCGCCAGTCGGTCTGCCTCCTCACTGCCTGCTATGTTGCAGTGTGAGGGTATCCACTGAATGACAGTTAGTTCAGTGGCCTGTTGCAGTCTGGCGAGGGCAGAGACAAGGGGTTGAGGTCCTTGTTCTTTGGGTTCTGTACAGCCTGCAGTACTGACAGTGCATCAGAGAAGATGACGATTTTGGGATGTATGGCCTCTCTATTCGCACACAGTGTCTCCACTGCTGTCTGCAATGCGTCTGCCTCAGCTTTGTAGTTCGTGGAGAATTTGCCAGTGGGGATGGCTTGTCAGACGTGAGTCCCATCCTTCAAGGTTAAGAATATTCCTCCACCTCCATTTCTGGTAGCCTCCTCTGCTGAGCCGTCTGTGTATGCGTACGTCCACAGCTTCTTGGGATATGCCTGTTCTATATGGTCTAGAGACAAGCTTGTTGATTTTAATACTTCATTTTTAAAAAATATTCTTAACAAATATATATATATATATATATATATATATATATATTATATATATATATATATATATATATATATATATATATATATATATATATATATATATATATTGTTAAAAGGTAAGGTTTAAAACTATCTACAGCGCTGTTTCATGCGGATGCAATCATCAGGATGTGGTGGGTCTGTGCTGCCGGTGTTTTATAACTGCTTGTGTTGTCTGTCAACACGTGCTGTCTGTGTTTTTCGTGTGTTTCTGGTTCTTGTTCACTGATAGGAATTTCCACTTGTGCCTGCAGTTGTTAACCATTTCTATCCTAGTATTTAAAGTTGCCAGTTGTGGTTTGCATAGTATTATGTACTTTTCTGTTGAGCATAGGTTACATCTTTTTGAAATGTTGTTGTATGGTGCTGCTCATACAACAACATTTCAAAAAGATGTAACCTATGCTCAACAGAAAAGTACATAATACTATGCAAACCACAACTGGCAACTTTAAATACTAGGATAGAAATGGTTAACAACCGCAGGCACAAGTGGAAATTCCTATCAGTGAACAAGAACCAGAAACACACGAAAAACACAGACAGCACGTGATGACAGACAACACAAGCAGTTATAAAACACCGGCAGCACAGACCCACCACATCCTGATGACTGCATCCGCATGAAACAGCGCTGTAGATAGTTTTAAACCTTACCTTTTAACAAATGTTGCTCCCAGTCCGGTTGAGCATTTTAAAAAAATCTCTGCTGGTATTTACTACCATTGTCTTATATATATATATATATATATATATATATATATATATATATATATATATATATATATATATATATATATATATATATATATATATATATATATATATATATAAACAAAGCTTGCTCTTATGTCTTAGATTGAAGAAATAGGGGAGATAAGCATTCATATCTGCAGTGGTAGATGATTCTGCCTAACTGACAGTATGTGCTTGAGTGGGTGAATGGGGAAAAAATAAAATAAATGCTTCTCACAATGATCCTTCAGCAAGCTTATAGTTTCCAAGGGGGAGACACCCTCCAATAGGGAGGGAAACTCACTAACATATAACTCCTGGTCATATACCGATATTTCGAAACTTGGTGGTTTCTCCTCAGTGACCGCGGAAAGTGGTAATTTGACTCCTCTGCCTTTTCAGTTTTAAGAAGAATGCAATCCCAAAAAAGGCTGGTGTGCAACACCGCAGTATGTCCGTCGAGTTTTCAAAAAACCAACCAAAGGAGCCACCTAAGAAGCAAAAGAAAATCATGAAAGAGCAAAACAAGCTACATTTTCTTGTGAAAAGTAGAAAATATAAAAAGATATCCTCTTAAGACACAAGTGCTGAGGGTCAGTTCTTGGAATGAATCCGCAAGGGACTAAAATACAACAAACTAATAAATTCCAAGGATAAGTACCGCGCACCGTTCCAGCAACTTACAGAGCAGCTTGGTGTTGCAATGACTGCAAGAAATATCGAATTATAAACAAAGCTTGCTCTTATGTCTTAGATTGAAGAAATAGGGGGAGATAAGCATTCATATCTGCAGTGGTAGATGATTCTGCCTAACTGACAGTATGTGCTTGAGTGGGTGAATGGGGAAAAAATAAAATAAATGCTTCTCACAATGAACCTTCAGCAAGCTTATAGTTTCCAAGGGGGAGACACCCTCCAATAGGGAGGGAAACTCACTAACATATAACTCCTGGTCATATACCGATATTTCGAAACTTGGTGGTTTCTCCTCAGTGACCGCGGAAAGTGGTAATTTGACTCCTCTGCCTTTTCAGTTTTAAGAAGAATGCAATCCCAAAAAAGGCTGGTGTGCAACACCGCAGTATGTTTTATATTTTCTACTTTTCACAAGAAAATGTAGCTTGTTTTGCTCTTTCATGATTTTCTTTGTTTTTTCTTTTGCTTCTTAGGTGGCTCCTTTGTGGTTTTTTGAAAACTCGACGGACATACTGCGGTGTTGCACACCAGCCTTTTTTGGGATTGCATTCTTCTTAAAACTGAAAAGGCAGAGGAGTCAAATTACCACTTTCCGCGGTCACTGAGGAGAAACCACCAAGTTTCGAAATATCGGTATATGACCAGGAGTTATATGTTAGTGAGTTTCCCTCCCTATTGGAGGGTGTCTCCCCCTTGGAAACTATAAGCTTGCTGAAGGCTCATTGTGAGAAGCATTTATTTTATTTTTCCCCATTCACCCACTCAAGCACATACTGTCAGTTAGGCAGAATCATCTACCACTGCAGATATGAATGCTTATCTCCCCCTATTTCTTCAATCTAAGACATAAGAGCAAGCTTTGTTTATAATTCGATATTTCTTGCAGTCATTGCAACACCAAGCTGCTCTGTAAGTTGCTGGAACGGTGCGCGGTACTTATCCTTGGAATTTATTAGTTTGTTGTATATATATATATATATATATATATATATATAATATATATTATTATATAACAAACCAATAAATTCCAAGGATAAGTACTGAGCACCGTTCCAGCAACTTACAGAGCAGCTTGGTGTTGCAATGACTGCAAGAAATATTGAATTGTAAACAAAGCTTGCTCTTATGTCTTAGATTGAAGAAATAGGGGGAGATACGCATACATATCTGCAGTGGTAGATGATTCTGCCTAACTAACAGTATGTGTTTGAGTGGGTGACTGGGGGGAAAAATGCTTCTCAAAATGAGCCTTCAGCAAGCTTACATTTCTCCAAGAGGGAGAGACATCCTCCAATAGGGAGGGAAACTCACTAACATATAACTCCTGGTCATATACCGATATTTCGAAACTTGGTTGTTTCTCCTCAGTGACCGCGGAAAGTGGTAATTTGAATCCTCTGCCTTTTCAGTTTTAAGAAGAATGCAATCCCAGAAAAGGCTGGTGTGCAATACCGTAGTATGTTTGTTGAGTTTTCAAAAAAAACAACAACCAAAGGTGCCATCTAAGAAGCAAAAGAAAATCATGAAAGAGCAAAACAAGCTACATTTTCTTGTGAAAAGTAGAAAATATAAAAAAAGATATCCTCTTAAGACACAAGTGCTGAGGGCCAGTTCTTGGAATGAATTCGCAAGGGACTAAAATACAACAAACTAATAAATTCCAAGGACCAGCCGCCGTTGCGAAGTGGTTAACGTCGCGGACTCCCGGCTGGGAGGTCGTGGTTCGAATCACATCAGAAGTCATGTGGTTTTTTTCTGCCCCGACCGGCTCCTACCCAGAGTTGAGTTTGCTGCGGACTCAGTTGGGAAGACTGGGACCACACAGTCGAGTTTCATCCACTTAATGGATGCGTTTCTGAGAGTGTTGCTCAAATTTCATGACCAACACTGCAGGTGCCTTTATCTCTCAGGCCTGGTTGACGCCGGGATATATTATGAAAGGAAGCGTAGAGTACAGCCCTCTCATGTAGTCTCAGACCGAAACGGAAATCCGTAGCATCATCTTAATCATCCTCATTCTCATCGATCAGCATAAAAAAAAAATGTCTCAAATTCTGTGGCCCTTCATGCCCTGCTCTCATGGTGACCTCAATTTCGATGTCCTCTCCACGACTGTGACCTTGGTTTGGTTCCGTCGAGGTCACCGGTATCGGTGAGTCCATGGGGGCTGTCGTTGGACGAACGTGGTGGCGCCCTCCGGAGGGAGAGCTCACTCACGCCGGCTCAGCGACTAAGCAATTATTGTCATCAGTAGGGGGTTAGTAGGTGGTGTCCTGCGTATGTTAGATCAGAACAGGCGCCACTGAACACCACCGAAGTGACTCGGCAGCAGTGCAGTGTCTCCTCCGGTGGGTTGCCTCTTGACGACTTGACATTGACTGCTTCCTGTGGATTGCCGGTGCCAGGGCTGCGGCGGGGCCGACAGGGCTGTGGCTGTGGACGGGGTGTCGGAATGAGCGGCGTGGGTGCACTGCCTCTGAGGTGGCACAGAGAGTGGGACAGCAAAAAAAAATAAAATAAAATAAAATAAAATAAATTCCAAGGATAAGTACTGAGCACCGTTCCAGCAACTTACAGAGCAGCTTTGTGTTGCAATGACTGCAAGAAATATTGAATTGTAAACAAAGCTTGCTCTTATGTCTTAGATTGAAGAAATAGGGGGAGATGCGCATACATATCTGCAGTGGTAGATGATTCTGCCTAACTAACAGTATGTGCTTGAGTGGGTGGCTGGGGGGAAAAATGCTTCTCAAAATGAGCCTTCAGCAAGCTTACATTCTCCAAGAGGGAGAGACATCCTCCAATGGGGAGGGCAACTCACTAACATATAACTCCTGGTCATATACCGATATTTCGAAACTTGGTTGTTTCTCCTCAGTGACCGCGGAAAGTGGTAATTTGACTCCTCTGCCTTTTCAGTTTTAAGAAGAATGCAATCCCATAAAAGGCTGGTGTGCAATACCGTATTATGTTTGTTGAGTTTTCAAAAAACCAACCAAATCAACACCAAGCTGCTCTGTAAGTTGCTGGAACGGTGCTCGGTACTTATCCTTGGAATTTATTAGTTTGTGTGTATTTTAGTCCCTTGCGGATTCATCCCAAGAACTGGCCCTCAGCACTTGTGTCTTAAGAGGATATCTTTTTTATATTTTCTACTTTTCACAAGAAAATGTAGCTTGTTTTGCTCTTTCATGATTTTCTTTTGCTTCTTAGATGGCACCTTTGGTTGGTTTTTTGAAAACTCAACAAACATACTACGGTATTGCACACCAGCCTTTTCTGGGATTGCATTCTTCTTAAAACTGAAAAGGCAGAGGAGTCAAATTGCCACTTTCCGCGGTCACTGAGGAGAAACAACCAAGTTTCGAAATATCGGTATATGACCAGGAGTTATATGTTAGTGAGTTTCCTTCCCTATTGGAGGATGTCTCTCCCTCTTGGAGAATGTAAGCTTGCTGAAGGCTCATTTTGAGAAGCATTTTTCCCCCAGTCACCCACTCAAGCACATACTGTTAGGCAGTATCATCTACCACTGCAGATATGTATGCGTATCTCCCCCTATTTCTTCAATCTAGGACATAAGAGCAAGCTTTGTATATATATATATATATATATATATATATATATATATATATATATATATATATATATATATATATATATATCTGCAACTGGATGTTGTGTTGTGGATTAGTGTTTGACTTAAAACCGGTTGCTAGAAAGATGTTGTTGCTTTAACGTTGTTCCTATGGTTAAATTGAAGCATGCGGCTATCGAAATATCTCTAAATGTATCTGCTGATGCGGTTCTCCCGAAACTTAATTTTACCCATATAGTCGTTTCAGTATGTATGTATAAATGGGACGAGAACAAGTATGAAACGTTCTCTGACCTGATGCATAATGAAAATGTGAAAAATATAATGGACAAAGCTGTATCACTTATTGAAATTGATATAAATCAAGCACTAAGCAAATTCAACGATTGGTTTACATATGCTGGTGAATGTATAAAAAAAAACTATACATGTTGGGTCAGAAAAGAGAAAAAGATGGTACGATCTTGAATGTAAACAGACTAGGACTCTTTTGCGCAGGAAACTGCACCAGTTCGGCAGATCTCACCTCGATATCGACAGAATAGCTTATTCCGAGAAAAGAAGGCAGTACAAAAGCTACTTGAATGTAAAAAGAAATCTTACAAGGAAAATGCTTTGCATTCCTTGCACGACAATTTGAATAACCCAAGAAAGTTTTGGGATACAGTCCGTTCTGCATCACCCTCAGTTAGTGGACAAAACACAATAACTAAAACTGAATGGTTCGAGCATTTCACCAATCTTTTCAATGCCAGTCGCAATGACCGTAGCGATGATGGTAGCATTGAGGGTAATGAAGATGCTAATTGTGATGCTGATTATGCAGCCCAAGTAACATTTAACTGTGACACACTGCATGAGGCAATCACTACAGGAGAAATTCGGGAGGCAGTACAAGCACTCAAAAATCGAAAAGCTGCAGGTCCGGATGGTCTTATAGAAGAGTTTTATAAAAACAAAAATTTAAAAAAAAATGTATAGAACATATTTTGTCTTTCCTATTGAAATGCTTCAACTACCTGTTTGATCATGGATTGTTTCCAGATGAATAGTCTTTGTAAATCATCCAGCCCCTGCATAAAAAGGGGGACTTAAACATTCCTGACAATTATTGAGGAATCTCACTTCTTAATATTTGTAGTAAACCGTACAGCTTTATATTAAACAAACGTATCTCAAGATGGATTGATGTAAATGGCATTCTTGGCGAGGAGCAAGCTGGGTTTAGGGAGAGTTATTCCACAGCAGACCATGTTTTCACTTGTTCGCTATGGCTCAAAAGCAACTTTTGAGGCATAGAAAACTTTACGTGGCATTTATAGATTTCCGCAAAGCTTTCGACACTGTGTGCAGAGGGAACTTATGGGCTGTTCTACGCAAGTCTGGATTGCAAGGCAAGATATTTAATGCTCTAAGATCGATTTATCATGTCGTTAAAGCAACATGTGTCCATGGCGAATTAACTGATGCATTTATGTGCCCACGAGGCTTGAAGCAGGGAGAGGTGTGTTCACCAGTTCTTTTCTCCTTATTCATAAACGAGCTCACAAAAGACGTTGTTAATTCTGGCCGGCATGGTATCCAGTTGTCCCCAGACTTTATCCAAATATTGATACTGTTATTTGCTGATGACGTGGCATTAACATCTGACAGCATCATTGGCCTTTAGACACAGCCGAACGTCCTGTCTGATGTAGCAGAACGCCTGGGTCTTATTGTAAATATGGACAAATCAAATGTTGTTATTTTCCGTAACGGTGGACACTAGGCGGCGAATGAAAAATGGTGGTTTAATGGAAATGAACTTAAAATTGTGAACATGTACAAGTACCTGCGCATTTATTTGTCAACAAGAGTTTTATGTATACAATGTCCGATCTTGCTGAAAGAGCCAAGAAGGGAACACTTGTATTGATAACAATGTTGTGGTCCATAGGTGAACACTCACCAACGATCTTTTTTTAAGCTTTTTGA
>CM031626.1:16333704-16381204 GCA_018398815.1 Conus ventricosus | reverse complement strand
TCATACTCTCCGTCAAAACTTGTTCAGTATAATAAAACCCTATGAGGCCTAAATGTGTAAGATTAATCCAATTCAGTTCTGTAAGATTGTTTCTATTTAAGTCAACAGTGATTTTGTTGCTTGTTGTTATGATCTTAATATCCTCACCATTGTGAAGAACGACGATGGTAACTTTAAGACGTTTAACGTCTAAGTTTTGCCAGCTAATATTAATTCCTTTTATAAGGACGTCACTAACGCCCACAACCCCGTCCCTCTCCACATCTTTAAAGACAGAAATTTCAAATATCATTGTGAACGTGTCTCCTAATTTCTGCTTGGAAAGAACTGTAATTTTGTAGAAGCTTTCTTTAAAACCGTTTCTCTTCTGTGGAGGATGTACTGTTTTTCCCATACGGCGTTATTTCAATCTCTTTCCGACTATTGTCGTCCGGCATAAGACTTACATGTAAAGGGCCAGAGTTGAATGCTTTTCTGAAACTTTTTTGACGGCTAAAAAATGTAAATGGGCTTATGAATTCAAATTTTATTTCCCATTCTAAATATGGTTTAAGTGCCATTTGCTGTCAGGTTTTCGAACTATTTTATATTCATACTGGCCAACATTATTTGCTTCTACATTGCGCAGTTGTTCTAGTTTAGGAAACTTTTGTTGTCGCTAACCTCTTTGCGTTTATAATCACCATCTTTAGTGTACTCAAAACCATACAAAGGCCCCTATCTCCCATTTGTTCAAAGTTGCAACGTCTGAAAGGTTTTTTTAATTCTAGGTTATACCCCTTTAAAGGTGCAATTTTAACCCCCGGTTTTTCCCCCGCGCGCATTTTTTTTTAAAACAATTATTATTTTATTTCCAAAAAAATGTGGGTTACACATTTCACGATTTTCCCTGTTTTGTCTGCAATTTTTTTAATTAAATGATCCCCCCTCCACAAACTAATTTTTTTAAAACTAAAAATTGGGAATTGTTAATTTCATAATCGAATAGCAGCTTTCCCGGGGGAAGAGCTTTAAAAAACTTTGAGGGCCTTCCCATTAGTTTTCATCAGTGGCTTAGCTCATAAAAATGAACATAGGAAATGAAGAAAATGCAAGTCGAGGGGGTTTTCTCCCTCTAAAAGTTTTTTTTTGGTGAATCTAAATCTTAATTGTCAGCTGCAAACCCCTAACATTTTGCAGTTTTATCGAAATAGTAACCCCCTTCTTCTCAGGCTTGAATGTTAACATTTTTTTTTGATTTGCATTGTTAATTTTGAGGTAATGTAAAGTTATCATTGCTTCTTTTAGTGAGAAAAACCCCGTAAAACCATCGGTATTGTTAACTGGAAACTTTGGCCCCGTTTTGTAACTTTTAAAACCCTTTTATTTTTCCCTTTTGGTTTTTCTTTATTAAACCATACGACTTGTAGAATTTTTCATGGAGCGGGGCCCCGTTCGCTTCCGCAATTGTTTTCAATAGCAGTTCTAAAAAAAAAAGGATTTTTTTGGTGTTTTGTTACAAACTTTTAAAAAACAAAAAAAAAATGGCGCGTTCAAATATACTGTTGAAAAATTTTTCTTTTGGGCCCCCTCAATTTTAAAAAAATAAAAACCAACTGATACTCTTGACTTTCTGTGACTCAGACTGACCCTTTAAAGAAAAGGTGAGTACCCCCTTTAAGCAGTATCTTAACCCCCCTATTAAAAAAGACTACATCGCGAAAGTGGGGTTCAGTCACCGAGCAGTTTTATAAAACCAGTTAAACTTTGTTTTGGGTTTTGTGCATCAATGGGTTGTGGGTATGTAGTGATCTTTTGAGCATCCTGTCTTTGGTGAGGTTGTGTATAGATTTCTTTTTTATTTACCTTCGAGTATATTGACTGAACTGCAAGCACCTTACCAAATGAAAAACCCGTTTAACCCATTCAGCACAGAATAGACATGAAGGCTTTTAAAGGATCTGAAAAACGAATTCAATATAATGTTAAGACAGACTTTAGACAAAATTTGGGCCCCGAAAATCTGGTTTATGCACCCCTTTTTATTGGGGGGGCACAGAAAGTATAACTATGGGGAACCTTCCTTACACTCTTTCTCTTCAGGCACAGGCGTTCACCTCGGGTTATAGAGCAAGGCATAAAAACAGCAGGACAACATTTATCTTGACATTTAAGGGCCTAACTAAAAGCAGGAAATAGAACAAATAAACGCTCTTTCGTACTTCGTTTGGTGTTTGCTGGGTTGCAAGCACAAACGAGTCGAGCATAATGCCCTTTCTAGGTTTTGATGCGCAAAAACAATCTAGAAAATTTAGGGACGCCATTAATTTACAGTTGTTTACCTTGGGAGTAAAAAAAGGGGGTTTCCAAAATGTTTTAAATAGAAAGATCAAAAGTAGATTTTGCTTTTGGCGCTGGTTTTCATGCTGCCTTCTGACCTCAGCCCCAAATAGGCCAATAATAAACTACAATAATGAAATCCTTGTGGAGGAATGAACAGAAGGTCGGAAAAACAAAATAAATTTGAGCCAGAAATATTGCAAGCAGTAAAAAAAAAGAGGGCCCCCCCCCAAAAATAAGTACCCAATCCCGGGCCCCAAACCCCAAAAGGCCCGTTGAAGCCCGGACTCTGTTCGGTGACCATGAATAGAAAGACGACTTGTTCTTGGATTAAGGCATAGGATTTCGGTCTTTATCTTACTAAATATTAACCCAATATTAAGGAACAAGTCCATAAGTGTGGGCCCATAAACCCCAAACTACTTTGCTTGCAGTAGACAAAAGCCAGTAACAATATCCTAATTACCCGGCAAACCCTCCTGGCTTTACTGGCAATTTTTTTTAATAAACCGAAAGATGATCAAGCTGTTTTTTCACCCATGATTTATCGGCGGCGATGGAGGCGTGGTGGTGGAGGCCTGGGGATTTGGCCTCCCCCGCCACCTGAAATGAAAACACCAGTGTACTTATTGAAAATCCTAAGGGTTATAACGTCGCAAATGTGAACCCTTTTCCTTCTAACAGTGTTCCTTTTGTTTGCCAGTGTCGTGTCTTCATTAAAATTCTTTGGATGTTTTTCTTATTCATTATTGAGTTCGTAATTGTTCTCGGTTGTAGACAACATTTCTGTCTTGCGATCTCTCTTGTTCAAGATTTTTAGTTTTTGGGGTTTTTTCTTTCTTTTATCAGGCCCAAAGTGGCGTCATCAGCCTCAACGGTTTTTCTTTTTCTCTTTTTATATGTATCTATTTCCCCCGTTTTGCAAAATTTGTTTTTTTAATTGCCTCTAATGGTTTTTTTAAAGCTGATCAAGGGCCGTATTTTCTCGCATGGGTAGTGGCGAGTGTGTATAGTCTTTAATGCTGTTTCTTCGAAAAACGGGTTTTTGTTTATTGCATTTATTAATTGTTGCTGATTGATTTAATTCTTTAAGTTCCATGTTTTGCATTTGGTTATCGGGGGGAGTCCTGCAGTGTGTTTTGAATTTTTGAAACAGCCCCCCCATCTAATTTTTGGTTTGTAATGCCAAGGCGTTTTTTGTTCGCTTACCCCGGGCCCTTTGTCTAATTGTACTTTTTTTAAAAAAACTTTGATGAGTCGGTTTTTTGTTAAGCTGAACAAGTTGTCCTTTGTGCCCCTCACAAAAAAATGGTCATCTTTTACTTCAAAATCTTAGGGCTATAAATTCGGGGGGTTTTTGGGCCTACACTTTGGGTTAAATGATCTGACCTTACTTTCTGTTAATTCAGCCGAAATGAGGGGCCCGGGAGCGATGCTGTATTAAAGGATCATTTCATCATGTCGTCTCCAGGATCAAAATCATCAAAATTTATTTCAATGCTGCCGTTTCTTTAATAATTAAAACTTTTTTTTTTGTTTTATAAAAAATGTCACAAAGCATATGGCTCGATTCTTAAAGCATAGAAGGCTGAAAGACCCCTTTGGCGTGAAGGGAAATAAGCGGAATATTACTGTTCCAAATAACCCATTCATTGATGCGGATCAAATTCTTACTGAAAAATTTCCGGCCTGGAGCAGTTGGAAGTGATTGTCCCAGGCTCTGCCGTCTTACTTTCAAAATAGTACTGCTTAAACAAAAGCCCAAAAAAGGGACAGTTGTACAGAATCGGGGCGGGCAATCGTTAAGAAAATTTTAAAAAACTTGAGGGGAAGAAATATTTTCTTTACAAAAGCAGACATTTTTTTAACCTTTTCTGATTATGGCTAACCGGGAGCGAAAAAGCTGATCTTGCTTTTTAAGGGAAATCAAAAATGAAGAGTAAAAACACGAATAGGCGCCGCAGGCTAAAGAGGGCAAAGGTATTTTAGCTGTAAGCTATGCTATGGCAATGCTTTTTCATCCCTAGATTTGAGTGTTAAAAGGAAAACCCCCATACTTTAAGGACGTTAAAAGACAGATTGCATATGAACAAACTTTTAATGACTCAAATATTTTTTATATTAGCCCCCGAAGCAAGTACAGCATTTTGACATTCGCTGGGGTTTGACTTTGTTAGCACCCCTAATTTAGCAAGGCAAATTTGAGAAACAATTCAGTCAAAATTAGCAATATATTACGAAAAAGTGATTTTTTCATTCTAAAAAATCCTAAAAACAGGGCAACATATTGGAATTTTTGTTTGTGCCACAGCAAAGATCGCTTAAAATATTTTATTGCTGTGTGAAAATGAAGGACCATTGAAAGGGCAAAATGAAAAAATTTTTTTTAAAACCAAAATAAACAAAAGTGCAATGTCAATTTAGGGTAGTCCTAACCAAATCTACGCGCGGGCTTAAAACCTTATCGCATTTTGATGAAATAAAAAAACTGTTTGGGGCGGGAGGGTAGAAATCCCACAGTTGACCCTTTTGTCTAAAGATTACATCTTACAGTGTTAGACTTGTATTATTTAAAACGAAAAACGGTTTTTTGGATTGACTAAGGGCAACGGAGGATAATCAGTTACTGGAAGCGGGGAGAAAAACGTTAGAGACATATAAAAATTCAAAATTTATAAAGAAAAAGAGGTCGATAAACCCCTTCGTGTATTTGTTTTTAATAATGATTTCGCAGTAATATTTAAGAAACAGATAAAGTATACAATATAAAATTTTTTTTTTTTTTTAAAAAAGCATGTCTGTTCAGGTTTATCCAAAAGTGCCTTTCAGCGCCAGATCGCCCAAAAGAAGGGATAGTAGAAAGCCCTAACATAAAAACCTTTAGATTAACCAAATTACAAAATGCAACAAAAAATGAGCAGGACCTTTCAAAATAAGCAAAACCAAACGAAGGGATTCTGCTCCTTTAAAGCTATTACTAGTTTTACGGTGCATCGATTTAGGCTCTATCGGCAGGAACGGTGTAGGTCTTTTTTGCAAAGGCATAGGGGGCCCCGCAGCTTTACCCCTTTGGCGGTTTGTCTTTAGCTCTTGGCCCGTGTTCTTAGCGTAGGGCTGCTGGCAAAAATTAAAAAAATAAACTGAAAAGCCACAGTTGGTTCAACTAATAACAGCTAAACTTAGCCCTTTAAAAATGACAATAAAAAAGCGCTAGTTGACTCAAAATCACGGATGAAAAATTTTTTAAACGTTTACAGGCCGATTTTTGATGTACAAAAGACAAAAGTTTTGATCTTTAAGAAAGGCGAGGACAAGTTTTTTCAACAGCAGACGCCGAGCGATAAAAAAGGAATGCTTTAAAAAAAGTACAAAACATTTTAAAATTGTTCTAAACAGTCGCAATAACAAAGCCAAAGGGTGTTTAAATTTAGTTTATGGCCAAGCACAAAAAGACCGTTGATATTGATTTTGATTAATTTTTTTTTTTAAATTTAAATAAATATTTTGGTTGAAAAGAAATCAAAATGGAAAAATATAGAATCCAGTGAATTTTTTTTTAAAGGGAAAGCTCGAGAAAGAGCGTTTTCAAGGCTTTAAATGATATTGATCTAAAGTCATTGATCCAGCAACGTGCGGGAAGGTTGTACATGCAATTTTTAAGTTCCAAGTAAACAACAATAGCCCCCCAGTTAAAGTAATGTTAGCTGTTTTAAACGCTAGTAAAATAATGAAAAAAATCTAGAAGTCTGGGTCTCGACTAAACAACAGTATTCTTTCTCTAAGGGTTAACACTGGGTGGGCAACGAACTGCTTACACGTTTGATGTGGCCCCTGAAGAAGCCAAAAAAGAGGGCTTTGGTTTGGGCAGGGGCGAAATCTTAGAGATCAGATTAAAACGTCTAAAATATGGCCCATTGTTGGCAAGGCTTTCATTCCACTACCCCCAGATTATTGCAAAAAGAGCAGTTTAAACATACAAAATACAGACAACAAAGTTTTATGTGGTGTGTTCTGCAAGGCTGCTTATATCCCCAAAAACGCAGAGGGGTGTCTAACTATTGGGGGTTACCTCAATGTCTTAACTTTAGTGGGGTGTCCTTTCGTTATGTAGACCCAAAATTTATCAGTTTTTAAAAACAAAAAAAACCAAAAACTGTCAATATTACACAGGGGATGAAGAAACAATCTCAGCCGATTAAATGTCCAAGAAAAAAATCCAAGATTGGCGAAACCCGACAAAAATTATGTTGACTTACTATGATGTTTTCGCCGCGGGGCTACCGCATTACATTTATACAACAAGAGTAGATTATTGGCGCATTTCAAAAAAAAAAAAAACAAGAATTCTGCAGAAAAAAGTTTTTTCAAGAATTCATCTGTTAAGCCCCGAGCGAACATATAAAAATTGTAGTAGCCCCGTTGACTGTAATACGAACTATTACGCCCCAGAAGGCAGTAAAGTTTGTTTTTAAAACTGGAAAAAGGATGCAAAATTCTCCATTGTTGTTTTCGCGACTTCATATCATTGTTCCTTATGAAGGGAACCCCCCAGGACTTCCAAAAACAGCCTTTGTGGTAATCATCAGATTTTTCTTTGCTTTCATTGTTGTCGGTGGGGCGTCATTCAACGCCAGAATTATACAGAGGACAAATGCGGCAGAAGATTTTACGCGCATGCAAAAAGTGGTAATGACTTTTAATAATCTGAATTTATCTGAAAATCATAATGACGCCTGAAAACCAAAAACGTATGACTCAGCCACACATGGTTTTGGGTTTGTGGGTTTAAAATCGGTGAAGAAGCAACAAATACAGTAAGAGCCATGATCACATTTGCGGGAAAGTTTAAAGGAACACACCCGTAAAAAGAAAATCTTCAACTAAAGTTTGACCCAAAGAATGGAAGTGCCTTATTTTTTTCAAACTTGCGAGGTTCGATTTCACCCTTTTAAGAAAGCTTGACAAGCCCTTTTGGGTGTATGATTGCCAGTCTCAGAAAAATACATGTGTTTCACTTTAAAAACAGTCTTTTTATGACCTTTTGCAGCCATGATGGGTCATTAAGTCCCGGTATGCCTTAAAGTCTGTCCAATACGGAAAAATTTTTGACCAACACTCGTTAGAAAGGGTGTTTACCCTTATGAATACTGAACAGTTGGGAAAGGTTTGACGAAGATACACTTTCCCCCAAAGGCGCGTTCTTTTTAGTCTTAGGGAAAGGGTGTCAGTGACTCCCATTACCCGCATGCTCAAGATGGTGGCAAAGTTAGGTGTAAAACATTGGGGGGACTACATGACTCCTACCCAATGGCTGATACATGTTTTTTGGCGGATATTTTTGAAAAATTTTAGAAAGACCCCGCATGAACATTATAGCCCATCCCGCGCATTACTTTTGCGCCCCGGGTGAGTTGGGATGCTTTCTTAAAGTTTACTGGGGTACAGATTGATTTATTTTCTGACCTACCAATGATTCAGATGATTGAAAACGGATTGCGTGGGGAATTAGTATGGCGTCGCATCATTACTGTAAAGCAAACAACAAATACTTAGATGATTATGATCCAAGTAAAAGGTCTAACTATCTTATGTATTTAGACGCAAACAATCTGTATGGATGGGCAATGGCCCAATCACTTCCATTACGTAACTTTAAAATGTACACAGGCGGCGATCCGAATAATATTCAAAAGGCATTAAAGTGGTTGGGCAGTTTAACGCCTGATCAACAGCGTGGTTTCATTCTAGAAGTTGATTTAGAATATCCTCATGAACTCCATGACCTGCATAATGACTATCCATTAGCAGCAGAAAGCCTAAAGATGAATCCAACAGAACCACCTAAACTTGTGCCTAATCTTCGAGGCAAAAAAAATTATGTCTGTAAGACATGGGTTGAAGTTGACAGCTGTTCATCGTATAATTGCTTTTGATCAAGAACAGTTCATGAAACCATACATCATGAAGAACACTGATCTCAGAACTAAATCCGCAGATGCTTCAGAAAAAGACTTTTTCAAGTTGATGAACAACAGCTGTTTCGGAAAGACTATGGAGAATCCGCACAAGCGTAAAGATGTCAGATTGGTCACCAAAGAGAATGAAGCAATTAAGCTGACTTCAAAACCTAATTATCAGGACTTTAGAAGATTTCATGATCAGCTTTTTGGCATAATGATGAAAAAAAAAGAAAGTCAAATTGGACAAACCTGTATTTATTGGGTTTACCGTTTTAGAATTATCAAAGCTTTTGATGTTAGAATTTCTTTATGACTACTTTAAACCCTTGTATCCAGAGTCCAGAGTACTTTACACAGATACAGATAGTTTTGTTATAGATATCCCTACTGAAGACATCTATAAAGACATGGAAACCGAAGTAGCTAAAGGGCATGCGGGATGGTACGATACATCTGATTACCCTAAAGATTCGCCTTTACATTCAATTACTAATAAGAAGGTTTTAGGAAAGATGAAGGATGAATTATCTGGAAAGGTGATTAAGGAGTATGTGGGGTTAAGGTCGAAAATGTACAGTATTTCGAGCCAGGAGAAAATCATTAAGAAAGCAAAGGGAATATCTCGCAGTGTTGTGCAGTCAAACATATCACATGACAACTACAAAGAAGCATTGTTTGGTAATAAGACTTTTCATCATGACAACGTAAAACTGCGATCTAATCTACATGAGATCAACACAACAGTTGTAACAAAGAAGTCGTTAGATAGAACAAACACAAAACGTGTGTTTGTTAATCCAGAGTTTTGATATGCAATCGGGCACTGGAGGACCGCATAAACAGGAGGGTTTATATTTTTCATCAACTTTTATTATAAGATCAATCATAGCTTCATCAATTCATTTAAATCTTTTCTCATGTTGCTTGATGCGTTCGAATTTTTTTTATTATTTCAAGATATTCTTTTTCCCAATTTGGGGGTTTGAGTTGTAGGTGATCTGGATGATTTAGCATGCATTGATTAATCCCCGAAAATGTTTCTTTAATAGCATTACACGATGAAATGATTCCGTATCATTTTCAAGGTCTCTTCCTTTACCATTCTTGTTTCGTTCTGCACTTCCTTCTGAGCTTCCATTTTAAACTCAAATATTTTACGTAAATTAATTAAAGCGGAACTGTGTCTGGTGGGATTTATCTGCAGTTCTTCTTTCACAAAAGATCTTTGAGGAGCTGGTTGTTTTGTTGTGTCAGTTTCTCGTAAATAATACACGGGCGGATTCATTTTTACAATTCTTTTTATTTCATATGGATCAACACTCCAAACTGGATCTGTTGCCCTGATGCGAGTGTCCCCTTCTGCTTCCCCGGTAAATAAAGGTACCTTACTTTTAAACCAAACGGTAATAGTTTGCCGGATGAGACTCTCCTTCAACAACATTTATTGTTTTTCTTTTGATTGCTTGTACTGGTTTTAGTCCTTTAAATTCTTCATTATTCATTGCGCGCAAAACTGAGGGCAGTCTTCTCTAACCATTCTGTGTGCGAGAATTGTCACATCAGCTCTGTGTGATACTGGTAGGAAAAAAGTCTTTCAGCTAACTGTTTGTTAAAGTTTTCAACTAAAGCCTGTGATCTGTGAACTCCGGAATGCCTCTTTTAATGGTAACTCTATGTTTTAACAATAATTGATTCACTTGGCCTTTAAATTCTTTTCCATCATCGACTTGAATCATGCGAGGATAAGTTAGCGGGCCTCGTTGGTATATCAGTTGTATGGCAACAGCAACAGCAGAAGCACTCTTTTGTGTTAATGGTTCCGCATCTTTATATCTTGAAGCTATGTCAATGACTGTGAGCGCGTACTTAAACCTTTTTCGTCTATATCGTATCGGAGGGTAAATATAGAAGGTCCATTTGATGGGTGTCGTTCGGTATTGTGTTCACAAAGTGTGGTCTCTGTATTCGTTTAGGCGCAGGTAAATAAATTTGCCAAATCGCTTGTTTAGATAACCATTCTTTTGCTGTTTGTTCACTAACCCCCGCTGCTTGGCTTAGCTTTTTAATTGCCGTGATTCCCTTCCAATATCCTTTGGGCGAATAATAGATTTTGTTCATTTTTTATTCAGCCAATATTATGCGCAACAAAATACACAACATTCATACCAACGACAATAAACCCGATTTCTTGCATCTTTTGTTTTTCTGATGGCTGATAAAAGTCACTGAATTTTGGTGGGGCAATGTCTCGATTGGTTTGCCTGTACAAGATAATATTCTTTTATTGCCTGGTCAACATTTTTAAATGTGTAAGCTGCATGTCCCTGTTTTTTCAGTTTGTCGTTAATAAAATCTAACTGCTCGATTCTCTGCTTTTCATAGCGATCTTGCTGCAGCTAGTTGCTCCACAGCTTTGTTATGTCTTTTTCTCTCGCCGTCATCCCGTAGTTTACTAAATGCGTAATTACTTCCACTAAAAGCAAGCGCATTAACCACAGCGCCGCCTATCATCATTACGAGTGAAGCCATTTTTTATAAATGTATTTTTTTTACATATTTATATTCTCTGGTATTATTCCTTGCTTAACTAGAAAATCTTTCGTAGCAAATGAAGCTGCAATAATAGCAATTAGCTTTGCCGAATCCTCAAAGTCTAGTTTGCCAAGATCTGCTGGTTAATTTTTAACAAGCTTTTACCAAGCATCGTGTATCCTATACTTAGGCCTCCAATAACAGCAGAATGGTATACAAGGTTGGCAACAGTTTTTTCGGTGCTCATTTTAAAAAATAAAATAATTATAATTAATAAAAAACATGAACAGCGATGATCTACTACAGCTACAGGGCGGCCTAAACCTTCCTGAACTTATGAATGACCAAGTTGATGACCAAGCTATTATGCCCAAAAAGGAGAGGCTGTATCTTTGGCAGCATGTGGGAAAACAAAACAGTTCCTCGGAACTGAATTCAGCATAGAACAGATTCGGCAGATGTCGCCACAAGACATTATAAAATATCAGAACAGGTATGAAGCGCAGCTGGGGTCTAGAATGGTGAAAAGTGTGGGGCAAACGGTTCTTAGTTTGTACACTAAACTAGTCAGTAGATTTGCTCCCATTGATTCTGAACAAGATCTTACGTATGATTTAACGCAAGATCCAGTTTTAACAAAGTCATTAGAGTCTCTAGGATGTGATCTATACTACAGATTTGGAACATTGTTATCGCCATTAATCATGGGATTAATAACTTTTAATGATATAGATTTTATTTCCCTTCAAAATGACCGAGCCAGAAAATCAGCAGAATCAGGTGGAGAAAGTAACCAAGCCAGAAAATCAGCAGAATCAGAAAACACTGAATCAGGTGGAGACCAGTGAAAAGCATCCTCATCCTGGGCGTGTTAAAGCAGGAAAAAATTAGCAGAGTGGAACAGACAAAAAAAATTAATGTTACAGAATATAACTCATCATGAAAACATAACGCCGCCAACGCCAGAACAAGTTGATTCAATGCCAGCTATAAAAACTCCATGTGATTCAAGGCCTACAGCACCAAAGTCTTCATGGTATATTGAACTTAAAACTGTTGCCATTTTTGGCGCCCTTGCTGCTGTGGGGGGCGGTTATTACGGTTATAAAATATATACACAATGGCAACAGAAACAAAAGCAATCAAAAAAATCTGAACCACTAAATACAGAAGACAACAGCACGCCAGAACGTCAACAACAAAAGATCATTTGATCCATTTCAGATGGAATAATATTTTAAGAACTTAATTTTAAATTTTTTTGATAAAAATAGAACATGGCGTATTATAAAATGATGGAGTCAATAAATAAAGACATGGAGTCTATAAAAGACATTTCCATAGACCAGAATTGTAATCAATGCGGTTGCTTAGGATGTAAGAACTTCATTAAGATCTATGCTGACCAATCTCGCGCAGAGAACGCCGAGCAAAATATTCTCAGCGATGACGCGTTTTTTGAGGCGTGTGTGTACTATATTAGACATCTACTATTTAAGATAAAAACATAGATTGTATTTTTTTGATAATTATAAGATAACTTGAATAAGAACTTGGTTGTACTTAAAGGATGACTTAGTTATGATCTTGAGGTGACTTAATCAAGAACTTAGAAGTTACTTGATCAAGAACTTATTAAGAACTTGAAGTAACTTAATTAAAAACTTAATTAAGAACTTGGGGCGACTTAATTAAAAACTTAATTAAGAACTTGGGGCGACTTGGGGGTAGGAGTGTGTGTGGTGTACACAGAGCTTTATTATTTGTCATGTGTAACACCACTTGGTGCAAGACGGCGCTTGCGTTTTTGTGATTCATTGGCTCTTTTGTTGCAAGTTCAAAGCAGCCACCAAGTGCATTTAACAAAAGCCTGATTGAATAAAACAAGACAATTGTATAAAGTGCACCCAGCGGCCGTCTGAGACAGCCTTTAAGCAGGTGAATAGGTGAAACGAAGCAGCCAACCACAACAGCAAAAGGCATGGGGCAGGAGTCCAGCAAGTAGGCCACCGTTCACGCGCGTGAACGGCGAAGCATGACGTCAAAGCAGGTGAGGTAAGAACTATTTTTAGAAAACTGTTCGGGGCTTTGTGGGCAGGAGTCCAGCAAACAGGCCACCGTTCACGCGCGTGAACGGCGAAGCATGACGTCAAAGCAGGTGAGGTAAGAACTATTTTTAGAAAACTGTTCGGGGCTTTGTGGGGCAGGAGTCCAGCAAGTAGGCCACCGTTCACGCGCGTGAACGGCCTATTTTTAGGCTGTGCTTTAGCAGTTGCCTTCCGCCGTTAACGATTACTGGGATTGCTGGAGCTCGCTTGTCATTGCTATGTGCGGATCTTGTTTCCAGTACTGTGCAAATTCCGGCACTTGCAGCATGGTTTTAATTTCATTCAGCTTGCTAAAAATGAAACGAAAGGGAAGGCCTACAGCATAAAACCTTGGATATCCAAAAAGAACACTTGCAACAGCACGTAATTTTCGTACGTGTACATCAGAATACCCGGTTTTTGCTTTCAACCAAACAGCCCAAGTTTCCTTTATTCTCCCTTCTTTCCTTTCATTTTCCTGCCATTGTTTACACAAATTCAAAAAGTAACCAAACTGAATGTAAATTAACAAGGACTGTGCATCTTGCCTCCTCAAATTTCTCATCCCTTTTTGTAGTCTTTCTACAATTTCAGCTTCATTTGCTGTTTTCGGAAAATATCTGATCAGTAAAAGCTTATCTGAAAATAGCTGATTGAAACGTCAGCCTGATTTGCCATAAGATAGCATGTAATTCTTGCGGCGTTGAAAGATTTGTTCTCCTTTTTTGTTCTCCTTTCTTTTCTTTTAACAATTGCTCAAGCTTTCTTTTAGGCTTCTGTGGCAAATCCTGTGGTCCTTCCTTTTTAATCTTTTCAATTATTTCTGTCATTTTTTTTAAAGTAGTCTTGATTCTCTTGCAAAATAAACATTTCTTCTTCAGTCCACAATTCCGTTGGTGTTGGCGGTGGTAATGGGAGATTTTGAGCTTGTTGGAAAGTTGTGGCTGATTCCATGTCTTCCACACCCAAATAATTTAATCTATAAAGTTTGTTGAAAAGGTATTTGTGATTCAAGAACTTTTTCTAACACAGAATCCACACTGTCTTATGAAACTGCAGCTATATTTTGTGCCATATGCAAACACTTCTCTCGCAAAAAAAAAGCACCGTCTTCACACCACCACAGCACTAGGAAAAATGAACAACACAAGTGCTGGGCGGAAATGTCGTCACTACTAATCAGCTGATTCTATCTAGTCTTATGATTGGCCGGCCGTGACATCAGCCCATCGCGTGATCCGAAAATCGTCATGTCCGGCCACGTAGTAAGTAATCGGATAGTGCAGAGTCCTTAGGTAGGCCGGCAACTAGCAATTAAAGGCTTACCTGCCCCCACCGTTTGTATATGGGGCGCGTTCAGCCACGGCTGCTTTTCCCCTACGTTACTCTATGGGGCGTGTTCAGCCGCGGCTACTTTCCCCTACGTTTTTAGTTATTAAAGTGTTACTTGTCAGAGAACAGGGAAACACAGGGTCAAGGTCGGCCGCTCGAAACCGGTTAAGACCGGTTGAGAGCGGGTGAGCTTGACCCCGTGTTTCCCTGTTCTCTAAGGTTTTGTAAATTATGTCAGCAAGTTTGATGCAGTTTGTCTAGTAGAGACTTTCGTTGATACAGTTTCCTTTCTCAGTGATGTCTTTCAATTGCATGATTATTTTTTCGCTACTGCACATCAGATAGGCCCTGGTAGAAAATCAGGCGGCGTGATCGTTCTTGTAAAGAAAACTTTATCCCAGTACTGTAAACAGATTGAGTGTTTGCTACCAAACATTGTTTGCTGTAAATTTTCCAAACAGTTATTACTTTCAAAACATGATGTTGTTATGGTATGGACATACGTTCATCCTCAAAATTCGACTTGGTATCAGCAGGCTAAAATAGACTGTGGCATTTCAAACTTAGATACGTGTTTGACAAATGTATTACAAAAGTATAAGGAGGTGCATTTTATCATATGTGGGGATTTAAATAGTAGGGTAGGAGTGTCTTATCCGGTCGCCCCAGTCTTGGACTTTGATCGTGAACCATGGAGAGAGGATTGAAGATGTATATACTGGACCTGAAAGACAATCACAAGACAAATATACAAATCTCTTTGGGTCTCACTTATTAACTTTATGTGAAGGCTATGACTTAGCCATTTTAAATGGTTTTTGTGATGGGGATAGAGAGGGGAAATTTGCTTTCGTTTCTATGTGTGGAAACAGTGTAATAGACTACATGTGATGTTCGCATGATTTGTTACAATTTGACCTTCATTTGTGTGTTGGGAAGGAAGTCCTGTCTCAGCATTTTCCTGTGGAGCTATGTTTATCAAACAAAACTATTGTCAATGGCACTTTTAGAGAAGTACAGAAAAAACGATTTACAAAAATAATCTGGGATGAAGATAAAAGAGATGTGCTTGTAGCAGCAACACAGACTGATATCGCCGTCTCTTCTTCAAGAAGCCACAGCATTATTAAATGTCAATTTAGAGAGTGCTATTCAAACATTCACTTGTTACTTAAATAATGTGTCTCAGGCATGACCAAAACTATGTTTTGCAGTAATGAACCCTGGAGAGAGCCTACTTGGGTTGATCGGGATTGTAAGACGAAGAAACTTGTCACAAGAAGAGCATTAAGCCAGTATAGAAATGCGAAGGACAATAAAACTAGATTAGAAGGAGAATGGCATACTCCCAAGAGAGGAAGGAATATAAAGACATGCAAAAAGAAAAACGAGAACAGTTTAAAAAGGAACTGGTAAAATCCCTAACTGACACATGTTCGGACAGCTCAAAAGTCTGGACCACTGTTCGTTCTGTCCTCCGAAATAGTGTTCCCAAACCAAACATTTCAAAAGAACGGTGGCATGAGCATTTTGAGACACTTTTGAATACAACTAAAGACCAAGTGCCACGCCAGCAGTTGGTGTCCGAGCCCAATGAATATTGTCCTATTACCGACGAACTAATAACAACAGACGAAATAGGTGAGGCAATACGACACTTAAAAAGAAATAAAGCTAGTGGGTGGGATGGTATCCCATCCGAAATATTAAAAAGCGTTCATACAATACCGTTTTCGTTAAAGTACCTAAATGCCCTCCTTGAGGCAGGACACTTTCCTGAATTCTGGTCGAAGTCCATTATAGTGTCTATTACAAGAAAGATAATCCTGACGACCCTGGTAACTACAGAGGTGTATCGCTTATAAGCGTAGTCAGCAAGATCTTTACATATGTTTTGATAAGAGATTGAGCACATGGATAGAGGAAACTAAACAAATTACAGAGCAGCAAGCAGACTTCCGAGCGGGCTATTCTACGGTAGACCATATATTCACTCTGTACAGAAAAGCTTGGCTCAGAGAAAAGGAAAAGTTTATGTAGCCGATTACCAGAAAGCATTTGATTCTGTAAATCGTGATAACCTATGGGCTTGTCTGGCGAGAAAAGGATTGTCACGAAAAATGCTGAAATTACCCAAAAGCATGTATGAAAATGTTCTTTGTTGTGTGCGAGTCGGTTTCGATTACACAGAGTTCTTTGAGTCACCGGTGGGTGTTAAACAAGGCTGCTTACTTTCACCGAAAATTTTCTGTGTATTTATAAACGAAGTAGCAGATGACTTAAGGAGAGATGGAAGACATGGTATAGTATTGTCCAACCTGACAGAAGAAATATTTACTTTATTGTTTGCAGATGACATAGCTTTAGTATCACACACTGTAGTAGGATTACAAAACCAATTGAATGTATTGGCTAAAGCATCTAATAGAATAGGATTAACAGTAAATTTAACAAAAGACTAAAATTATGGTATTTAGAAAAAGAGGCCATCTGGCAGCAAGAGAGAAATGGTACTTAAATGGAGAAGTCCTTGAAGTAGTCAATTCATATGTTTATCTTGGCTTTACCTTAACAACAAAACTGTCTGTAGAGAAAGCCATGGAACAGATAGTAGGGAAAGCTAGGAAAAAGACAATTGGCATATCTCGGGCATTATGGAAAATAGAATGTGGTGACGTTAAAGTATTTTTTACATTTATTTGACCGCAAAAATTCAACCAGCCCTCTTGTATGCAGCAGAAATATGGGGGAATTAAAGAGGTAAAGAAATAGAGCGTGTTCATATGTATGCATGTAAGAAGTTTTTAGCAGTCAGCCAAAAGACACCCAACTCTACGATCTATGGGGAATTAGGCAGGCATCCTCTTTTCATCAATGCAATCATGAAGGCTGTTAAATATTGGTTAAAGCTATTAGAAATGGAGAGTAGTAGAATCACTAAAGCTATGCATGTTCATCTGAAGCAGCTAGACGAGAGAGGAATGAAGACATGGATAACCGATGTTAAGATGCAATTATTTCGGTACGGCTTTGGTTACGTGTGGATAGAACAACAACTAGGAAGCAAAGCTGGCTTTTTAAAAGCCCTGAAAGAACGTCTGCAAGATTGTTTTAAACAAGAATGGCATGATAAAATATCTTCAAGCGAACGATTCAAAGAATATAGAAGTTTTAAAGATGGCCTATGTTACGAAGCTTACTTACCGTCCCTTTACGTACGACGGCATAGAGATGTAGTAATAAGATTTAGACTTAGGATGGATGAATTAAACTGCAATCGATATAGGTATAATAATAACAAACAGTTACAAGCTTGTCCACTATGTGGAGCAAGCGAGGAAAATGAAGATCATTTGATTTATGTGTGTCATGCATATTCACATTTACGTGAAGCAATATTTCCACGCTCATTATTGATACAGAGAAATGGCCTTAACATGATTTCACGCTTCCTTCAAAGTTTGACTCCATTAATGATCGCAAAGTATCTGACAGATTGTTTTAAGCTTAGAACTGAAAAAAGTCGCTGTCCATGAAAAAATGATTTTTTGTACAGCTGAGGTCTACATTTCAGTACGTGTGTGTGTGAGTGTGTGTGTGTGTGTGTGTGTGTGTGTGTGTGTGTGTGTGTGTGTGTGTGTGTGTGTGTGTGTGTGTGTGTGTGTGTGTGTGTGTGTGTGTGTGTGTGCCTCCTTAAAGCTCTGCAAGCTTAGAACTGAAAAAAGTTGCTGTCCATGAAAAATTGATTTTTGTACAGCTGAGGTCTACATTTCAGTAAGTGTGTGTGTGTGTGTGTGTGTGTGTGTGTGTGTGTGTGTGTGTGTGTGTGTGTGTGGTGTGTGTGTGTGTGTGTGTGTGTGTGTGTGTGTGTGTGTGTGTGGTGTGTGTGTGTGTGTGTGTGTGTGTGTGAGTGAGTGTGTGTGCGTGTGCCTCCTTAGAGCTCTGCATAATTTGTCTATTTTGCTGTTTATAACAGGTATTGTGTTCCATTTTGTTTAGATGTCTTTGGACATTGTAAGGACGTTTGACTGTGCAATTAAATGTTCGAGTTCGAGTTCTCTCTCTCTCTCTCTCTCCTCTCTCTCTCTCTCTCTCTCTCTCTCTCTCTCTCTCTCTCTCTCTCTCTCTCTCTCTCCTGGGAAAAAGAAAGAATACAATGATAGCTGTTAAATGAACTCATGAATTCCATTCAGGGCCAGAAGTCTTTTTGGGAACATGTTCATAAAATATCTAGAAAGAGATCACAACCCTCTAATGATATTCCTGTGTATGAATGGTATCAACATTTCAGAAGTTTGCTAGAAAAAGACGATGATGAGAGTGTCATTATGGAGGAAACGTTAACAGATGAGGACGGAGAGGAAGTTTGTCTGTTTGACAGACCAATATCTAGAGAGGAGGTATTACTTGCTGTACGGAAATTGAAAAATGGTAAATCTGCTGGACCAGATGGTATGATTGGTGAGTTTTTCAAGAATTCTGGAGGAAGTAGTTTGAACTTTTTAATAAAGCTATTCAATTTTCTGTTTGATTTTGGAATATATCCTGATGGCTGGAAAGAATCTATAGTTCTGCCTTTATTTAAAAGGGGAGAAGTCAATGATGTAAACAATTACAGGGGTATTTCTTTGAGTAATATTTGTAGTAAGTTGTATAGTTCTGTTATTAATAGTAGGTTGTGTGAATGGGTAGGCTTGAATGATATAACTGTGGAACATCAAGCTGGGTTTAAAAAAGGTTACTCAACAATTGACCATATATTTACGTTACTAGCTGCCGTGCAAAAACAATTTGTAAATAATCAGAAGTTATATGTTGCCTTTGTTGATTTTGAAAAGGCCTTTGATTCAATCTCTCGTAAACTTGTATGGCCTATTTTGATCAAAAATGGAGTTAACGGTAAAATTTCCTTGCGCAAAAAATATGTACAGTGAAGTGAAAGCAAGAATACGATCAGGAGCAGAATTATCTGATTATTTTTTTGTGTTCTCGTGGTGTTAAACAGGGCGTTGTCTCTAGCCCCGTGTTGTTTTCGTTGTTCATAAACGAGCTAGCCCTGGAAATAATTGAAAATGGTAGGCATGGAGTAACTTTTGATTTTTAGAATTGTTTATTTTGCTGTTTGCTGATGATATTGTATTGTTTTCCACGACAGTAATTGGTCTCCAACGTCAACGTAATTCTTTATGCTCTGCAGCCAAAGGACTTGAATTACATGTTAACATGAAGAAGACTAACATTATTGTTTTTCGTAAGGGTGGGTACTTGGCAAAAGTTGAGAGATGGACCTATGGAAAATGAGAGAGTCGTTGTAGTGACTGCGTATAAATATCTAGGAGATATACTTTACAACTAACTCAGTTTTAATTATGCCTGTCAAGATATCGTAAACAGAGCAAAGAGAGCAATTGTAGCTATTCTTCATAATTTGTACAAACTAGACTGTAATCTCATTTAGTATTTTTTACGAAGCTGTTGACTCACAAGTTCAACCAATTCTGCAGTATGGAGCTGAAATCTGGGCTTTCGAAAAAAGTATGATCACAGAGAAAGTTCACCTATATGCATTGAAGCGTTTCTTAATGTTGATATGAGAACTCCAAATAATATGATTTATGGAGAACTCAGAAGATATCCAATTTACCTGAACTCCTATGTAAAATGTATTAAATATTGGCTGAAGTTAACCAGAATGCATGAAGATAGGTTACCCTTTAAGGCATACAAAATGTTGATGTTTTGGATAATAAAGGAAAGAAGACATGGGCTTCTAGTGTGCGACTAGTTTGAATTCATATGGTTTTTGGGTTTATTTGGGATAATCAAGGCGTTCAAAACATATCTGGATTTTTTTTAAAAGTTTTGAAGACAGAATTATTGATTGTAGATGGCAAAATGGCATGATCATGTTTATCAGTGATAGATTCTTACAGTACAGATTCTTTAAGACAACGCATGAGCTAGAGCCAATTAAAAATGTTAAAATAAATCGCTATTTTATGAGCACTTTTCCAAGTTTTGTTTTTGGGTTTCGATATCGCGTGTCATCGTTCAGATACTACAACTATCCCAAAGGTGAATTTATTGTCGCTATGTGGTTACCCAAAAGAGGATAAGTTCTTTTTTGTTGTGTGCCCGTATTAATGACTAGAACCAAAACTTATTCAACCTAAGTATTTTACTGAGTGTCATTTCAATTAATATTAAGTTTTCGTAAGAAAAGAAAACATTGTCTGCAATCTGGCTAGTATATTTTTAAACACAAAAAAAAACTCTGCTGTTTAATTTAAATTCATTCTAAAGTTAGTTTTTAAATTTTTGCAGTGAAAAGGATAATTACCATAATGTCTTTTGGCCCTAAGTTGCATTGTATAATTGTGTAAAGTCCCCCTTCAGTATGGGGCCTGGCCTTAAATCTGAATAAATATTCCTATTCGTATTCTTTTCTCTCTCTCTCTCTCTCTCTCTCTCTCTCTCTCCCCTTCCTCCCTCTCTCTCTTCTCCTTCCTCTCTCTCTCTCCTCTCTCTCTCTCCCCTCGACTTCAAAGATAATTGTAAGGGGCCCATGAAACTGGTGTCATCTCAACAATGTCAACAACTCTTTGAATGAAGGTGGGAAAACCCCCACCTCACCTGGACAGGTTTTTTTTTTTTATTTTTTATTTTTATTTTTTATAAGAATTGTCATACTCAATCACGGGTGTATCCGTAGAAGGTACATTAATAAAAGCAAAAATTGTATCATATCACGATACTCCCCACCAGAATAAAACTTGGGGCTGACTGTTCTCGGACAGAGGCGCTCTGTGATAAAAAAAAAATTTTTGACAAATTATAACAAAAATGGACCCCCTAAATACATTCACATATTTTGCGAAATGCAGCTGCGTAGGACATCATGAGTTTATTACGACTGTGCATCAAGCAAGTTAATCTGAATTTTAGAAATTTAGAATCTTGGTATATATATATATATATATATATATATATATATATATATATATATATATATATATATATATATATATATATATATATATATATATATATATATATGTGTGTATATATATATATATATATATATATATATATATATATATATACTGTTCAAAAAAAGAAACGCAAAATGAAATTTTGCCACCTGGGGTGGACCATACAGTTGAGAACACGCCAAAAACCGGCCCTGATGTATGTCTTGAACGTCGGCGTGCTAGGATAACATTGATTCCGGTTGTCACTATGTGCACGTGCGTGTTGTGGGCCAGGTGCGACAGTGCAAACATTGGGTTGTGCTTCTGTTGTTTCGCCTGCAAAGCATGCCCAACTCAGTGGTGAACACACACACACCATGGTCATAGTGCAGTATAAAAGCCGGGTCATTTTGGCAACCGGCAGGCACACCGTACCAATAAACAGCATGCCACGTTTGAGCCCAGCAGAGAGAGAAAACGCCCTGGGTCGTTTGCAAGCTGGTCAGAGTGCAACTGATGTGGCCCATGCTTTGAATGTCTCCCCCAGTACCATATGCCGACTTTGGACTCGTTTCCAGAGGACAGGGTCATCAGCTGATGCCCCGAGGTCAGGCCGACCTCATATCACAACGCCAGCCCAGGACCGCTTTATACGGCTAAGACATCTCCGCAATCGCTTCCTGCTGGCCTCGTCCACTGTCCAGGCATGCGCTGGTGTCCGTCGCATCTCCGACCAGACTGTCCAGAACAGGCTGCATGCTGCTGGGCTGAGGGCTTACAGGCCCCTACGTGGCAACGTAATGACGGGGCGCCATCGACAGACCAGACTGCAATGGGATACGCAACACAGACACTGGACACTGAAGAACCATTGGCGACACGTCTGGTTCTCGGATGAGTCACAGTTTCTGCTGCAGCGCCATGACAGGAGGCGAAGGGTTTACCGCCGGGTTAATGAACGCAACCAGCAGAACTGCGTCGACGAGGCACCTCCGCATGTTGGCGGCAATGTCATGGTATGGGGGGCCATCAGCAACACAGGCAGGAGCCAGCTGGTGCACGTGGCAGGTCACATGACAGCCCAGCAGTACGTCCAGGTCATTGTTCAGCCACACGTCCTGCCTCTAATGGCCACTCCCAGGGCCGTGTTCCAGCAGGACAACGCCAGGCCCCACACAGCACGCCTGACCACAGCCTTCTTTACCGCCAACAACATCAACACCCTGGCCTGGCCCTCTCTTTCCCCGGATTTGAATCCTATTGAGCACGTTTGGGACGTTTTGGACAGACGCCTGAGAGTGAGGGCCAACGCCCCAGCGACTCCAAATGAACTGTTCCGGGCATTGCAGGCCGAGTGGGCGGCCATCCCACAGCAGACAATCAGGAACATTATTGCTTCATTGCCCCGCAGATGCCAGGCTACCATTGCAGCCAGAGGGGGTCACACCCGTTACTGATTTTGGAAGCGGCCTGCCGATTTCCCTGAGGGTCTGGGGCTGGTTCTTTACCACAGCATCGCAGGGGAGACTTCTGTCCTACTGCTGACCTGTTTTTGTCATTTTCACATTAAACGTGTTGTCACACTGAGCTTCAATAAATTATGTTTCAAATCGGCAGCTTGGCATTTTGCGTTTCTTTTTTTGAACAGTATATATATTTAGAATATTAGTCCGACTTATTTAGATGAGAATACATCTTTAACTAGGAACTTCATAGGAACACATGCCATATTTCCCACTGTATCCTAGAATAATTAAAAAAAGGGCATTAACGGGGGAGGAGGGGGGGGGGGGGGGTCCAAAATGAAGGTAGTAAATGAAGGAACCACATACAATACATCAGCATGTGGGTTGTGTAAAAATAGAGAGAGAATGTAAATATCTGCGTTCAAGACCAACCCTTTTTTATTTTGCACGCAATCCCCTCTTTTTACAAAAAAAAAATTCTTCATTTTCTTGCTACTTTTGCCAAAAACTAACACCTTTTTTTGTAAAAAAAAATCGCATGCAAAAAGCCCCAATTAACATGCAACAATCCCAAATTAACATGCAAAAAAGCCAAAATTTGAAGGAATTGTTACTTCAAAGTGGGGCTTGCGTGCACAAGAACGAAAAGGGGCAATCTTGAACAGAGATATTTACATTCTCTCCTCAGCATTGATTATCTAAGTTTTAACAGTATGTTTAGCTATTTCCAGCACTATTAATAAATCAGAACAAACAACCAGTTTTCCGTCTTGGTTAGTTATTTTTACACACAATGTATTTAACCACCCACCTATTAATTCTTTAAATTGTCTGTTTTCATCAAATGTGTTTAAGTGATAATCGCAATAACCACCCACCTTAGTTGATCTTCTTCTTCTTGATATAATGGCCACAATCATCAAGTTGATTATTTTGGCATATTAACAACAACTGGGTCTGCGCAGCGGGAGGGAGAATCGGGGGGTGGGCAGGGGAGAGGGGGGGTCTAATGGGGGAGGGGAGAGGGGAGGGTGAAGAGGGGATCAGTGAACTCTTGACACGAAAGTACTTAATGACCAAGTCGACTTCGACACGAAAGTGTCAAGAGTGGTGGCTCCAGCCACCTCGTCCGGCAGATTGTTCCAGTCCCTGATGGTGTTGGGAAGGAAGGCGGCCTGACGATAGTCGGTGCGGCACTGCATCTGGTGGAGCTTATGTTGATTTCCCCTACGCTGTCTGAGAGGGGCAGGTTTTATCTTGGCTTTGTCGAAGTCGACTTGGTCATTAAGTATTTTATACAGCATGGCCAATCTGCTGGATCTTCGACGCTGCTGGAGTGAAGGCCACTGGAGTCGATCAAGCATGGCGGTGACACTTGATCTGTTGTGGTATCTATTGACCACAAATCGGGCTGCTCGTCGCTGAACCGCTTCCAGCTGTTTTACATGAGTGTCAGAGGAGGGGTCCCAAACTGTGCAGGCGTACTCTAAAATGGGCGGGACGTAGCTTTTGTATGCTGTCTCTTTCAGGTGGATGGCACTGATCTTCAAGTTGTGCCGCAAGAAGCCTGTCTTATTGGCTTTGGCACAGATGATGTCAATGTGCTTGTCCCATGACAGATTGTTCTGAATGGTCACCCCGAGGTATTTGGCCGACGTCACTGTCTGGAGTGTCTGTCCATGCAGTTGGTACTTGCTGGTGAAGGGCTGTCTCTTATGGGTCACTGGGAGGGTGGTACACTTGTCTGGATGGAATGACATCTCCCAGCTTCTCTCCCAAAGCTCTAGCCGATGCAGATCTTCTTGCAGTCGGTTGGTGTCGTGGTCTGATGTCCTGACCCTGTACACAGCGGTGTCGTCGGCAAAGAGTCTGGTTCGCGCAGTGAGTTGCTCTGGGAGGTCGTTGATGTAAACTAAAAACAACGACGGTCCGAGGACCGAGCCCTGTGGAACTCCTGAACATACGCTGCAGAACTCTGATGTGCCGCCCTCGACTACCACTGCTTGACGTCGGCCGGAGAGGAAGTTTTTTTACCCATCTATTGATGTTGCCTGTTTGCGGCACTCCATAATGATGGAGTTTATGGATCAGAAGGCTGTGGTTCACCTTGTCAAAAGCCTTCGCGAAGTCCAGCACTATAATGTCTGTCTGCTTCCCTCTCTCGATGTTGTCGGACAGTTCCTCGGTCAGCTCCAGCAGTTGTGTCTCGCAGGATCTTTTCTTACGAAAGCCGTGCTGTTGTGGACACAATATGCCATTCTGCTCGAGGTGGTCCATGAGATTGCTGACAACAATGTGCTCCAAGATCTTACAGGGCACACTTGTTAACGACACTGGTCTATAGTTGGCTGGGTCGTAATGCTCTCCTTTCTTGAAAATCGGTGTCACGAGAGCATCTTTCCAATCTGATGGTACGTCGCCTGTTGAGATAGATGATTGATAGATGGTTGTCAGTATCGGGGCCACTTCCTCTGCCAACTCCCTCAGGACACGGGGGCTGATGCCATCCGGTCCGCTTGCCTTATACAGGTTCTGATTTTGCAGGAGCTTCTTGACTCCATCGGAGATTATAGTGATATCCTTGAGTTCAGTGTAGCTGCCCGCTGACATCCCACATTTCTGCTGGAATTCTGTCTCTGTAAATGTTTTTCCCTCACCAAAGACGGAGTGGAATTGTGCATTGAGAGTCTCTGCTTTCTGTTCGGCATCCACTACCAGGCGGCCGTTGACTTTAAGGGGGGCGACTCCGACTTTCACTGTGCGCTGGTGTTTGATCAACGTCCAGAAGCGTTTGCAGCTCTGTCTTCCCTCCTCGTCCTCAGTCACTGTCAGGTTAATGTATTTCCAGTACGCACGTCTGATTTTGCGCTGGACATCTCGCCATAGCTGGTGGAACTTGGCTAGCATGTCGTCACACCCAAGTTTCTTCATCAGCCGGTAGGCCCGGTCCCTTTGGTTAATCAACTTTTTCAAATCCGGGGTGATCCAGGGTTTTCCCGCTTTTCCTCCTCTGGTGATGACTTTGTGTGGGATGAATTTCTTCACTGCTTTGATCAGAGTGTCTTTAAACTTTGACCACAGTGTTTCAGTCGAGAGACTCTCGGTTTCCCCTTCAATTTCTTGTTGGTGGTCCCGCAGAACAGTCCTGATACTATCCCAGTCTGCCTTGTCATAGAGTGGGATGTGACGTTGTACTTGCTTGGGCTTGGGGGCATTAACAGCTACTTCACAGTATACCACGTCATGGTCAGAAAGACCAGGCATGGTTTCCACGCGTGGAATGAGGTGCGGGCTGTTTGTGCAGATCAGGTCTAAAGTGTTCTCCAGTCTGGTGGGTTCCGTTACAATCTGTTCCAATCCATGATCTTGGAGAAGGTCTGCGAACATGTTGTGGAGCTCGACATAGTGTGTTCCCGGTTTTAGCACCATCTGCTGCCAGTCCCATCCTGGTAGGTTCATATCTCTTCCAATCAAGCTATGGGCATTTGTCATCGACTCTGCTCTGTTGAGTGACTCCCTGAACTCCACCAAGCTATCTCTATCCGCGGTCTTGTTGCGGTAGTATGAGCAAACATGTAGAGCTTTCCTGCCTTGCAGTTGGACTCTCACCCATACCATCTCGCATTCTGTGGCCAGTTCTGGGATGAGGCGGCTTGACAGGGTGTTCCGCACGGCAACAAGGACGCCTCCTCGCTCTCTAGTCCTGTCCTTTCGGAACACTTGGTAGAAATCTGGGAGAATCTCTGTGTCACGAATCTCTGAGTCTAACCAGGTTTCTGTAGCTAGAATGATGTCTGGCTTCACACTGTCCAGGAAACAAAGTGTTTCTGCTCGCTTTCCTCTCATGGACTGGAAGTTTATGTTCACATCTCGCAGGGGTCTATGCTTCCACTTATCTTGCTGATTTGCTCTGGTTGGTGTGGATGCATGATGAGGGGCAAATTTTGATTCAGTCGGTGTAGAGCAAGATGAAATGCCAGATGAATCTCGAGTCCAAGACCCAGACACACCAGGTGTCACGTGCCCCACCAGCGACCCCTAGGGGTCCCCAGGAAGACAGCAACAACCCCCTCCCAATCACCGGCAGCAGACTCTACACTGACTCACACCAGTCACCTCTCCAACACAACGACGGAACAGCAAATGCCTCTCCAGGATCCCAATCCAAAAGGGGAACCTTTTTAATGATAATTGATAATATTACTGCTAAGCGGCACCAAGGGTCTAACCGACACGCCAGGAACATTTGGATTATTATATTGCATACAGGCCCTCTGGGGTATGAAGTCTAGGGGTATAATAAAAAAAAACTTTGGGGACCTCAGTCGGCCGCGGCCAGGGGCCTGTAGCAACGAGTAGGAGAAACAACAGGCAAGGGAAACCATGGGGGTCTCCTCATCAACATTACCTATATGAATACATATATTAACTCAACGCAATCATCATATCATATCAATAACAAAACCAATGACTCTTCTCCAAATGCACATAAATAGGAGAATATACGACTCGTGGGAGTTTGTGCGAGTTCAACCCCAGTAGGCGTCGCTGTCCTTTGCAAATGAACACCAAAAATCGCAGCTTGACACAGAGTGGGGCAACTGGTCTCTGTTTAGTCTATTACGCTGTCTTGGCGTCGGGACTTAGGCGACGTCCATGACCGGGCATGCTGGTTTTTAAATGACACAGATTCATTAGAAAATCACATGCACGTACGAGACGGAACGAGCGATGAACCGGTTTGGAGGCGACGCAAAACTATGGTAGTGTAGATGGCGCTGGCGAAGGTTGGCACTCCTCCCGTCGACTCCCACACCCCAGTCCGCGCCGCTGCAGTCGAAAACTCTTGAAGCGGTGCTGCGTGGGACTGGGGGGGGGGGGGGAAGACAGGAAGAGAGAAGCAACGGGGATGGAGAGTGCCGGACGGCTGTTCCAGGACTGGGTAGTAGAACCGTCTGAGTCCGGGACGTGCAGGCTTCTCCTCTGCGGTCCCCTGATCGGTCCCCTGATGACGTTGCCCACCTGTAGCGAGGACCCCACGACCTGTGGCAGCTCGTCCCTCCCAGGCCCAGACTAAGGCTGCGGGCCACTTGTTCGAAAGCCCTGGAACAGAAAGCTATAACCCGGGCTACGATATGTCCACCTGCACCGATGCATACTAGGCGTGTAAAAAATGTCCTTGTACACACATTCTCCAATGCACGTCTACGCAAAACAACCACAACAAAATATCGACTATTTCTCCGGTTCACCGCAAAGCCGTCGTCACGCAAATAAAAACCCCAAATCCAGATTCCAAGGAAGCAAGGGAGGGAATCCGAGCCATGCACGGGTTGACTGCGCCAGCCAACATCATATCCAATAATGTCGGCTGATGCCATGAAAGAAAAAAAAAAAAAACCAAAACAAACTAACTTCACTACTCGGACTGAAAACGTGGAATGATTCCCCCCCGTGACCCAGGGAAATCTTTGGGTTAGATGTCCCGCAGTAAGTTTCCCTATTTATGCTATAACCGTTAACAATTCAGAACAACAAGTCATTGGAACCAATGGAGAGGCACACAAAAAAAAGAAATTTTTTTTCCATTTTTAAATGAACGAACGAGACAACCATCAAAAGGAAAGAAAGAGGAAAAAGAGGGAGAGAGAGAAAGAGGGAGAGAGAGAGACAGGGTGAGAGAGAAAGAGAGGGGGGGGGGGGAAGAAAGGAAACGGTACTACTTGCTAACATTACTTAAGGCCAAGGATCCAACCCTGATCCCCTCGAAAGCCGTAAGCATCTAATGCAAAGATGTGGTGAAGGAAGAATAATCAAGAAAAATGATAATTTAATGCTTACCCCATTCGGCTCGTGGGGGAAGTAGGAAGGAGACAGCTCAGCAGTGTTGGCCTCAAGACCTAACGAAAGGTGTTACCACCGTCCGCCGAGAACCAAGTGGTATATGAGACCCCTCTCGGAGGGACGACCAACGAGAGCCTGATCTAACCCGCTTCGCGTAGCTGAGTCCCCTCTTCTAGAAGACGTAATTAAAACTCTTAAATACTAACAGGGGAGGAGAACTCCGGCAGACCTACTAGAGTTAGTTCCCCTCAAGACGGGCGACAGAAAGGTGAATTAAGTGATGTGCGTAAAGTACGAGGGTTTCTTAGAATTAACCCGAACATGACACGGGTTTCTGGGGTGAACAGAGAGGTCTTCGAGCGCAAGCAAAAAAAAAACCTACCTGACAGTGGGAAAAGTTTCAGGTCGAGGCCTTCACGCCTGTCTGTGTGTCAGACAGGTCGTGACAAACCCCCACCTAAAGCGTTGTCTTACTGAAAGACAACAAGACAGGGACTGTGCACAGGACCAAAAGGGAGTGGTTACACAGACAGCCTATTCCTCCGTAGACTCCGGGTGAAGACGACTCAATGCATCTGCACCCCAGTTTTCCGAACCCTTGATGGCTCTGAAAGTGAAAGTATGAGCTTGGAGCTCCATGGCCCACGCCATGAGTCTTTTACTTACGGGCCGGATTCTGCTAAGGTAACTGAGTGGGTGGTGGTCGCTCTCGACCACGAAGTGCCTGCCATAGAGGTAGGGGTAGAATCGCCGTATGCCCCAAACTACGGCGAAACACTCTAGCTCTATGGTGTGATACCGACGCTCGGTGTCGGATAACTTTTTGCTGGCATAGGCGACGGGCTGGAGACCTGCCCCTTGGTCTTGCAACAGCACCGCGCCTAAGCCCACGCCAGAGGCATCCGTCCTCAGGACGAATGGTAACTCTGGGTTAGGAAGCACCAACACAGGTGTAGAACAAAGCTTGTCTTTCAGGGTGATAAATGCCTCCTCGCAAGCCGCATCCCAAGGAACCGACGATGGGAGGCCTCCCTTGGTCTTTTCAGTCAAAGGCAAGGCTATCTCGGCGAAACCAGGTATAAACCGTCTATAGTAGCCAGCCAGACCCAAGAATCCACGTAGTTTCTTCGTGGTTGGCTTCTCCATCCCTTTTGAGTCGTGCGTTGACATGGGTCGCATGTCCGCACAAACTCCCTCACTGACTTACTGATCCCCGGCCAGAAAAAGTGTTGTATCCTCTCCAGGGTTCGTTTGACTCCCATATGCCCTGCCATGGGTGACTCGTGACCGTGCTTGAGGACCACATGCCTCAACGACTCGGGTGTTACCACCTGTCTCACTTGGGTCCTACCGTCCTGAAACAGGCGGTACAGAATGCCACCCTTGATCTGATATTGCACTTTCCCACCTCGAGAAGAAGCCTGTTCTGCCAGCTTTCTCAAAGGTGCCAAGACCTGATCGTGCTGTTGTAGCCGGATCAGAGCTGCCCGATTCACGGCCAACACAGGACTTGGTCCTAAAGGTTGCAAGACAGGTTTCAAGGCCTCTCGGGCCTGAGCTTGAGCTCTGGTCTCGACAGCCTATAGCTGACTCCTTAGGTAATTCGTTAGAGACACTCCTGATTTCCTGGTTCTCGAATCTAACTGCATTTCCAATCAAAAGGGAGTACAGGGGCTTAACTAGGGCTACCGCCCACACCTTGCCCTGGAAGTAGGGTGTCCTGACCTGAACTAGCACTACAGGCCTTGTCTCCTTAAACTTGGCCTCTACCCCTTAAAACTGACATTCCCCGTCTCGTGGTGCATCCTGTGGTACCAGTTCTTCATCCACGAAAACAGTGGAAGCTCCGGTATCCCTGAGGGCTTCAACAACGGTACCCTCCACGACGCTGAGAAACTTAGGTGTCAGAGTATGTTGTGAGGTACTACCTGCGGCACATGTATGAGGGATCTTTCGCTGGGTTTGGGAGGGACCTCTCCGAGGGGAACTACCCTGTGCAGTCTTCAAGGCGGCTTCCCTGTGTTCACAAACGTGACAAGAGGTCTCAGTCCCCGTGGCGGCCCCCTGCCCGGGAAGCCAGGATTGAGAGTTCCTGCTCTGAGAGCTAGCACTAGACTCGTCAGTAGGTCCCTTTGGACGTTGTGAGTCCCTTTTGAACTTGCGACAGTCCCTTTTGAGGTGACCTGATACCCCACAATAAAAACAGCCGGAGTTGGGGTTAGAGTTCTTCCTTACAGTTTGGTCTTGAGAGAAAGTAGGGGAAAGGGCAGGCTTTTCCTCTGAACTTGGAGTTGAGGTCCTAGCGGCTTTCTCGGCTTTGGCCCCTTGCCTAGCTTCTGCAAAAGTCTCTGCTAATTCGGCCGCGGCTTTGAACGTAGTAGGTTTCTGTTCCTTTATCCTTATCAGCAACTCTTCGGAAGCAACATTGAGGAGCTGCTCTAACAGGACCAAATCTTTAAGGGATAACCCAGAAACTTGGAGCCAATGCTCCAACGTTCTCCGCAGTCGTTCACCAAACTGGGTAAAGGTCTCATCGCCTTTTTTCCTCATTTCCCTGAACCTACGTCTGTAGGAATCAGGCCCTAACCGGAAATGCTTCAATAAAGCCATTCTGAAAGCTGGAAAATCTGCGCCGGGTGGGAGCGAGTTGAATGCTTCCCTGGCCTTACCCTTGACAGAACCTGATAGGTGCAGCACCATGTCCGCCTCTGACATTCCATACATATGAGCTACAGTTTCAAAATGGTCAAGGAATTCTTCAACATCTTCATCATGCTGAAGTTCGGGCATCTTTAACTTGGGAAGAGGTTTAGTTTCACGACCCCCCTCCCTCTCGCGAAGGGAAAACTTGTCCAAAATCAGTTCTAACTCCCCTCTCCTCTCCTGCTCACTCACCCTCTCCTGCTCTAACTGTTGTTCCTCCTGCCATCTCTCTCTCCTCAATCTCTCCTCCTCTCTCTGCATTTCTCTCGCCAACCTCTGTTCCTCCCTTATTCTCTCCCTCTCCCTCTCCTCTCTCCTCTCCCTCTCCCTCTCCTCTCTCCTCTCCTCTCCCGGCATTCTTCCCTCATCCTATCCCTCTCTCTCTCTTCTTGCATAAACATCAAGAGAGGTGCTAGGTCCGTGCCTTTGGAGACAGAGGGGAGAAGTATCTCGGGAGTCAGAGGAGTATGCAGACCTGTAGCACCCTGAGCGGCCTCAGACCGAAGAGTACTCATAAAGGCGGCTCTTCTGGCAGCTTCGTCTCTTCTGGCCTTAATTTGTTTCAACAAACTGTCCCAATCCAGATCGACTGACCCTATACCTGAGGGGGTTGTGGCCGTAGGGTGCTGGGTGCGGTGCTATACACAACTGAACTAGTCGTCACTACATTAGTAGAAACTGCTGTCACTATCTTGTGCTGCGACCGTGTCACAGGTCTTGACGGTCTAGGATCGCTCGCCATGACCCCAACTAAAAAAAAACAGGCACCAGGGAGGAAAGTACGGGCTGTGGAACGGGGTACTAACGCTAACAGGGGAAAGTAAGTCATGAGTTCACCCGACCAAGTCGGCGGCCTTCAGCCACCTAGTAGTGATTGTGAGGAACTGGCAAGGCAAGTGCTGAAACGGTCTCCGAGCAGATCGGCGGAGCCAGGCAGAACTCCCCGCCAACAATGGGAGGGGCCCGGAATATCTGAGAAATCCCGGACGAGCCCCCACAAGATGTCACGTGCCCCACCAGCGACCCCTAGGGGTCCCCAGGAAGACAGCAACAACCCCCTCCCAATCACCGGCAGCAGACTCTACACTGACTCACACCAGTCACCTCTCCAACACAACGACGGAACAGCAAATGCCTCTCCAGGATCCCAATCCAAAAGGGGAACCTTTTTAATGATAATTGATAATATTACTGCTAAGCGGCACCAAGGGTCTAACCGACACGCCAGGAACATTTGGATATATATATTGCATACAGGCCCTCTGGGGTATGAAGTCTAGGGGTATAATAAAAAAAAAAACTTTGGGGACCTCAGTCGGCCGCGGCCAGGGGCCTGTAGCAACGAGTAGGAGAAACAACAGGCAAGGGAAACCATGGGTGTCTCCTCATCAACATTACCTATATGAATACATATATTAACTCAACGCAATCATCATATCATATCAATAACAAAACCAATGACTCTTCTCCAAATGCACATAAATAGGGGAATATACGACTCGTGGGAGTTTGTGCGAGTTCAACCCCAGTAGGCGTCGCTGTCCTTTGCAAATGAACACCAAAAGCCGCAGCTTGACACAGAGTGGGGCAACTGGTCTCTGTTTAGTCTATTACGCTGTCTTGGCGTCGGGACTTAGGCGACGTCCATGACCGGGCACGCTGGTTTTTAAATGACACAGATTCATTAGAAAATCACATGTACGTACGAGACGGAACGAGCGATGAACCGGTTTGGAGGCGACGCAAAACTATGGTAGTGTAGATGGCGCTGGCGAAGGTTGGCACTCCTCCCGTCGACTCCCACACCCCAGTCCGCGCCGCTGCAGTCGAAAACTCTTGAAGCGGTGCTGCGTGGGACTGGGGGGGGGGGGGAAGACAGGAAGAGAGAAGCAACGGGGATGGAGAGTGCCAGACGGCTGTTCCAGGACTGGGTAGTAGAACCGTCTGAGTCCGGGCCGTGCAGGCTTCTCCTCTGCAGTCCCCTGATCGGTCCCCTGATGACGTTGCCCACCTGTAGCGAGGACCCCACGACCTGCGGCAGCTCGTCCCTCCCAGGCCCAGACTAAGGCTGCAGGCCACTTGTTCCAAAGCCCTGGAACAGAAAGCTATAACCCGGGCTACGATATGTCCACCCGCACCGATGCATACTAGGTGTGTAAAAAATGTCCTTGTACACACATCCTCCAATGCACGTCTACGCAAAACAACCACAACAAAATATCGACTATTTCTCCGGTTCACCGCAAAGCCGTCGTCACGCAAATAAAAACCCCCAAATCCAGATTCCAAGGAAGCAAGGGAGGGAATCCGAGCCATGCACGGGTTGACTGCGCCAGCCAACATCATATCCAATAATGTCGGCTGATGCCATGAAAGAAAAAAAAAAAAAAACCAAAACAAACTAACTTCACTACTCGGACTGAAAACGTGGAATGATTCCCCCCCGTGACCCAGGGAAATCTTTGGGTTAGATGTCCCACAGTAAGTTTCCCTCTTTATGCTATAACCGTTAACAATTCAGAACAACAAGTCATTGGAACCAATGGAGAGGCACACAAAAAAAGAGAAAATTTTCTACCATTTTTAAATGAACGAACGAGACAACCATCAAAAGGAAAGAAAGAGGAAAAAGAGGGAGAGAGAGAAAGAGGGAGAGAGAGAGAGAGAGTGAGAGAGAAAGAGAGGGGGGGGGGGAAGAAAGGAAACAGTACTACTTGCTAACATTACTTAAGGCCAAGGATCCAACCCTGATCCCCTCGAAAGCCGTAAGCATCTAATGCAAAGATGTGGTGAAGGAAGAATAATCAAGAAAAAATGATAATTTAATGCTTACCCCATTCGGCTCGTGGGGGAAGTAGGAAGGAGACAGCTCAGCAGTGTTGGCCTCAAGACCTAACGAAAGGTGTTACCACCGTCCGCCGAGAACCAAGTGGTATATGAGACCCCTCTCGGAGGGACGACCAACGAGAGCCTGATCTAACCCGCTTCGCGTAGCTGAGTCCCCTCTTCTAGAAGACGTAATTAAAACTCTTAAATACTAACAGGGGAGGAGAACTCCGGCAGACCTACTAGAGTTAGTTTCCCTCAAGACGGGCGACAGAAAGGTGAATTAAGTGATGTGCGTAAAGCACGAGGGTTTCTTAGAATTAACCCGAACATGACACGGGTTTCTGGGGTGAACAGAGAGGTCTTCGAGCGCAAGCAAAAAAACCTACCTGACAGTGGGAAAAGTTTCAGGTCGAGGCCTTCACGCCTGTCTGTGTGTCAGACAGGTCGTGACACCAGGCCAGTCCACACCATGCAAGTCAAAGACTGTTTGACTATTCGTATTGCCACAAATGGCACAGTACCAGTGGATGTTCTCGTCATGTTTTCATATGACTGTGAGTTCAAACTTTGGCATCGTGCGTGAAACCAAAAGCCACAAGTTTCACATTCTACACCTTTGTCCTCCCAGGTAACTGTGGCATCGCATGTTCCACAAGGGTAGTGTGAGGTGTCTACTGGGCTACCTGGCGTAGGGCCAGGGTTTGGTTCTGGTGCATATGATTCTGCCAGAAGTATCAGAGCTAAGTACAGTAGCACAAGTTTTTTTCCTGTACATTACTGATTTGGAACACAGGGTCGCATGTTTCGAAGAGACCAGGAATACGGTGCTTGTACCAAATGTACGGAAGATGAGTTTGTAGCCAAACTGAATATCATCCAAACGGGAAAACACCTCTTTCGGTCTCGTTGCGTCGTGGTCATAAGTCTTTTGCAGAAGCAGTCAATACCAAGAGAAACGAGGCAAGGTTGTACTGTAACATACCTGTTGCAGCATTTGTACGTAATGCAGGCTGACATCAAGCACGCCACATGAACACTGGGTAGTCCTGAGTCTATAAAGTTGCACTAAATTCTTGGTTTCCACCAAAACACTACCGCAGGGTCAACATCGTGAAACCGGAAGCGTAGGATCGCGGGTGCGTGCACGCTGGTAGATGATGATAACTCACAATGGAGGGGCCAAAACAGAGGGAATTTACCACTCAGCGTGTATTTTCGAAAAGAGAGATCGTTTAAACAAATGCAAGAACAAGGGGAACGCTAATTTATCCTGAAATTACAGAAAAACAGTAAAGTTTTCTCCCGGAGTCCGATGGATGAGCTCCTAACTCCGCGCATGCGCAGACCCGAGTTGATGGTAGTGCTCTTAGAACTGTAGATGGATAACCATCAAATAAATTACTGTCTGTTTTTAACTCTTGTAAATGGACATACAACATTGGGTTCATGAGAAAATCACATGGTTTATTACCTTCAAATTGATAGGTGTCATCCTTTGTACTAATACGATAAGCTCTGTCACTGCTGTGGAAGCCCAAGATTCGAGCAAGGCCTCTAGGAAAATGTACTCTCTTCTTTTTTCTTGTGGAAAATGCACAGTAATTCTGAGGTTTGCATTGTTAATTTTTAACTGTATGCCAAATTCGCTAAATACTTCTTTTAAAGAGCAAAAGCTGTAATAACCTTATGGTATTTTTTCATGAGTTATTTGATTGCCTTGTTCATTACTAATATTAATCCAATTATTTTGAGCATCTTCAGATATGGTAAACCACTTAACTTTAAAACCAAGTTCTTTGAGCTTGAGAGCAACCCTATACTGACCGCGCCTATTGTCAATTGGATAGTTTAAGAACACACGCTCGTTTTGCTTGGTTATATAAATGTGCATCCTTTTTATAACTGTTTAAAAAAACTGTTTTAAAAATGGAGCCTTTTAAATATAATGAAAGTGCCACTTACAATGTAGGGGCGTTTTATAACCCAAATATTTGGACTTCAGTGTCCTAACCATTGCAGTAGATGAAGCGTATGGGTTTCAAGCCAGACTTATAAACCCCCTGCAAAAATATTTAAATCCTTCAATAAAAATGATCTAAAACCAAAATTATGGTCAACCCTCCCTATGGCTTGTCATCAAAATCAATTAAATTTTGCGATTTACTGCTCAACTACTGGCTGTGGTGTTTCATATGCAAACCATTTAAACCACCCCAATCTCGTAGTAAGGTCAGTATATAATTTTCATGTTTTTACCAGTATAGACGTATACTAACTGAACTACAAGTAGCCCTCCCCAACGATAAATCGTTTGATCCATTTAACAACCCAATAAACAAGAATGCATATGAAAGAATCTGCAATGAATTTAACATTAAACCTTCAACTGACTTTAGACAAAAGTCAGACCGTAACAAAAAAGCAGAATCAGAGAAACTATAAACATAATACTTTATGAAAACACTACATTAGCAGAAAGAATAAGGACTTTGTTCAGAGAACAGGGGATTGCAATAGGTAGTATATTAACAGCCATTGGGTTTGCTATCTCTACTCTTGTTATTGCTTTAACTGATGGTGTGCCAACAGGGCCAGTAGCGCCTCCAGTGCCTCAGCCTGGTGAAAGTTGGATTAAAAAACAATTACACCATCTAGCAAACGTATTAAAGAAGTTAGATGCTAAAGCGCTTGATGCTTTGCCTGAGATAATAGATAGTGTTGTTAGTTGGGTTTTGTCTACTATAGGCAAAGTGGCTGGTGGGGGCGCTGGCTGCTGGTTTAATTTTTAGTGAAATAAAGTATAGTCAATCCAGTTAAAGTTAAAAACACAACAAGGGCTGTCTTTTCGCTAGTGTGTCTATCAGGGTGAGGTATATTAACAGGCGGTGTTGGTGGGCTGCTTTCTGGTGTTGGGCTGCTTATAACTAGTGGTGGGTCGCTTTCTGCAGGTTGGTCAGGGTTAGATATTTTAAAATGGCTGGTGCAGGCCTTGTGTTTAAGCCTTGATTATGCCCTAAGTTTTGGTCGTCTCCAGCTATAGGAATTTCATCATTATAATTCTATATCATGCCAATCCGTAGTCTAAGGTCAGAGGGTAGCATGTATAATCCATGACCCACAACAAAGTCAACCTTTGACCTAGCATGTACAAGAACGTTTTGGTACCTTTCTATGCTGGAAGGCAAATCAACAGCAGAGTTAATGACATCTCCTAAATTAGCCAAATGTTGTTTTCTTACATTGAAGCCTGTAGATTGATCCACTATGCTAGACTTGATCTGTGCTTGCGCTCCTAATAGACACCAAACGTATGTTCGTATGGAGTCATTGAGTCTTTGTTCTCCTGGCATTGTCATCTAACATAAGATATAACAAATTGTTTATTATAGATTGTTTATTATAGATAGTTTATAACAAATTGTTTGTTATAGATTGCTTGTTATAGATTGTTTATCATAGATTGTTTACAACAAATTGTTTATTATAGATTGTTTATAACAAATTGTTTGTTATAGATTGTTTATAACAAATTGTTTATTATAGATTGCTTATTACAGATTGTTTATAACAAATTGTTTATTATAGATTGCTTATAACAAATTGTTTATTATAGATTCTTTATAATAGATTGTTTATTACAAATTGGTTATTATAGATTGCTTATTATAGATTGCTTATTATAGATTGTTTATTATAATTTTCATATTAAAAAGAATGTCACGCAGGCCAGAATCGAAAGTACACCTAGCTCCCAAATGTATTGCAGTAGAGATAAAAGACCTAGCAGACACATTTGAGTTTGATATAATAGGAGTGCAAGGAAATGTTTATGGTTTTGAATACACAGATGATGGGGTTTACAAACAAAGAGAAATTGAAGATAAAAAAACGGCAGCAATATCCTAACCTAGAACAAATACGAAATCTAGAAACAACTGATTACGGCAAACACGAATACAGGCTTTATAAACAAGACAATAACTGGGTTTTGCGCCCTGAAATTAACTGGGATTTAAAATTTGACTTACGAAGCCCCGATGTATACTTTGATCAGAAAAAAAAAGAAGAAGAAAAGCTTTGAACGCAGGAGCCCTTCTTGCTAATCTTGTCCCAGGAACACAACAGAAAAAGCAGATTGTAATAGATAAATATGGGAGTGAATATGTGCTAAGCAGAAAGAGGCCCTTAGCTGAAGTGGGAGGTGACACGGTTGGTTTAGAATTTATTCCAAAAGGCCAACTGTTTAACACTGCTACTTTAATTTTTGTTTTATTAATCACTCCAGGGGAGTCTGCTCGTAGTTTGCCAGAACATGTTTTAATCAGGGGGGTACAATTATTGTCTGAAAACGTGGATGGGCCTTTTAGGTTTGTTATTGCTATTACTAAAAACGGGGATGAAATGAACACTTTCTTATCATCTGACAAGATTACTGTGATGGTTGACAAAACTAAACTGACAGTACTTGATTTTATTTTTTATTAAGTATGTTGATTTTATTGGGTTTTACTCTGTTGATGAAATGCTGTCAGAAGAGTTAATAAGAATAATTTTACAAAAAATAATTTTGATTAAAAAAGTGGGGCCTAATAGTTTATGTTTTACAAAATTAATTTTGATTAAAAATGGATGATCAGGCCCAACAGTTTAGGTTAGAGCAAATGACTGAACTTGAAAACGAAATAGAAAGTGACTTGGATACGTATACTGCTGCTAGAAAGAAATATGCTTCAGCTTTGAGTGTCCTTTCTTATATAATCACTGGCTCATCAGTTGTAGCTAGCTTAAGCACTGGGTCTAGTGTTGCTCTTTTAGCTACTGGAGTTAGAGCACCAATGTCTATAGCTTTTGGGAGTGTTGGGTTAGGTTTAGGTGCCATGTCCACAATTGTAAGTGCTGTTTCAAAAAAAATAACACCCAAATTACAAAAGCACACTCCCATTGTAGCCCTGGCAACAGCAAAACTTTACTCATTAAACCTAATCATAAGCAATACATTACTGGATGGAAACATTACAGACGAAGAATTTCAACGAGCCCTAGCTGATGGAGATAATTACAAACGCCAAAAAAATTGAACTCCAAAAGAAATGGAGAAAGACTTTTACTTCGCAGCAAGTAGACATTGAGGCAATCAAACACAACATTACAAAACAAACAAGCGTTCAGTTAAACCCAAAATAAGTTTTTAAAAAAAAGAATATAAGTTAAATAAATATTCTATACGTTAAAAAAAATATAGGTTAAAATTTTAAAACATATTTTTTTTTTACTAACAGGGACTGTGTTTGGTGGGACAATTTGCAGCTCTTCATGAACAAAGGATCTTTTAGGGGCAGGCTTTTAAGAAGAAAGAGTCTCTCTTAAATAATACACAGAAGGGGTTGTTTTCATAATTCTTTCAACTTCATATTCATCTACGCTCCATATAGGGTCTGTGGCTCTTATTCGAACACCACCTTCTGCCTCTCAAGGAGCATACAAGTATCTTACTTTTAGTCCGAACGGCAAGATTTTTTGTGTACCCCTCACATCTTCAGTATTGCTATTTTTTATAGTTTAATTGCGTCCTGGTCTTAAGACCTGTTGCTTCAAATTCTCCATTGTTCATGGCACGTAAGACTTCTGGCAACCTTCTGGCCCATTCTGTGTTGCGCGTTCTGTCCATAATTTCTTTGTGATATTGATAGGTAAACAGACGCTCAGCTAAATTGTTATTAAAGTTTTCTACTAGGGCTTGGGAGCGATGGTTGCCTGGAATCCCTCTCTTAACTGTAACTTGGTGTTTTAAAAACAGTTGCTTTACAGCCCCTTTAACCTCTTTTCCATCATCAACCTGGATCATCCTAGGATACTTTAATGGGCCTCGCATGTATATTTGTTGTAAAGCTACAGCTACAGCAGTTGAGCTTTTTATCTGTTAAAGGCTCAGCATCGTTATACCTTGAAGCCATGTCAACAACAGTCAGAGCATACTTAAACTTTTTTTTCCTAATTTTGTCATGTGGAAGATACAACAAGTCCATCTGGCTGGTGTCATTTGGAACTGAATTAACAAATCTAGGCCTTATTATTTTTTGGGGAGCAGGCAAATATATTTGCCAAATTGCTTGTTTTGAAAGCCAGTCTTTTGTTTTTGACTTGGACACCCTAGCAGCTTTACTCAGTTTATCAATAGCAGTCTTTCCTTTCCAATACCCTCTAGGAGAATAATATATTTTATCCATATTTTAATTTTATTTGTACTTTTTATTACATTTTAACTATGTTTTTATTACATTTTAACTATGCTTTTGTATTACATTTTAACTGTGGTTTTTTTTTTATTACATTTTAACTATGCTTTTGTATTACATTTTAACCGTGGTTTTGTATTACATTTTAACTATGTTTTTTATTACATTTTAACTATGCTTTTTTATTACATTTTAACTATGGTTTTGTATTACATTTTAACTGCGGTTTTGTATTACATTTTAACTATGTTTTTTATTACATTTTAACTATTTTTTTAATTACATTTTAAATATGTTTTTATTACATTTTAACTAAGTTTTTTTTTACATTTAACTGTTTTCTTTTTAACATTTTAACCATGTTTGTTATTACATTTAACTATGTTTTTTTAGATGAATATGCAAGAAGAAAGATTGCTCCCATAGCACCTATAATAAAGCCTATTTCTGCCATTTTGTGATCCTCAGATGGTTCATAATAGTCAGACAGTTCTGGCGGTGGCGATGTTAGAAACTTCTTTCCTGTCACTAAGGAACACTCATTCATTGCGTCATCAACGTCTGTAAATGTGTGCTCTGTATGGCCCTGTTCCCCTAACTTGTTATTAATAAAGTCTAAGTGAGCAATCCTCCTTTTCTCATAAGCGTCTTTTGCCTTAACTAACTCCTCCATTGCCTTGTTATGCCGTTCTTTTTCTTCATCAGACTGCAATTTACTAAACATATAGTTGCTCCTGGTGAAAGCGAATGCATCAACAATAGCTCCTCCCACCATCATAACTACTCCAGCCATCTTTTTATAAATGAATGTCTTATGAATTAATTAATTAATCTGCCTATGCAATAATACTTTCAGGAATTAATCTTTCTATGCATTAATACTTTCTGGGGCAATCCCCTGTTTTGCATTCATATTTTCTGGGATAATCCCCTGTGTAACAAGCAAGTCTTTTGAGGCAATCCCTGCAGTTTTTACAACTATAACCTAAACAGCATCCTCAATGTCTAACCTTCCTAGATCGGCTGGCTTCATTTTAAACATGTTTTTGCTAACACGCTATATCCTATACTAAGGCCGCTGATTACAGCAGAGTGGTAAATAGTATTGATGATCTTTGCTGTGCTCATGTTTTTTTTTTTTTTTAACTAAGAATATAATTAAAATAATCGTTATATGAAAGACTGTCTATGTGCTTTTTAATCAAATAATATTTTGTTGCTAGAGCTAAAAATAAGGTTGCAAGTAGTTTTGGCGAATCTTCTATCTTCCCCATGTTGGGCGGTTTTATTCTTAGCAATCATTTTGCAAGGGCTGAGTAAACTATAACACCAACAACAGGCACTGCATTATTAACCAACGTTAAACTCATGGTTTTAAAAGTGTTGTTTAACAGTATTATATTGTTATATTTATATTATTTTTATTGTTTTAAAAGTATTATATTATTTTCATTGCTTTTAAAAAGAGTTTTAAAAATGAATTGCGATGAGCTATGAAAGTGTGAGGAGCCAGCAGATTACTCGGCAGAGCATACGCCAGACCTCTGCCATAAAGAAAGATTATTCTCTCTGTCTGCGTGTGGAAAAGCTAGACAGTATTTAGGTGTTGAACTAAGTATTGAACAGATCCAACAATTGTCTACTTCAGACGTTGAGAAGTATTACGCTAGGTACGAAGCACAGCTAGGGTAAAAAAATGGTTAGATCGGTGGGACAAACAATGATTAGTTTATATGCTAAATCAGTAGGCAAGATGGCACCGATTGATTCAGAAGAAGATTTAAAATATGACTTATCACAAGATCCGGTTTTAAACAAGTCACTAGAAACTATTGCATGTGACATGTATTATAGATTTGGGACGTTATTATGCCCATTCATCATGGGATTAAACCCTTTTAATCACATTGATTTTAATCATATTTAAAAAAATGAGCGATCAGGAGAAGAAGATTGTGAGCCCATAGGAGCAGAATATGGCTCCACAAAGTGACTGCCCCAGAAGGGAGTCCACAGGGAAGTGCCCCACAAGGGAGTCCACAGGGAAGTGTGCCACAAGGGAGTCCACAGGGAAGTGTGCCACATGGGAGTCCACAGGGAAGTGTGCCACAAGGGAGTCCACAGGGAAGTGCCCCAAAAGGGAATCCACAGGGAAGTGTGCCACATGGGAGTCCACAGGGAAGTGCCCCAAAAGAGAGTCCACAGGGAAGTGTGCCACAAGGGAGTCCACAGGGAAGTGTGCCACAAGGGAGTCCACAGGGAAGTGCCCCAAATGGGAGTCCACAGGGAAGTGTGCCACATGGGAGTCCACAGCGAAGTGTGCTACATGGGAGTCCACAGGGAAGTGTGCCACATGGGAGTCCACAGGGAAGTGTGCCACAAGGGAGTCCACAGGGAAGTGTGCCACATGGGAGTCCACAGGGAAGTGCCCCAAAAGGGAGTCCACAGGGAAGTGTGCCACATGGGAGTCCACAGGGAAGTGCCACAAAAGGGAGTCCACAGGGAAGTGTGCCACAAGGGAGTCCACAAGGAAGTGTGCCACATGGGAGTCCACAGGGAAGTGTGCCACAAGGGGGTCCACAGGGAAGTGTGCAACATGGGAGTGTCCCACAAGGGAGTGCCCCACAAGTTAGTAGTGTTACTAAGTCTAAAAATCCAGGACGCGTCTTGGCTGGTCAAAGACTAGCTGAATGGAACAGACTGCAAATAGCAAACCAAGCAGCAAAACAAAAATTATTAGGTAGTAATACAACATCGCCACCAGCACCGCCACCATCGCCAACAACAACAACACCGCCATCACAATCAAACTATAAGATGTATTATTATTTATTTGGAGCTGTTGTTGTTGGGGGTGGGGGGTGGGTTGGCATACAAATGTCTAACCCCATACGTAGCAACAAAATCACAAAAGCCCACAAAAACAGTAAAAGAAGAAGAACCAGCTTATGCACACAAAAAAGAAACCTGCTGTAGACCCATTTTTCATGAATTAGTTTCAATGAATTAGTTTCAATGAATTAGTTTTAATGAATTAGTTTTAATAAATTAGTTTTTTTAAGTACTAGTTAAGTACATGTTAAGTACAAGTTAAGTACTGGTTAAGTATAAGTTAAGTCAGTTACAGCAAGTTAAGTACAAGTAAAGTACAAGTTAAGTGCAAAGTCATGTTAAGTACTAGTTAAGTTCTTAAGTTAAGTACTGGTTAAGTACAAGTTAAGAACTTAACTTAAGTACAAGTAAAGTCAGTGAAGTACTTGCCAAGTTCTTTAGTCATGTTCTAGACCTGGTTATGTTCTAGACCAGGTAAAGTTCAAAGTTAAGTTCTGAACCAAGTTAAGTTCTTCTACCCCAAGTTAATCTTTTAAAGTATGTTATTGTCCTTTTAAGTCAGTTCTCCAATGACCTATAGCGTATGAAAACTCAGGATCAACGTAAGTTCGCTTGGTATTGTTAGAGACTAGTGATCTCTTATTAACAGCAGTTGTGTTTACTTGCTGGAGAGTAGAGCATAGATTAGCATTTGTATGATAAAATACTTTGTGTTCAAAGAGAGTCTGTTTGTAGTTGTCGTAAGTAATATTCTTTTAATAACTTCTTTACCTACACCCTTAGCCTTCTTCATTACAGAAGTCTGGCTAGCAACGCTATACATCTTCGACCTTAGACCAACATATTCTTGTATAACTGCCCCATTAAGTTCGTCTTTAAACTTTCCATTTACTTTCTTGTTTACAGTTGAAAGTAACGGGCTGTCTTCAGGGTAGTCACATGTGTCGTACCATCCATCAGCTCCTTTGGCTACTTCTAACTCTAAGTCTTTGTAAAAATCTACTGTGGGGACGTTTAGAATAAAATAGTCAGCGTCTGTGTAAAGGACTAGACTTTTGGGTACAGCGGTTTAAAGTAGTCATAGAAAAATTCTAGCATTAACAGCTTAGACAGCTTCAACACAGTAAACCCAATGAATACTGGCTTGTCCAGCCTCACACACATTTTCGTCATCATAATGCCAACCAGGCTGCCGTTAAATTGTCTAAAGTCTAAGTAGTTAGGTTTAGAGACCAGTTCAATTGCTCTTTGTTCGTTTGTAACTAATCCTACATCTTTGCGTTTGTATGGGTTTTTTATGGTTTTGCCAAAACTGTTGTTCATTAGTTTAAAAAAGTCTTTTTCTGAAGCGTCAGTGGCTTCAGTCCTAAGATCAGTATTCTTCATGATGTATGGCCTCATAAAGGGCTTTTGGTCAAAAGCAAATATTCTGTGAACTGTTGTTAGATTTAGTCTGTGTCTTAAGTAAAACTGTAGGAGCCTGTAATGGCATACGTACTTAGTCGTATGGCGAAGATTAGGCACAAGTTTAGGCGGTTCTGTGGGGGTCATTTTTAATCTTTCTGCAGCTAGGTGGTAATCGTTATGGAGGTCATGTAAGTGTTCTGGGTACAGCAAGTCTACTTCTAAGATTAGTCCTATTGGATAATCAGCTGTAAGCTGTGACAACACCTTTAACACAAAATTAACTTCATGAGGTCCTGTTAACATTTTAAAGTTTTTTAGTGGGAGTGTTTGGCTCATGGCCCACCCGTACAGATTGTTAGCGTCAAAGTGCATTAGATAGTTGGATGGTTTAGTTGGGTCAGAGTCATGTAAGTACTTATTGTTGGCTTTGCAGTAAGGATGTGAAGTCATGCTAATACCACCCCTTAAACCGTCTTCAATCATCTGGAGTATAGCTAGATCAGATATTAAGTCAACCACAATGTTTGTAGACTTTACGAATGCGTCCCAAGAAATACCCGGAGCAGAAATGAAATGTGATGAATCTAAACCGTAATGTTTCATGCATGTAGATCTGTAATTCTGAAAGACGTCTGCCAATAAACATACGTCAGCCAATAAATATTGATCATGATAATCGCCCATTGTTTGGCAGTGTGATTCTGTCCAGGCTTTCTTTGTGTATTCGTAGTCAGAGTCAGTTATGCCTTTGCCTGTAAGACGGCTGTAAAAACCGTCTTTATGTGGTAGGGCTGGCTCATCAAACCTTTCCCACGAGTCCATGCATTCATAAGGGTAAACACCTTTACGTACTAAAGATGGGTCAAAATATTGTTCAGTTATTGGGAAGTCTTGTAGAGAACCTGCTAATTTATCCAAACTCCCCGGTAGATGTTGAGCAGAGTCATAGAAGGACAGATTGTCAATAAAAAAGGTCATGTACTTTTCTGATGATTGTGCAATGCATTCAACCCTCTTACATCCAGAAGTTTTTGCTTGCATGCTAAAATGAGAATCATTGCCTCGTAAGTTATGGAAGAAGATAGGAAGTTTCCAGGTCTTGGGGTCAACCTTAAGTTGAAGATTACAACTGTTGTGTGCAGCTCCTCTGAATTTTCCAGTACTGTGATCGTGGTCTCTTACAGTGTCACCTAATAACGTGCATTTGCATATCCAACTGTGTGTAGATGATTCATAGCGCCTTTGGTCTTCAGGAGTCATAACAATGTCTGAAAGATTTAGTTGATTGGCGAATTGATTACGAAGTTGTTTCATCTGATATAAAAATTTACTAGCTGCATTGTGACCTCTGTAAATCTCTGGTTGTGTGTGTTGACCATCTGATCTAACAACAACAAAGGCATAAGAACAAATCTGATGGTGGGATAATAAAGCTGTTTTTTGTTCTTCTAGTTGTTGCGGGCCATAGCACTGTGGTAAGATCGCTTCAAAGTCAGCATAAACTACGTATGGTCTCATCTGCATTTTGTGTACATTTTAAAACCTAACTTTAGACCCTGGTGGGGGTGTAAGAAGTTTAGTTCTACAGTCTACAATACTTTTACAATGATTCTTATGTTTAAGAGCTGCCTCTATAGTTAGGATTCTAACCAAACACCTTCTACAAAGCTCCTGTTTAGATGTACCCTTTGTAGTATAAGCCATAAGTCTGCTTATTTATCTAATTAATACATAATGACTCTTAGAACCGTCTGTAAACAGCATTAAGTCTACATGGTTCTTAAGTGGTTCACCAAAAGCAGGGACTTTGGGAGAAATCCATAGAGGCTGCAGATTGTTTACTACAGACCATGTATATACTTTTACAGTTATAGGATTGTTTTGCTCTTCAAACTGACTTATGCTTTGTATGCTTACTGGAAAGTTTAGGTTATTAAAGTTCAGGTCATGTCTTTATTGTTCATACTTAGAGACTCTGTTTGCATGATTTTTAACAGGATGTAAATGCGCTAGAACGCACCACATAAAACACAAGTTGTGTAGAATTTTGTATGTTTAAAACTGCTCGTTTAACTCTAACTCTTTTGGGAGAGGAAGGTAAGAATTGCCAACTATGGGTTTGAACTTTGTTTGTCTCAATTTGATTTCAATGACTTTTCCTTCGCTCCAACCAGAACCACGGAGGGCAGCCTCCTCACTCACATTAATAAACTGTTTAAGCATGTGATCAGCCCAGTCAGAATTAAAATCATGGTAACTAATTACTTCTTTCTGTTTAGTTGAAATCCAGACTTGCATATTATTATCATTAGGGGTTTTATACTCAATCAGAATGGCTAACAACACTTTTGCTGGTGGGTTAATCTGAAGAGACTCTGGGATTTTAGAGATAGCATGTGCTACACTTTCATGAACTTTTGTGGGGTTAATAATGTCCAAGTCTGATTCACTAAACATATTGTCTAATTGTTTGTTACTACCTTCCAACAGTGCGTTGTTGGGTAGTTTTTCAACTCAGATTCACTTGTGGGCTTCATTTTTAAAACCACAATATTAATGTAATTTTTTTTAAATGAATAAATCAATTAAAACATAGATGGATTCAGTGAGCATTTGTTGTTGTTAGTCGTTAAAAACTGATCTTGATTAAAATGAATAGTTACTCCTTTAGGGTCAGTAGAAACAGACAGTTCAACATCTTCAGGAGCCATATGATCAAACTAAAATGACAAACAACTTTATAGCTGGTTGGGCCAAGAATCTGGTATTTTACTGATGGCTTGCTTTACGCTGTCTTGCATATTTTTGCGCTCAAAAAGATCAGTAATTAATTCTTCAAACATGCTTTTTTACTGATCTATATCAGCTCCCCACCCCCTCTCCAACTCCCAAATTCTGTATATGTTACTAAGCTCTGTAACTACTTCGGGCTTCATTTCTTAAACCAGAATATTTATTGGAAATGAAATAAGGCAGGGAACA
>CM031626.1:16316204-16328704 GCA_018398815.1 Conus ventricosus | reverse complement strand
ACTTCTTTGTTCCCTGCTAACAATGCAAGAGCAGCCATCACACCTCTTGCATACTGCAGTGATATGAACACAGAACATTTTGAAGAAAAAAAAGAGTAAGCTGGAGGAACCACCATCAGAACTTTCATAAATTCAAGCACAAACATGTGGTCCAGCAGTAGAAAGGGAAGATTTTAGAGGAGATATTGTCACACTCAGTGGCGGATGAACCAGTCAGTGTTACGGATGGTGTGGAAGTGCATGTGTTTCTGTCTGACTCACTTTCAAAAGTTTGGATGCGCGTGAAGGCTTTTTTCCTACACACACACACACACACACACACACACACCACGACACGATAATGGACAGCCAGGCAACACATAAGTTACGTTGCCTTTTTCTTAATGCTACCTGAACCATCAAAAACACTGCAAACACATAATACCCTAACATAAATGGCCAGGCACAACAATCAATACACACCACCACCACTCAGGGCGTGCAACAACACAGGGAGCTTTGACAGTCGCTCTTTAAACTGACAAGTCACAGTCTTTCGTCACACAGTTCACAGAGCCGCTCGCTGATGCAGTTCCTGGAGTCCTCCCCAAAACACCCACACAGCAGACATCCCCCCCCCCCCCCCCCACACACACACACACAGACGCGCTCGCATTGACCCACTGACCTGGCGTCCAATTGTCGACGTCGTCGTGACGGAAAATCCTGACGCATTAACATATGAGTCTTCTGCTGACCTTGTGGTCAGCCTCCCCACGTCTGAGGATGGAGACAGCGGCTGGGGCACAGGCTGCACCCTCACATCCGCTGGCGATCAGCTTCTTTGTCACTAGCAGTCACTTGTTATATAAAACATTTCACTGGAATTTGGGGAATATACCCATAACATAATGTACTAAGTTTCATTGTAATGAGTGCATTGCAATAGAAAAAAGCCTCAATTAACACCATACGTGATTACATTGACGAAACTATTTCCATTTGTAACCCTTTTTAAAGTACCAAGAATACAATTATTACACATAAATAAACAATTTCCATGTGTCCCTTTTTATCAAGAAAATAATGTTTGTTTATTGTTGTGTGTTTTTTTTTTTACTTTCCCACATCATCATCACTGGAGGGTTCCAACTGCATATAAAGGAACCATTTCTATTTGTCCTTTTCATCAAGAAAAGAATGGGGTCTTTTTCTCTGTCCACATTCTCATCACTAGTCGTGTCCGCAACAGCGATCATAATACATTTTCCAATAATTTATACACGATGATTTTTGCTCACTTCCAGAGCTCTTGAACACCCACGTCATTATAATACTTGAGGGGACAGATGAATGATCTGTTTTAAAGAAGCCATTGACTTAACTTGATCATTTTCCCCCGATCACATGAATGTACATATTCTCTCTTCCGTCGCTTCACCCATTCATCTCATCCACCTCTCAACTTAAGAAATTCACTAACCACAACTTCCTTGCCGTGCCTTGCCTTGCGCCCTTAACTCCTTATGGAGTCGTAGGGGCGCCGCCTTGATGCGCTGTACACCACTTTCCTCCATCTGTCCCGGTCATGAGCGAGAGCCTGGGTTTCAGCAAAAGGTTTGCCTGTCCACTCTGCAATATTCTCCGCCCATTTTTTCTTCTGTCTGCCTCTCCTTCTGCTCCCCTCCACGGTTCCCTGAAGGATTATTTTCGATAGGCCACTGGGTCTTGTTGTGTGACCATACCATCTCAGCTTCCGTTTCTTCACTGTAGTGAGCAGATCTTCATAGGGGCCTAAGTGTTTCTGGATGGTCTGTCGGATTTGTTCGTTGGTTTTGTGGTCCAAGTAGGAGATGCCCAGGATGTTTCGATAGCATCTCATCTCCATTGTTTCTATCTTCTTTTGCATATCTGCTGTGAGGGTCCATGTCTCACAAGCGTACAGGAAGATCGACAGTACCAGCGTACGCACGAGTCGAATTTTGTGCTTCATGGTGATGTTTCTGTCCCTCCCTATTGGTTTTAACTTGGCGAGTGCAGACATTGATTGTGCAGTTCTTGATAGCACTCCCGTTCGTGATCCATCGTCAGAAATGATTGCCCCTAAGCACTTGAATTCGTTGACAGTTTCAAGTTTATGGCCTTTGGCAGCGATTTCAGTTGTTATGGTGCCATATTTGTTAGTCATCAGTTTGGTTTTCTCTGCGCTGCTTTCCATCCCATATCTTGTTGAGGTGTTGTCAAGGTGGCTGACTAGTCTGGTCAATTCTTCTTCATTTCCGGCAAGCCCATCGATGTCGTCTGCAAATCTGAGGTTCGTGATGGTTCTGCCTCCAACGCTGACCGTGCCTTCATGATCTTCAAGGGCATCGATCATTAGCCTTTCTAGGAACACGTTGAAAGGGAAAGGAGATAGGAGGCAGCCTTGGCGAACTCCAACAGTTGTGTGGAACCAGTCTCCCATCATGTGTTTGGCGAGTACTGCACTTGTGGCATTGGCGTATAGCTGCTGGATGATGTGGGTCAGTTTCTCTCCCATGTTGAACTTCCTCATGGTGGCCCACAGTTCACTGTGCCAGACTGTCAAAGGCTTTTTTTTAAGTCAATGAACACGTGGTACAGTTCTCTTTGGTGCTGGAGGTTTTCTCACAGAGGACTCGTAGGTTAAGTCACTACTGTCACTACTGTAACCATATGTCTCGTCAAGTCTTGTCAATCACAAGATTGACCAAGGGAACAAATAAATATCTTAGGACTTCACTAAGAACTGAAAAATTCAAGACCACCTGTAGGAAAAAAATAAAAACAAAAACAAAACAAACAAAAAACAAAACTCCATTAGTTCAAGCCATAACTTTCATTTAACCAATGAGACATACCTGATTGCCGCAAAACAAAGTTCCAATATATGATAATTGGTAGTTTAGAATCAGCGAAAAAATGAAAACTTGCATGATTCTTTTCAACAATTGTGCTGACCCAAAAAAAGCTACCCAAATTAATTGCCAGGTTATTACTCACAAAACGGAAGTAAACACTTTAGGGATTTGGCGTACACCAACATTAGCCTGAGGAGGGGGGGGGGGGGGGGACAAACATCTTGGCACCATGTTATCAAAAGCAATGAAAAGTGTGAACTTTTTGAAAACAGTAAGTAAACAATCTTGATATCAAGACCCGAAAACTCTTGTCCGTCTCGCGATTTCACTTGTTAGATCTAGATTAATCTATGGTCAGGCTTTTCTGCTCCAAAGACGTTCCAAACAAGTTACAAAGCTTATATAGCAAAGCCATTAAACTGTCTTTAGGTGTACCTCTTCATACGAGCACAACGAAATCGAATAGAGCAGCTGGTGTTTTTCCTCTCGATAAAATGAGAAAGCTGACATCAGCAAAGTATGTAATAAAAGCAAACGCCATTGGAAATTCACTTCGAGCTGAGTTAGACATAAGATCCAATATTGATAATTCAAAGGAAGCAAGGAATAGCAACACGTTACAGATCATAGCACATTATGTCTCTGAATTATTTGAAGATTCCAATATCACCCCCCCCCCCCCCCCCCCCAAAGTTTGGCCCCATTATGAATGCCACGCCGATTCCTCCTTGGGAATTAATGGACGGAAGTTTTGACTTTGATTACACAGATATACGAAACGATGACATCCAAATATTGTACGTACAACAGTTAAAACATATGTATCTGAAACCTATTCTGAACATCTTGAGGTTTGTACTGACGGTTCTGTGCTAGACGATCATCATGCAGGCTGTCACGACCGACCCCTGGAGGTCTGCCCTGACAGGATCGGTCTAAGTGGGAGTGAAGGGAGTGACTGACCTCACACGCCTCGCAGGAGACCACACAAGAACGATTACGATACAACACCCCATTTATTCACATCAACACACGCAATCACAAATAAATATTTCAACGCACGCACCATGCACAATCACAATCAAGCATTCCAACACGCACAACATGCACAATCACAATCAAGCATCTCAATACACGACATACACAATCATAATCATAAATAAATAATTCCAGCACCCATCCCTTTCCCTGTCATGTAGTGCCCTCACACTCCTGCCTCTCCAAAGTCTACTGGGAGCACCCTGTCGCACTAGGTGCCCAAACCGGGTCGGTTCTTGAAGAGAGTTGTGCAAGGCCGACACCCTTGACACGCACAAACAGACGGTGGAGAGCGCGTCTCGGGGGACGGAGCGTTGTTGCTGGAGGTCCTAGACGGGGATCAAGACCGTCCAGCCAAGTCCACGGGCTTCCCCACCAGTACGTGGCCTCAACCAGTGCGTGGTCCCAACCAGTGCGTGCTCCGGGTGAAGCCTCCGGGAGGAGGGAAAGGTAACTGGGAGGAAAGTAGAAAGACGGGTACTGGAACCCCGCAGTCAGTACTGTCTGACACATGCTGTTAAACCTTAACAGCCACTCGCATGATGGGCGAGGGGAGGTCTACTAAATACACCAACATATGCTCAACACAGACTTCAGCATAACGCGGCAAACCAACCAAATCAGGAATGTTCGTTAAAGTCTTCTCATACGAAGCAGGTAAGAGACGGCATTAAATTAACAGGCTATAAAACAAATATGAATTATCTTCATCCTTCTCTCACTCACGTTTAACATTTTCCTTTCTTAGGAACTGAACTAATAGAGCAACCATGGCTTTACATCTGCCACCACATTTGCAAATAATAATAATTCAATGGCACAATTATCCCCACATCTTATGGCAACATTTCAAAATAACACACAATTTTCAACCACGCATCCAAACAACTAATCATGCGTACGCACGCTCGCGAACATAAAACTCGTTCTCCTTGCACACACAGACAGACGGTGGCCGAAGAATGTGAGACCGGCAATTGTGACAGGGGCGGACGAGCGAGACCAAGCAAGTACCAACCCTGAATCACCAGGTTCTCTCCCATCCCCACCGACTACCGCATCACCAAATGCATAAAAAGGAGAAAGACTTTAAGATATAATTTTGACTGGCCAGGTTAAAGATTGAATTAACCAGAAAAAGTGGTCTCAAACAATATTTCTTTTATAATTTTGAAAACCAAAAACAAATTGCGCAAAAGAGAAGAATTAGCCGGCTAGCATAAAAAAAAAAAACACAACAACAAATAAACCACGAAACTGATGCTTACCAGCTACCGTGGGTGACCCGAGTGGTGGGTCAAACGACTCTCTCTGCCCTCTGTCCAGTCGAGAGGACAGCAGCGCAGATGCGGAAAAAGATGAAGTGATGTCTCCCTCCTACAGGCCGACTGTAGGAAATGAAAGTACCGACTGTACTTTCGACGATAAGGTTAAGAACCAGGACCGGAGCAGGCGCTCCCAGAGACATCTTCCGCTCGAGTGAAGAGAAAGCCTGCTTCAGCGATGGCGGCCAACATGCCACGCTACGTCACGGTGAGAATACCTCAAGCCTAAGAGGAACCTTGCACGTGCGGCAGGTGAAAAGACAGGTGAGAGGCCGATAGAGACAGCCAGTACAAGAAAAGATACCAGCCACCCGTGAACCTGCAGGATGAATTGCACGGTCAGTGGAATTAGAGAGAGAGAGAGAGAAAGTAAACCTAACCTGAGCTAAACCACACCAAAGGTGCAACCACACCACAAGCCACATTAAGGGACAGATATACGACAACAACGACGACAACAACCAAATGAACAATTCTACTACCCTAGATGGGCCAATCGTCGTAGGGCTCGTAACAAACCCGTGACAAACCCCCTTCTAAAAGCATCTGTTTCTCTGAGATACAGTGCTCCTTTGAACCTTGACGCATGTGCAAATTCACAACAATGGGACCGAACCAACCCTCTGTGATCGACAGAGTACGATAAATCCAATACAAACGTTCCACGATAGAATTCCACAGGGAGATACATAATACTACATTTATCAAACAACTAAGCAAACCTTCCAACAATGAAAATAACAATCCGAACCATTGGTGATTCACTACCGTTAACATCACTGAAGTGAAAAACTGTCACTACACTTGATACGGAGACCAAAAGGGGATATAACCCTGGTTGAGGGGAAGTGTTCCTCTGACTGATTTCTCCAATGTGCTGACTACGGAGCTCGGCTGAGATAGTCAGCATCCGTATTGCTGGAACCCTTGATATGGCGAAAATGACTCTGCAGTTCCACTGCCTAACTCATGAGTTGACGACTGACTGGCCGGATCCGGTACAGGCACTGGAGAGGATGATGATCGCTCTCAGTACAAACTTCCGGCCGTATTTCTTCTTGGGCATGCCTGTGCGCGTCCAAATCTGCCGGAGAGCTTCAGCAATAGTAGGGGTATCGATAGTCCTAAGCGGGGCACCCTCTGGGTATCGAGTCACAGAGTCTACTGCTACCGAAATGTAGCGGTGCCCGCGATTGGATGGTGGATTAATGGGTCCCACCAGGTCGACACCGACCTTGCTGAATGGCTCCCCAACCAGTGGCACTGACCCTAGGGGAACACGCTTCAAGCGACCCTTAGGCGTTGTCGTTGGCAGACATCGCAACTGCGGCAGTACTGCCTAACCTGAGAATTCATCCCCGGCCAGAAGAAGTCTTGTCTCACCCGCTCGAGAGTCCGCTTGGAGCCCATATGACCTGCCATGGGGAATCGTGGGCCTGCCGGAGAACAGATTCTCTCAAGCTTTGGGGAACGACAAGCTGCTTGGCCATACGATCTGCCTGAGTGAAAACCCTAAGAGGATCCCCTTGTGGAGCTTAAAGCTCACCTTGGCGTGTCGGGCAGACTGAGCGGAACGATCCACCAGTTGTCGCAGGCGTTGGACATCCAAGTCCCTGGCCTGAAGACGGACTATGGTAGCAGGATCGACTCTCGCCAGAACCTCGTCAGAGATCGGCTGTAGAACGGGACGCAATTCCTGTTCCTGCTTCTTGGCTTTGGCGCATGTGGTAACTCCACACACGCCTGTACGGGCAGAACCGTAGACACAGACTGACTGCGTCCGTCCGCAAAGGTGATAGTATTCCCTATAAGAAGGGAATACAGAGGTCGCTCCACCGCGATGGCCCATACTTCGCCACAGAAGTAGGGGGTGGAGATAGAAATAAGTACGGAAGGACGGGTGGAGGTAAAACCAGCCTCCAACCCGCACACATCGTAACTGGCACCCCGCTGAGCCTCAGGGGAAACCAAATCCTTATCCACAAAGACCGTTGATGCTCCCGAATCCCTGATGGTGTCGACCAAGGAAGACCCAACAACAGAGAGAAACACTGGGCACTCCGTACCACCAGAAGCTGGGATGGAACCCACGTTAGCCGAGGCACGAGGACGATGGAAAGGACTAGCCCCATGACTACTGGCAGCTTTAGGACAATCTTTCCTAATGTGGCCAGGACGACCACAAAGAAAACACAGTCGGGGTGCTGAGGTCCCCGATGAACTGTCTGCCTTATTCACCCTCCTAGCAGTCGTCGGCGCCTTATTGCCGCTAAATCCTATGGAGGGCTTCCTGTCCGTATCTGGGCGATGCCCATAAGCTCTACGAGCCTCAGCAAACACCTCAGCGGTTTGAATCGCAGCCGCGAAATCCTGAGGTGCTGTCTCGCCTATACGGATCCTCAACTCTGGGGACACGGTGTTGGTAAGCTGTTCGATGAGAATCAGATCCTCCAGCTCCAGCTTAGCCAACTGACGCCAGTACCTAGCGTTTTGCGCAGCCTATCACCAAACTGCACGAAGGTCTCGTCGTTATTCTTTTTCATGGACCTGAACTTCCTCCTGTACGTCTCTGGAGTAAGGTGGAAACGCTTACGCAGAGCCAACTGCATGTCTGCATAAGACGCGCCTTCATTTAGAGTGAGCACACACTCCTTGCAGTACCAGATAATCCAGAAAAAAGGTGCATGGCCTTTTGTTCCTCAGACAAATGGTATGAACTAGCAACCTTGTCAAAATGCTCTAAGAACATATCTATGTCCTCACTAGGTCTGAACTCTGGAAGCTTTAACTTTGGGCCTCTAACTCTATCACTTGCCTGTCGATCAACCCCCTGATTTACAGATGCGGGAGACCGCGAAAGAAGTTGTTCCATCTCCTCCCTACGCAGAGACTCCATCCTGTCTAGTTCTTCCCTACGGAGGGCCTCCTGCCTGGCAACCTCTTCCCTACGCTGAGCAGCCTCCTCTCTGCGCTCTTCCCTACGCAGAGCTTCCTGCCTGTCTAGCTCTTCCCTACGGAGGGATTCCTGCCTGCCAGCCTCTTCCCTACGGAGAGCTTCCTGCCTAGAGGCCTCTTCCTTACGTAGGGCTTCCTGCCTGGAAGCCTCTTCCTTACGTCGAGTTTCCTCTTCCCGACGAAGGGCTTGCTGTCTGACAACCTCTTCCCTACAGAGGGCCTCATCCTCCCGTCGCTGTCGCTCCAGAAACATCAGGACGGAGGTGATGTCCTGGGCGGGGTTCACCACTCCCGACACGGGAGGATGACCCGTCTGACCCGTCCCTTGGGTCTCGACCTTACCATGAGGAAAGTCTCCCGGGGCATACTCCTTACGAGGGGAAGCATGGAGAAGAGAGGGCTTCGGTTTCTGTGACTCAACAGAAGCCCACAGTTGCTTCACTATACTCTGACGCTTCCGAGCGCCAGTCGGGGTCTCAGCAGAAAGATCCCCTAGTGAAGAAGTAGTGAAAGTACTCACTGGACTATCGGCTACAGCACTGGAATAAGTAGAAGTCACTGTAGTCGAAGTGCTGGTACTAATAGTAGGGACTCCATTCTGAAGACCTTTCTTCTTCGACGCACGAGTCGCCATACCACCAGCACCGGACGTCGCCATGACAACAATATCCTACGGTTTTCAAATACGGGGAAAAGACGATTCCACTTTAAAAACAAATATTTTAGGGGTGTGTGTATATGTGTGTGTGTGTGCGTGTGTGCGGACAAGTTCCGGCTGCTCCCACTCTGGCAACACCGCGCTCCACAGCACGAGCAACAGTGCGGTTGGGCTCACCGAAAAAAAAAAAAAAAAAAACTATGTCCGGCTGCCCCCACTCTGGCAACACCGCGCTCCACAGCACGAGCAACAGTGCGGTGGGGCTGGCCGGAAAAAAAAACAACAACTGGCAGACGGAATCCGGAGAGAGGAAAAAAAAATGACACTAACGTCCGATACAACCCCCTGTACTCAATAACCACCCGGTAAAAAAAAACTGGCTAACCACAAAAAAGGAATAGAAGACTGTGTGGCTACAGAAAGGCAAGAATTACGGCCGTACCTGCGTGAGGCACCCGGCGGAAGGAGGTCTGGAAGCGGTCGATTTCCCTGGTCCCACCTCGACTCCCCGGTCACACCGGATGTTCCTTCAGGCCACCAAGACTCCCTACACGCTAGAGTCACCCAGCCAACCACCCAAAGTAAACATGACAAACTGACTAAACGTATACAAAACGGACAGAACTGGACAGGTACTCCGCGAAACGAGAGAGACAGTCAGAGCCCTTCACATCCCGGACGAGCCCCCACAATTGTCACGACCGACCCTGGAGGTCTGCCCTGACAGGATCGGTCTAAGTGGGAGTGAAGGGAGTGACTGACCTCACACGCCTCGCAGGAGACCACACAAGAACGATTACGATACAACACCCATTTATTCACATCAACACACGCAATCACAAATAAATATTTCAACGCACGCACCATGCACAATCACAATCAAGCATTCCAACACGCACAACATGCACAATCACAATCAAGCATCTCAATACACGACATACACAATCATAATCATAAATAAATAATTCCAGCACCCATCCCTTTCCTGTCATGTAGTGCCCTCACACTCCTGCCTCTCCAAAGTCTACTGGGAGCACCCTGTCGCACTAGGTGCCCAAACCGGGTCGGTTCTTGAAGAGAGTTGTGCAAGGCCGACACCCTTGACACGCACAAACAGACGGTGGAGAGCGCGTCTCGGGGGACGGAGCGTTGTTGCTGGAGGTCCTAGACGGGGATCAAGACCGTCCAGCCAAGTCCACGGGCTTCCCCACCAGTACGTGGCCTCAACCAGTGCGTGGTCCCAACCAGTGCGTGCTCCGGGTGAAGCCTCCGGGAGGAGGGAAAGGTAACTGGGAGGAAAGTAGAAAGACGGGTACTGGAACCCCGCAGTCAGTACTGTCTGACACATGCTGTTAAACCTTAACAGCCACTCGCATGATGGGCGAGGGGAGGTCTGCTAAATACACCAACATAAGCTCAACACAGACTTCAGCATAACGCGGCAAACCAACCAAATCAGGAATGTTCGTTAAAGTCTTCTCATACGAAGCAGGTAAGAGACGGCATTAAATTAACAGGCTATAAAACAAATATGAATTATCTTCATCCTTCTCTCACTCACGTTTAACATTTTCCTTTCTTAGGAACTGAACTAATAGAGCAACCATGGCTTTACATCTGCCACCACATTTGCAAATAATAATAATTCAATGGCACAATTATCCCCACATCTTATGGCAACATTTCAAAATAACACAAATTTTCAACCACGCATCCAAACAACTAATCATGCGTACGCACGCTCGCGAACATAAAACTCGTTCTCCTTGCACACACAGACAGACGGTGGCCGAAGAATGTGAGACCGGCAATTGTGACAGGGGCGGACGAGCGAGACCAAGCAAGTACCAACCCTGAATCACCAGGTTCTCTCCCATCCCCACCGACTACCGCATCACCAAATGCATAAAAAGGAGAAAGACTTTAAGATATAATTTGACTGGCCAGGTTAAAGATTGAATTAACCAGAAAAAAGTGGTCTCAAACAATATTTCTTTTATAATTTTGAAAACCAAAAACAAATTGCGCAAAAGAGAAGAATTAGCCGGCTAGCATAAAAAAAAACACAACAACAATAAACCACGAAACTGATGCTTACCAGCTACCCGTGGGTGACCGAGTGGTGGGTCAAACGACTCTCTCTGCCTCTGTCCAGTCGAGAGGACAGCAGCGCAGATGCGGAAAAAGATGAAGTGATGTCTCCCTCCTACAGGCCGACTGTAGGAAATGAAAGTACCGACTGTACTTTCGACGATAAGGTTAAGAACCAGGACCGGAGCAGGCGCTCCCAGAGACATCTTCCGCTCGAGTGAAGAGAAAGCCTGCTTCAGCGATGGCGGCCAACATGCCACTCTACGTCACGGTGAGAATACCTCAAGCCTAAGAGGAACCTTGCACGTGCGGCAGGTGAAAAGACAGGTGAGAGGCCGATAGAGACAGCCAGTACAAGAAAAAGATACCAGCCACCCGTGAACCTGCAGGATGAATTGCACGGGCAGTGGAATTAGAGAGAGAGAGAGAGAAAGTAAACCTAACCTGAGCTAAACCACACCAAAGGTGCAACCACACACAAGCCACATTAAGGGACAGATATACGACAACAACGACGACAACAACCAAATGAACAATTCTACTACCCTAGATGGGCCAATCGTCGTAGGCCTCGTAACAAACCCGTGACACAGGCTGTGGCTGTGTTATTCCATCTTAAAAAGTTGAAAAGGCACAGATATTTCGATTTTTACAGCAAACTAAAAGCTATACATATGGCTCTGCTATATTTGATTAATCTACCACTAAATCTGTTAAACGTTCTTTTTGTGTGGATTCTAAATCAGTCTTGCGATCTCATTCTTCATCATTTAATTTCAAGAATAACATTATCTTTGAAATAAAAATTCAGTTTATTACATTCAATTGAAGGGGTCCATTGCTGACTTTTGTTGGATACCTATTGTGGAATTTACAACAATGAATATGTTGACCATCTCGCAAAAAATGGGGCGAGAAACACTGTGAATGCTGTTGAGCTGCCTTGGAGTATATTTTCAGTAGAAATGTGTAACATAATAGAAAAATGAAACGATACGATGTTTTTTTTCCTCTTCTGTTGATAACGTATTTTTCATTATTGAATGCTCCATATGCAAGTACATCAATTGTTTCCTTGTCGTGCAGATTTGTGTCAAATTCTTCAACGACAAAGTACTGTAAAGTCATTAAGTGTGTCTGCTCAGCTGAACTGACAACTGAGCTAACATTGGTGAAATGACTTTCAATGAAAACTTTCCTTCCTACGGAATCTGTGGAATGTATTTCCCCTAAGTCATTTTGGGATCAGTTTAATCTTTTCAACCATTCAATATTTAGATTAGCCTGGTATTTGCTATGTAGTTCTATTTCACGTTTCTTGTAACTCTCTCTCTCTCTCTCTCTCTCTCTCTCTCTCTCTCTCTCTCTCTCTCTCTCTCTCTCTCTCTCTCTCTCTCTCTCTCTCTCTCTCTCTCTCCTTTTTTTTGATGATATTACAATTTTAACAAAGTGTTGCTGCTATTAATGCTAGAGTCTAAAATCACTGACATGATGAAAAGACTTTCTTCCCCAGTCAGATATGCAAAGACGGAAGATACTTTTTCTTCTTTTTTTTTATTAAGATTGTTTTTTTCT
>CM031626.1:16291204-16303704 GCA_018398815.1 Conus ventricosus | reverse complement strand
TGGTTCGAGCATTTCACCAATGTTTTCAACGCCAGTGGCAATGACCGTAGCGATGATGGTAGCATTGAGGGTAATGAAGATGCTCATTTTGACGCTCATGATGCAGCTCAAGTCACATTTAACTGCGACACACTGAATGAGGCAATCACTACAGGAGAAATTCGGGAGGCAGTACGAGCACTCAAAAGCCGAAAAGCTGCAGGTCCGGATGGTCTCATAGGAGAGTTTTATAAAAATGGTATAGAACATATTTTGCCTTTCCTATTGAAATTCTTTAACTACCTGTTTGATCATGGATTGTTTCCAGATGAATGGTCTTTGTCAATCATCCAGCCCCTGCATAAAAAGGGTGACTTAAATATTCCTGACAATTATCGAGGAATCTCGCTTCTTAATATTTGTAGTAAACTGTACAGTTTTATATTAAACAAACGTATCTCAAGATGGATTGATGTAAATGGTATTTTTGGTGAGGAGCAAGCTGGGTTTAGGGAAGGTTATTCCACAGCAGACCATATTTTCACTATGTTCGCTATGGCTCAAAAGCAACTTTTGAGGCATAGAAAACTTTATGTGGCATTTATAGATTTCCGCAAGGCTTTCGACACAGTGTGCAGAGGGAAATTATGGGCTGTTTTACGCAAGTCTGGATTGCAAGGCAAGATATTTAATGCTCTAAGATCGATTTATCATGTCGTTAAAGCAACGGTACGTGTCCATGGTGAATTAACTGATGTATTTATGTGCCCACGAGGCTTGAAGCAGGGAGAGGTGTGTTCACCAGTTCTTTTCTCCTTATTCATAAATGAGCTCACAAAAGACATAGTTAATTTTGGCCGGCATGGTATCCAGTTGTCCCCAGACTTTATCGAAATATTGATACTGTTATTTGCTGATGACGTGGCATTAACATCTGACAGCATCATTGGCCTTCAGACACAGCTGAATATCCTGTCTGATGTAGCAGAACGCCTGGGTCTTATTGTAAATATGGAAAAATCAAATGTTGTTATTTTTCGTAACGGCGGACACTGGGCGGCGAATGAAAAATGGTGGTTTAATGGAAATGAACTTAAAATTGCGAACATGTACAAGTACCTGGGCATTTATTTGTCAACAAGATTGAGTTTTGTGTATACAATGTCTGATCTTGCAGAAAGAGCCAAGAAGGGAACAGTAGCATTGATAAGAATGTTGTGGTCCATTGGTGAACACTCACCTAAGATCTTTTTTAAGCTTTTTGATAGCCAAATACAGCCGATCCTGACTTATGGATCTGAAACATGGGGTTTAGTTGAAAATCAAGAATTAATCGAGAAGGTCCACTTGTTTGCATTAAAACGATTGATGGGTGTTAACCCAAAATCGCCTAAACATATGATATACGGCGAAACAGGCAGATACCCCCTATATGTCACAACGAATTTGAAATGTATAAAGTTCTGGTTACGCCTTGTTTGCATGGATGACAATAGATATCCAAAGAAAGCTTACCATATGCTACTCAGCCTACAGAGTCAAAACTATCAAACTTGGGCTTGTAAAATTAGAAATGTTTTGTATAGATTTGGGTTTGGAGTAGTCTGGGAAGCTCAAGGGGTCGGAAAATATGAGTATGTTTATGGCAACTTTTAAACAGAGACTTGTAGATTGTTTTCAACAGGATTGGCATGCGAAATTGGAGTCATATACTTTTTATAATGTTTATGCATCTTTCAGACAATCCCTGTCAATTAGTACTCATTTATGTCAAATATGAACATCAGGGGTGCGTAACACGCTTTCCAGGTTTAGAATTGGGATGTCCCCACTGAATTGTCATTTTATGCAGTACAATGTTGGCTCGAGCAGAGACGTTGACTGTCCATTTTGTACCAATGTTCCAGAGACACGTGACTCGTGACTCTCTCTCTCTCTCTCTCTCTCTCTCTCTCTCTCTCTCTCTCTCTCTCTCTCTCTCTCTCTCTCTCTCTCTCTCTCTCTCTCTTACACACACACACACACACACACACACACACACACACACACACACACACTGGACATACGCATTCCATTTTCCAAATCATTTTTCAGTTGCCCTTGTGTCTCTTTCTATGGCAGATAGATGCTGGGGGAGATGCTATGTCTACACCTATGTCGCCAGGGTGTATCTTGGCAGAAACGATGTTGAGAGAGAGTGCCACAGACATAGAGCTTCTCTGGTCAGCTTGGAGACTGTTGAGAAGATGGAAACCTTCGTAGAAATCATGAAGCATCGCAGATATGACAATATCTTTATAGGATTGACATCAGCTACTTATGACAAAGAAAAGACACCTGTAAACACTATGTAAAAAATACATGCTATTCATCGTGACTTTACACCCTGTCTGTTATATGTTACCCTAGTCATTTAGTTTGTATATGATGCAGTGTAATGGAATCTCAAACAGACAAGCAGACACACCTCGCTTAAAAACTGGGCAGGGAACGTGTATTGTATATCGATTTCTGATTTGATTGCGAGTCTCAGTGCTCTCTGAGCCGAGCTTTGATATCAACGCATTCCAAACCTAGCTGCTTTCTCATAAAGGGAAGTAGACGAAATTTGGTGGAGGGATCAGCATATGTGTGTGTGTGTGTGTGTGTGTGTGTGTGTGTGTGTGTGTGTGTGTGTGTGTGTGTGTGTGTGTGTGGTGTGTGTGCGTGCGTGCGTGCGTACGTGTGTGTGTGTGTGTGTGTGTGTGTGTGTGTGTGTGTGTGTGTGTGTGTGTGTGTGTGTGTGTGTGTGTGTGTGTGTGTGTGTGTGTGAGCGTTTTTGTTGTTGTTGTTTTTTTTGTTGTTTTTTTTTGTCGTGTAGTTCTAACTGACTTTCGTTTTGCATGTAAACATGTTACATGTTTATTGAAAGCTGTATCTCTTTCCTCAGAGATAAATGTTGCTGGGGCAGTGTGTGAAGAGTTGTTGAAGTGTTGTGTTGTTTCACTTCCATCAGAGCTGTCGTAGGAAGTGTCGGTGTTACTTGTCCAACTAAAAATGTTTATGTTGATTTGGATAAAGGGTCGAGTGTTAGCCGGCGGTGTATTAATTCAGTGACAGTTTTGCTATTTTTAACAAGCAGTGAGGTTTTTCCCCCCGCTAAAGACGATATTGTTGTTCTCTCCTGTGTTTTGTTTGCAGTTCATGTACAGTGTTGTTTAGGTGTGTGTATAGGTGGGTTTTGTTTGATTTGGGCTGATCTGTTGCTAAAACGCATTGTGCACGTTTTGTGGACGCTGTGCTCTAATCTTTATTGTTTTGTTGTATTCTGCGAATTGATCAGGTATTTGTTTGTTATTGCTTTTTTTCTGTCCATAGCATGTTGTATCTGCAATTCACACCTATGTGCTGTAGGAAAATTTATCAAATTGTATTACACTATTGAATAGTGTGTCTATAGTGATGGAATATATGGATTCTAACTTATAGATAGAACAAGTTTCCCAATATAAGCAATGTTCCATATATGACTGATCTACATGGTGTGCATATAATGTTTTTGGTTTCGCTGTTCACAAAATAATGGGGAGGGGATTCACATTGCTGGCATATTTCAAAATATGCATTTTGAGAAACTTCATCTACACCACACATCTTTAACTGAGCCAATCTTTACCCATATCATTGTCAAGATTGAAAACACCCATGGGAAGCTGCTAAATGGTCACAGCCTTGCTGGGCACTATCGTGTGCATAGTGATTAGAAATGATTATGACTGAAAACAAATATATATTTGCTGTAATGTGTCCACATAAAAATACGTTCTCGTTATTCCTGTTCTGTCCTGCTTAGCTCAATCAGCGTTGATCTTACATTACCACTCTCTTTCTCCCTGTACTTTAGCTCAATCAGCGTTGATCTTACATTACCCTCTCTTTCTCCCTGTACTTTAGCTCAATCAGCGTTGATCTTACATTACTACTCTCTGTCGCGGTCAAGGTCCGTGAATCAAGGATGTGAGGGTGGAAGAGGAGAGAGGGACAGGCTGGGCACAACACGCACCGACCACACACTCAAACCACTCGTGGAAAACAAAATAAATCAAATAATCAATTTATTAAATTAATGAAAATATCTCATTCACACCTAGTGGAGGAGGGACGACTATCAAGAAGAGGGAGGACAGAGAGAGAAATTGGAAAAGAAGGGAAAATAGAAGATGACAGCCACCTAAAAGAGGATATCTACTTAATGGACAAAATAACCCAACAAAAGACCCACACCCTGGCCCAGGGAACAGATAAATTTAAACCCTAAACACTAATCTATCCCAAAATAAAGAACGAAGAAAGGACAGGGGAGAAACAATTAAACGAAGGACGAAACAGGGTCTACCCCAGCCACACAAGCATATTCACCAACATTCGCATACTTATACAGTTCATGAACACTTTTAGTATATTCACGCATGTACCTTCACAAACATCACAGCCATACAGAATGTCTCCCACACGCCAGGCATCACCAAACACCGCCCATACACAGCCAGAAACAAACTTAACTTAAAGGAAAGTCCTTTCCCTGTCCGAGCAGGGAGACACGGGTGCACCCCAAAGCAGTTGATACGCTCAGGACTGGCGTTCTGGTCTCGCTCTTGGCACCACGGTCAGCGTCCTGCTCCTCTTCATACCACTCTCGGAATGGGCGTCCTGCGATAAAAGGCGTCTGGCCGACACCAAGTCAACCAACGGAAAACGCCCTATAAAAGGGGAATTAGGATTTCATTCTAGGTACAGCTGAGATATGGTGTGGGTGCAGGCTACTACCTGGCGAAATGGGCTACACCCGCAAGACTGAATCTAGTTTAGTAATAGTTTACTTCACATTTCATTACTGTATACTCTATCGCTTTTTTTCATCTAATGATTGAAAAACCAACACAAAATCGTTTACTTGATGACATTCTTATACTTTTGTCATAGTATATACTACCCCTTCAGTCTGAAGGCCTCAGGTATATATATAAAAAAAAAAACTGACAAGGAAAACAAGGCAGATGACGTGTTGACTTTTGAGTTTAAAATTATCACAACAACACACCCATACCACATTCACATTAAAGGAAATATAATAGTAAAATAAATGAGAAACAAAATAAAACAATACATAAACAAATAAACAAACAGGCGGAGCGGAACCAACTAGGGGGTGCCGCGAAGGAACGCTCGCTTCCCGACCTCAAGTGAGTCGCGCGGTGACTCAACATCGCGTCCGGCCTGAAGGTTTTTCTTTTCCTTTTTTTTTCTTTACATGAAAATGAATAATAATTTATAGAACTAAACAAGCATACCCCTTCCTCTGACGGGGTACACACAAATAAAGAATGACTCGGCCAAATAAAAATAAAAAAGCGTGCGCGGCGCGCTATGTGTCTAACCAAATCGCTGACAAGAAAAATGCCACTGCTTCAGCGTAACGCATTTAGAATAAAATCTAAACTTGCTCTTCCATATTTATAAACTAGGCTAACGCTCGCAGCGCGCCTGAAACCACAATACTTCTCCACACCTATAGTACTGCCTCAGCACAGTAACCAAAACGACAGATATTGAATGAAAATATTATAACCGATACCCCTGTGGAATGTGAAATGAGAAACTGAGAAGCATGAAAACAACTCACCAGAACGGCGGGTGGGAAGGAGGGGAAAAAATGGGCCCGGCAGGCTGATCCTCAGCGAAAAGACTGTCCGGGACCCCGGAGCCGACAGCACCAGCAGCCCTTCACCATGGGATGGCCGATGGCTGGTCACCGCCAGCGAAGAGGGTCAAGATGTATACTTGGTGGGCAGGAATTGGGATTCCTCTCTCTCAACACTATGACTACCACCGTCAGGCAGACCAGTGGCCTTCGTCACAGGTTATAAAAAAATGCCTTCCCAAAGAGAACGTGGTCTCTCCACTCGTGGCTCCAATCCGAGTAAAGTAAGAATTTTTCCCAAACGCAAGCTGCCGATCAAAGGGGAATAACTTCCAACGACTCAGTGAGCTCTCCACGGGTTTTCACAACTACCCAGGTATCTCACAGAAATTGGTGTCCATGCGGTGCAGAAGAATGCATGCAAACCGCACGGACGGGCAGACTTTTCTCCCTGAAACGTTGACAACACACAGCTGCCCATCCCTCTTTTACACACAAAAAATAAGGTGGTAGCAAACTAACTTAAATAACACATTGAAAGTGGGATGGAGGGCTGTCCGTCCGTGACACTCTCTTTCTTCCCTCCCTGTACTTTAGCTCAATCAGCGTTGATCTTACATTACTAATCCCTTTCTCCCTGTACTTGTTTGTTTGGTTCATCGACCACCTCGCTTCAGCAGTAAGCTTTCCAGACAGCAAGTTCCAGGATTGTCAGTAATAAGCCCCTACATCAGTAAATTGTTTGTCAGCAATCCACTCTTCACACACCAAGTACTTCACTAGTCAGTGATCAACTCTTCAGTCAGCATGTACCTCCCTAGTCGGTGATCAACTCTTCAGTCAGCAAGTACATCACTAGTCAGTGATCAACTCTTCAGTCAGCAAGTAAGTACCTCACTAGTCAGTGATCAACTCTTCAGTCAGCAAGTATATCACTAGTCAGTTATCAACTCTTCAGTCAGTAAAGACCTTGCTTATCAGTAAATACCTCGCTAGTCAGCAATCAACCCTTCGGTCAAGAAGTTCCATGCTTGTCAGTAACCAACTCCTCTGTCAGCAACTACGGCTTTACACCGTGTTAGAAATAGATCGAGATTGAGTTTCATTACCACGTTTTGTCCATTCGAACATGTGTTTGAGCTGAGCTCAAAATGTGTTAAAGTCCCTTGTCATGCGCGTTGATCAGACGGCGTAGATCCATTTGACACAGATATTTCATGTCCACCCAAGAGTCAAATAATTATGTTGAAAGTGAAAGAAGCTGCAAGGAGATTCTAGAACTTGTTTCTTGAATATGTCGTGCGTTTTGATTAATTGTACTGTGTCATTGCTATCCAAGTCTCCTGAATGTTTGAAGAATCTTGTTTGCCTGTAATAAATCACAGTTCATCAAACTTTTATGAAAGCATCGTGCGATTTAAATCACTATACTATGTCATAATTCTCGAACTTTCAACACCATTTGAAATTTGTTGTCTGGCTATGCGACACCACGTTTCTGTAAAGTTTAATAATTGGATTGGTAGGGAAGGAGGCAGGTAAAGCGGCGTTTTGCAAGTGCGATCTAAAGTGTAAAGCTCATGTCTCCATTTCTGGACCGTTGTCATAGTCAAACAAAATGATTTTTTGAATCATCTTCTGAACGTAAACCTTGAATTTGTTACCAGGTCGACGTCCCCTTTGAGCTGGCCAGTCCAGAAAGAAATTTGTAACACCTTCAACTCATCCTAGGGCAGTTCTAGCTCAATCATCGACTCCATTACCTGACTGACAGTAACTCCTTGAGATAGGAGTCTTTAACAAGGGATGCAAAGAATCGCCCCAGATAAATGTAACCAGACTGGAGTGGAAGGGTTTGGTTTTTTGTTTGTTTGTTTTTTTGGTTCCCGTACTTCCGTTAAGTTGTATTGTTCTACTGTTCCAATGACTGTCTCCAATAAAATGTCTTCTGCACTACTGACCGCCAAGGACACTGATATAGCACAGGAAAAGACGCAATGCGTTTCGACCTCTTGGGGTCTTCTTCAGGAGAAAACAAATAACATTTTGGACAATGAAGATGAGGAACGAAAAAAGAGACACTTATGTAGTCATTGTCAAAATGGCCGCCAGGTGGAGACAGGACCACTGAACAAGGCATCATGGGAGAGGAAATAACAACAACAATAATAATAATAATAATAATAATAATAATAATAATAATAGTGGTAGTAGTAGAAAGTAGTAGTAGTAGTAGTAGTAGTAGTAGTAGTAGTAGTAGTAGTAGTAGTAAGAAGAAGAAGAAGAAGAATGACAAATAAATAAATAAATGAAATAATCAAATTAAAAAAAAACATTTAATGAAAAAAATGAAATGAATAAAATTAAGTAAATAAATGACTAAATAATTAAAGATAAATGATAAACAACATGAAATAGTCTAAAATAAAAGGAAACGAAATAAAATAAAACAAAACAAAAAAATATAATGAAATAAATGTAGGGTGGCTGCTACTTTTATGTGAGGGGGTAGTGCGCGATATGATGGTGGTGTGTATGTATGTGAATTTTGTGTGTGTGTGTGTGTGTGTGTTGTGTGTGTGTGTGTGTGTGTGTGTGTGTTGTGTTGCCGTTAAGTATAGCCGACTGGTGTTGAAATAGTGGGTATGCATATCTGTGTTATCTTTGGATGTTGGTGCCCTGGGGCTGTAGTGTACCCAGTTTTCCAATGAGATGGGTCTCTTGTGTAGTGCGTTCAAAGTTGTCACTCTGTGCGTGCCAGAGTACCAAGACTGTCACATCATTGGTGTTGTGTTGGGAGTGGTTGAAATGTAAGGCAACGGCTTTGGGTCATGTCTGCCAGGTGTCCAGAGATGCGCGTGTCAAGTGTGCGGATGTTTCACCTATATAGATCTTGCCGCACACCTGGCAGTGAATGGCATATACAATGTTGCGGCTGTGGCAGGAGAATGTGCGTTTAATAGTGAAGGAGTCCTTGGGGCCCTATAGGATAGTGTCTGGTTTGGTGAAGGGGCAGATTTTGCAATTAGGTTTCGAGCAGGGGTGAGTGCCTGAGTGCCGGGCGATGTAAGTGTGGAGAGCCTATTCAATTTAGACCGCACGAGGAGATATTTCAGGTTTTTATCACGTTTTGAACGTGATCATGGGTCTGGTATGGAAGGCGGGTTTGGGGGATTGTACATGTGGCAATTGGATTTGAGAATCCTGCACATGGGGAAGGGTGTGTGGGTGGAAGAGGTCGTAAGCGGTGGGTCTGTTTGTCTCCTTTGGATGCTGGGTTTCCAGGGCGATGTTCTGAATATGGCTGTAGTGCGGCTGAGAGCTTCGATGATGATGGAATTGGGGTATCCACAGTTTGTGAAAAAGTTTGAGATTGTGGATGCTTGTACAGTGAAGTAGTCTTCACTTGAGCAAAGTCTGCGAAAACGGAGAAAATTGTGAGTATGGAATGCTGTCTTTGGTGCATGGGAGGTGGGAGGATGTGTAGTCTAGGTATGCATGTGTATCAGTGGTTTGTAGACAATGAACGTTTTGAGAAGGCCATCTTCGAGGGAGATGGTGATGTCAGTGTGGAGAGACATTAGAAACAGTTAAGAAGGGCCGCAAAATCGGGAAAAGAAAACCGTCAATCCTTTGTAAAAGAGTTAACCACAATGACACCCATCACTGGACGTTCCCATCGCTCAGATGGAAGCTGATGATGCTCAAGGTCTGAAGGATATTGTCGCCCCGCCAGTGAACCAACCCTGAGGACATCACCAGAGTGGACGGAAGCAACCTGCAACCAACCACAGAGCCCACCCTTGGGTTCACCAGCCTGCTTCACCAAAGCCCATAGATGAAGCTGGAAGAATGTCTGTGAGGTTAGAAACTGACAGCATTTCTGACCCAAGCAGAAAGAAGACAACGCTGTAGGCACAAGTGACGGGAATCCAGTGTACAGTTGTCACAACCACAGCAGCTGCTGTCAGGAGGGCTCATTCGGCAGCATTGAAGAGACCTCCAAAAACGAAGACTCTCAACACGATAGAGACTGTTGGTACTAAGAACCGGCAAGAAATTACAGAAGCACGAACACTGACACTACACTGGCTAAGTGTCGAGCTCTCGGTGAAAATGGAACTGTTCTAGACCATCACCATGGCCAGTCCCCCGTCTCTTCAAAAAGGCGTGCTCCGCGGTCATGAGGAATATGACGCTCCTGGATACTCATACCAGCAGATTGTTTTTCCCCAAACCCATGCAACAAGAGTTCTAAAGCTTGTACATGAAGGCTTGATGTCCGGCATTTGTCAAGATAAAAGACATTTAACAGGATAACCCCTCAATTCCACTTTCCAGGAATGCAAGCGGATGTGAAAAGACGCTGCCGGTCACGTGACAGTTGCCAGCGCACGCATTTAACAAGGCAAAATTCCTCCTATTCCCCCTCAGAAATGTTCCTCTCGTAGGTTAACCTTTCTACCGTGTTGGTGTGGCTTTAACTGTCCATTTTGAATGTTCCATTGGGGGCAAGAAGTATATTCTTACGCTGGTCGACTATGCCATGCGATATCCCGAGACTGTCAGACTACCCAAGACCACAACAGAATTCGTTGCTGACGCCTTGATTAGTAGCTTTTTCTCCAATGTGGTTGCCCTAGAGTGCTACTCTCTGATCGAGGGAGCCAACTACTTCAAATCATTTCTCGCTTTCCCCTTGAAGTTGCAGCATTTGAAACGTCCATGTATTACATTATCAGAATCAAGGAAAATGAGTCTTTTCTAGTACCAAATTTTGTACCCAAATTTTTGAATCTCTGTGCTACATTTTCCCATAGTGATTGAAGCAAGAGGGTGAAAGGAGTATCCATGGGGCCCCATCCAATGACCTCAAAGAAAGAAACCTCACTTTCTGGTAAGAACCGAGCTGGACCTTAAAAACAATCACAGAGAAGTGAAAGAATAAAACTGAATCTGGGCGAGGGCAAATAAAAAGTGAACTTCATATGGCATGAATCCACCAGCATTAAGCAGACACCCTTTGAAACCCGTCTACAATAAGGCACGCCTTAAAATGTCTAAACATTCAGGAGGTATGGGATTTAAATCCCGACAGTGCCAGAAATATATCTTGAAAACTAAAAGGGCATCAATTAGTCATGGGTCAGGACGTGGCCAGGCGCCATCACACTAACGGAATTAAGGACCCAAAAAACTTGTGTGGGATTTTTTGTTCTGTAAGACCTTCTGCTGTCAAGCTGTTCACAGAGTATCTTTTCCCTAAAACACTCCAAAAGGTGTGATCCATCTATCTTCCAACAGTAAGAACAGAGTAGGTATTGTCGGATGCTAATTTACATATGGTTTCCTCTCCCCTTTTCAAAGGCTTCTGAGGTAAACTCAAAGGCCTCCTCTTTAAGTGCATACATTTTCTAATCAAAATCTTCTTTCTTTTATTTCTCCCGTCGTTTCAAAAAATCAGAAAAAAAACCCACAAACCTAACGCCCACTCCTCCACTCCAGGCCGACGCATCAGTCTGAGTTATACACAAGTTGTTTGTTGTTGGTTTTTGTTGTTGTTGTTTTTGTTGTTGTTTGTTGTTGTTGTTGTTGTTGTTGTTTTTTTTCTAAATTACTTATAATGTGGTAGCAACTAAAGTTTTACTTTTTCAATCCACCCTGTTTGGATTTTGTTTTGCTTCTTTGAAGATTAATAATGACCTGAGAGGGGGGCAGTGGATTGCCTCTTTACCAGTGATTTTTTTTTTCTTGTATGTAATTTCCTCTGTATAATGGAATCTGTTTCACACCAGTAAATGCAAGTACTAGTTTTCAAGTTATTTGGTGTAAGTCATCAGACATACATTTGTGCTCCCGTTCAAGTCTTTGTTTTCATCCCCCCTGCCTCATCTTGCTAAAGTGGAGAAAGCATTTGATCTGAACGTACACTGAAACCTAATATTTAAGACTTACAGCAAATGTGGTTGGCCAACTTTTCTTTATAAACTATTACACGTTACTTGAGATGAGCTTTGAGGCATCACCTGACATTTCTTCCATTTTTTGTCAGATAACTGTCACGAACTGTTAAAAAAGTCTCTCTCTTTCTCTCTCCCCTCTCTCTCTCTCTCTCCTCTCTCTCTCTCCTCTTTTCTTCCCTCTAAAAGCGCTCATCCCCTGGGGAGCAACATTTGTTTAAAATAGTATTAAAAGGAATATTAAAAAAACTCCTTTTTTAAAAAAAAAATTTTTTTTTTAATTTATTTCAACACACAACACACACACACACACAACACACACACACACCACACACACACACACCACACAAACCACACACCACACAACACACACACACACACACAACAATATAATAATATATATTAAAAAATATATATATATTATATATATAATATATTTATATATAAAATATATATATTAAAAATTTATTTGTGGGGTGTTGTGGGTGGGGGGGTGGGTTTTGGTGTGTGTTTAATTCCTGATTTTTCTTCATTTCTGCAACATATAAAAGGAACATTATAGAATGCTTGAGAATGACAGCTCTGTAGAATATTCGGGCACTTTTCTAAATCATGTGAAAGCGACGTAGCATGTATGTACTTTAACAATAACATTTCGTTTTAACCTTGTCGAACTGAATAAAAGAAAAAACAACAACAAACAAATACGGCAAGGATCAATGTCACCTTTAAAACTCTCATCAGTTTTAAAGGCAAATGTTCATTTTAAATTTTTATATTATAATTCAACACCATTTGTCAAGATGCCTTTTGCTGTGTTTTTTTAAAGGAACAGACTGGTGGCATCATTTCGTGATCTTACGTTTTCCCTTTTGTTTTAT
>CM031626.1:16278704-16283704 GCA_018398815.1 Conus ventricosus | reverse complement strand
CAGACAGACAGACAGACAGAGACAGCGAGAGAGAGAGAGAGAGAGAGAGAGAGAGAGAGAGAGAGTGTGTGTGTGTGTATGTGTGTGTGTGTGTGTGTGTGGAGAGAGAGAGAGAGAGAGAGAGAGAGAGAGAGAGAGAGAGGTACACACACAGAGAAAGAGAGAGAAAGTGAGAGAGAGAGAGAGAAAGCGATAGAGACAGACAGACAGACAGACAGACAGACAGAGACAGCTACAGAGAGATACACACACAGAGAAAGAGAGAGAGACACAGAGAGAGAGAGAGAGAGAGGAGAGAGAGAGAGAGAGAGAGAGAGAGAGAGAGACTTTGACACTTTGATATTTTATTGTCATTACCAAGAGGTATTTTGACAAGGGGGGAGAGGTAACAGAACAATAACATTTCCCTCTTCCTTTCCTGCAAACAAATAGTACACATTCATTCCTAGTGTGCACCAAATCAAAGGTTAAAAACAAATAAATTCATCACATTTCTTTATGTCATCACGCACTCGATCAAATGATGACAATGTATCTTACTGATCCCTTCCACTTGCAATGAATGATAGTATTCATTGAGATATCTCTTAAAATGCATTATTTTAAATTTCACTATCCTCCATCTGTCTAATTTTCAGTGCTTCTGCGATGAATTTCGCAACTGATTTAATTACAAGTTCATCATCTGATGATAACAAGACAGCAACATTTTGTCTTTTCGCTACATCTAACTGGAAAAGTGAACAGTTTGTCCGTACTTCATTATAAGCAGTACAGTGGAACAGAAAGTGTTCTTCGTCATCAATAATGTGTGTACATGCAGGACAAGGAGATTCTGTGGATGTTTCACATTCAAACCATCTTTTGTTCGCATTAAAACCTAAAGTTCTCAACCTAAATCTTGCGTAATTTTATCTGTGCCATCTATCTGTTATGACATTGAGAAACTTTTCAGAATGAAATACATTCTTAAATGAGAAAAACCAGCAATATTTGTCTTTACTTTCCATATCGGAGTGCCAATTCTGTTTAAAAGAACAAATAAGCCTGTCTTTAAATTCCGCAATAAACTGTTGCTCATTCCCTACTTCCTGGGCCATCCACACCATTCCAAAGGACTTTCTTTACTTTATGAGCCCAGTTTTCTTTACCTTTTTCCATTTCTAAAAGCTTCATATCTTAGGCTTGCCTGCTAAAACGGGACTGGGGTAGCTTCAATATATTCAACCAGTACTTAATACATTTCACAAATGTACTTATGTACAAAGGGTATCTGCCCATCTCTCCATATAAAACGGTGTTGGATGAATGAATAGGTACTTGAAGGAAACGCTTCATAGCATACGTATGTACTTTTCCATCATCGAATTTTCATGTAAGCCCCAAATTTCAGCTGCATATGTAAGAAGAGGTTTTATCTGTGTATCAAACATTTTCCAAAATATACTACAGTCTGTACAATTCAGTTTTCTCAGGGATTTCAGAATTTCAATAGTATATTTTTTTCCCTTTTCTTAGAGATTCTTCCCATGTGTAGGGGAAAGTTAATTTTGTTGAAAATATCATTCCAAGATATTTATATGAATTAACTACTTGAACGTCTGCATTTCCATAAGACCATTTTTCACACACTGATAGGTGGCCACTCATTCTGAAGACCACTATATTTGTCTTATCCAAGTTAACTGATAACCCTAAGCGATCTGCTTCTTTCAATACATTTAGTTGGTTTTGCAAACCTACAACTGTTCCGGACAGAAGAACAACATCATCAGCATACAGTAATAAAACTAATTCAACTGCTCCAGGTATTATCTGGATACCATGTCTGCCTTTGCTGGACAATTCCACAGAGAGAGAGAGAGAGAGAGAGAGAGAGAGAGAGAGGAGAGAGAGGGGAGAGAGAGAGAGAGAGAGAGAGAGAGAGAGAGGAGAGAGAGAGAGAGAGAGAGAGAGAGAGAGAGAGAGATTCTTCGAGTGAACTAACTCACTAACATACTGTCAGCCACTCACTGACATACTGTCAGCAAAGAGACAGTGACCAAAATAATACACCTCTGGCAAATGACTGAAGTATTTGAAAACATTTACTTGTTGCTTGGTGTGTTGCTTCAAGCACTTCATATACTCGGCTCTGTGTGATCATGCACTTGCCCGATGACATGCGCTGAACACGGTCCAATCCAGCAATGGACACAATAGCAAAGGTATTCTTGATATGGTCAACTTCCCGGTCTTCTTCTTGCCAGTGAGAGGCCTTCGTAAAATCTCGAGAACCTTGTTCATTTTTTTCTTTTTTTTCATAGTCATCGGACCACAGGCCTCGAGCGGAATCACTAGCAGTAGCATCCATGCTTCTTCGGATACAGATAATCAACTGAAGACGTTTAGACTTTTGTGCTGTCAGTTGGCATCAAAAACAGTTATGTGAGTAATGATAACTGTTCAGATGACTTCATGACGTATTGGTCTATTTTTTCCTTCTCAGCTCTGCCTTTACTATTCATCATTCTTGTGAGGACACACAGACTGAGCTTGTTTGCGTAGTTCATGAAATACGCAATCTGCGAATTGACGTTACAACCGAGTTTGCTCCCTGTGCGTAGTTCATGTACTGGGCAATGCTATTTTGCGTGTTTCATGAACTGCGCAACCCCGTTGCAGTGTTCATGGATTCTGAAACAAGGTTGCGCAGTTCATGAAACACGCCAAAAAATTACGTAGTGCACGTACTGTGCAGGTACACGTATATCGCATAACACATATATGTGAGGGGGAAAAAGAAAAAAAAAAAGACCTGGACTTTTTTGTGTGTGTGTGGGAAATGACGTCAGTCGTAAAACTGAAAGACCATAGCATATGTAAGCAATCATCCAGACTTAATTGGATACTTTCGTCAGTGAATGTGTTTTCCCCATGTGTGTGTGTGTGTGTGTGTGTGTGTGTGTGTGTGTGTGTGTGTGTGTGTGTGTGTGTGTGTGTGTGTGTGTGTGTGTGTGTGTGTGTGTGTGTGTGTGTGTATAAAACTTTGTTATCTGCAATCGAATTGGTTCGGTGCAAATGAAGATATTCTCATTGAAACGCAAGATCCGTTTTTGCTGCACCCTGCTCTGCTTAATACAAAGACGATGACAATCTTAAAACATGTGTCTTAAGCCTATTTTTGCTGTGTTTTGTGTAGTGTGTAGACATGGAAAAACAGTGTGATGAGATCCATGACTGTTTGACAAGCCTCGATGAAATGTGCATGGATGGGCATTTAAGCTATTCTCACATAACCCCCCCTGCTGTGATCGATTTTGGCATATCTAGACGATTTACTGTGACCGCTCTGCCAGAAAACACACAGTGCCCCGACACACATTTTCAGTGTCACAATGGTGGTTACTGTCTCCCTGTCTATGTCAGGTGTAATGACATGATAGACTGTCCTGGTCAGGAAGACGAAGCTGACTGTGATAATTATGAGACGTGCCCTGGGTATTATCGATGTCGATCCAGTTACAAAACAATCTGTCTGCACGTGAATCACCTGTGTGATGGATTGCCACAGTGCCTGATGTATGATGATGAACTGATGTGTGACTTTACTTGTCCTGTGTCGTGTATTTGTCACGGTTTTGCTTTCTCGTGCAAACGCCCGTTTTCTCGCGAGTTCTTTCCCACAGTTACGATACCTTGAAGCATCTGGTAGTAGAATAAGACAGAGTGACGTAACTCAGAACATCATGCTGATCCATCTGGGCGTACAGGCGTGTGGATGGAAGGAGTTGACAATGCTCATTTTACCTAATCTTCACAGTCTCGATCTTAGTAAGAATCTACTCAATGCTGTCAATTTCAGCCTTTTTTCAAAAATGCCTCAACTTCGAAGATTGAATCTAGCGGGTAATCCCATTTCAGATGGTTTTAATAATGTCGAAAAACAGCATACACATCCATCACTGGTGCTTTTCAATATTTCCCATGTTCAGGCAAATTCTATCAATCTTACAAACTTGTCAGTTTTTATGCCACAATTACAAGTTTTAGATTTATCTTGCACCAAAATAAAGGCATTGCGTGGACAACACTTGTTCCAAAGTCTTCAATTTTTCAATTTACAGAGTAGTCCAATAACTTATTTCACTTCAGATTTCATGAAGCAGATGACACATCTGTCGCGTGTTTTTGCAGACAGCTACAAATTATGTTGTCCCATCGTTCTACCGGACAACTTCCGTGGCAAATGCTTGGCCCCGTCTGATGCCATCTCCTCATGTGATGACTTGTTGAAGTCTGTGGGTTACCGCTTTGCACTGGTGGCGTTTTCTGTGCTTGCTGTTCTGGGAAACCTTGGCTGCTTTATTCGCCTTATATATTTACCAAAAGGTACCAGGACCAGCTTTGCAGTCTTTCTTCTCTGTCTATGCGCATCTGACTTCCTGATGGGAGTATATTTAGTTTTCATTGTTGTGGCAGACTGGATTTATGCAGGCAGTTATATGTGGAATGAGACTGCATGGAAAAGGAGTCAAGCTTGTGGGATTGCAGGATTCTTATCCTTGTTGTCATCTGAAGTGTCAGCATTTCTGATCTGTTTTATCACTTTGGATCGATTCCTTGCTCTCTATTTTCCTTTTAGTCGGATCCGGTTCAGAGCCAGATCAGCTCACATAACGTGTGCCATCATTTGGACTCTGGGAGCTGCAATGGCAACTGTGCCTGTGCTTCCTGTCACCTCACACTGGGAGTTCTTCCAACAGACAGGTATCTGTATTCCACTGCCTGTCACCAGAGCTGACTTTCATGGCCATGTCTACTCATTCAGTATCATAATCATCTGCAACCTGATCCTCTCTCTCATGACCTGTGTGGGTCAGTTTGCTATATACTGGTTGGTAAGGAAGACCACCATGAACAATCCGCTGGCAAAGACCCATGCCACTGACACAGAACGCGCACAGTCCGAGGAAACAACTATTGCCAGGCGTCTGATGTCTGTTGCAGTGACCGACCTT
>CM031626.1:16273704-16276204 GCA_018398815.1 Conus ventricosus | reverse complement strand
GCGTGCGTGCGTGCGTGCGTGCGTGCGTGCGTGCGTACGTGTGTGTGTGTGTGTGTGTGTGTGTGTGTGTGTGTGTGTGTGTGTGGAGAGAGAGAGAGAGAGAGAGAGAGAGAGAGACAGACAGACAGACAGACAGACAGACAGACAGACAGACAGACAGACAGAGAGAGAGGAGAGAGAGAGGAGAGAGAGAGGAGAGAAGAGAGAGAGAGAGAGGAGAGAGAAACAGAGACAGAGGCAGGGAGACAGCGAGGTGGATTTGGGAGGACGGATAAACATGAGCTCAGAAAGGCAAGGTGGGGAGTGGGTGGATGCTTTGTAGGGGAACGTGGTGGAAAAAGGTTCAGTGGGGGCGGGGGGGGGGGGGGGGGGGGGGGGGGGGGGGGGGGGGGGTGGGGGGGGACAGCGTTTTAATATTCTCTCACGTTGCGCCACAACACCGCCTGGTGAAAGGTGAAGTGTTCCATCCGTCTCTCTGGAGAGTTCTTGTCATATTTCCCACTAGATGAAAAAGCTCGCTCTTCTCTCTTTCAATCGTGGCGAGTCACTGCGTTGACACGTTGAAGAAGAAGTCAGCAGATTTGTTCGACCGAGTCGTCTGTGTAGTGAGCCTATATGCTCTCTACATTGTTTTCCCTGTCCATTCTGCGATGCTATGAGTCCATCGTGGTGTGTGTGTGTGTGTGTGTGTGTGTGTGTGTGTGTGTGTGTGTGTGTGTGTTTACTTTTTTTTCTTTCGTTGTTTGTTTTAAGGGATTTGCACTGAGGTGAAGGATAGAGATCCTTTCATATCATTGCCTACAGCGAACATTTCCATTAAACAAATTACTTTTGATGTGAAATTATGAAAAGAAAGAAAAGAAAGAAAGAAAGAAAGAAAGAAAGAAAGAAAGAAAGAAAGAAAGAAATTGTGACCAGCCGTCGTGGCAAAGTGGTTAGCATCGCGGACTCCCGGCTGGGAGGTCGTGGGTTCGAATCCCATCAGAATCATGTGGGTTTTTCTGCCCTGACCGGCTCCTACCCAGAGTTGAGTTTTCTGCGAACTCAGCTGGGAAGACTGGGACCACACAATCGAGTTTCATCCACTTAATGGATGCGTTTCTGAGAGTGTTGCTCAAATTTCCTGACCAACACTGCAGGTGCCTGTATCTCTCGGGCCTGGTTGACGCCCGGATATAATATGAAAGGAAGCGTAGTAGAGACCAACCCTGTCATGTAGTCTCAGACCGAAATGGAAATCCATAGCATCATCTAAATCATCCTCATTCTCATCGATCAGCATTAAAAAAAAAGGTCCCAAATTTTGTGGCCCTTCATGCCCTGCTCTCATGGTGACCTCAATTTCGATGTCCTCTCCACGTCTGTGGTCTTGTTTTGGTTCCGTCGGGGTCACCAGTATCCGCGAGTCCATGGGGGCTGTCGTTGGACGGACGTGGTGGCGCCCTCCGGAGGGAGAGCTCACGCACGCCGGCTCTGCGAGTAAGCAATTATTGTCGTCAGTAGGGGGCTTAGTAGGTGGTGTCCTGCGTATGTTAGATCACAAACAGGCGCCACTGAACACCACCGAAGTAACTCGGCAGCAGTGCAGTGTCTCCTCCGGTGGGTTGCCTCTTGACGGCTTGACATTGACTGCTCCCTGTGGATTACCGGTGCCGGGGCTGCGGCGGGGCCGACCGGGCTGTGGCTGTGGACGGGGTGTCGGAATGAGCGGCGTGAGTGCAGACAAAAAGAAAAGTGAAAAAGGAGAGATAGTCCATGAGCCCACAATAACGAGTGAAAAGAAAAAAAGACAATAATGCTAATCGGCGATGAGCTTGACGTACAGGAGGATGACGACGCGGATGAATTAAGGAGTAAGTACATAAATGCTTGTGTGCACTGTATGGGAACTTACACATGTCAAGAATGGTAACCTTAAGTATAGTGTGACAGATAACGAATTGTGTTGCCTGCAGTCGCGAGCAGTCGCAGTCGCCGATAGATCGGATTGTAAACAGACCAGTTAATTTTAATGTTTCACCAATGATAAATAATCAGCAAGCTTCCATGGAAATTCTCTCTCTCTCTCTCTCTCTCTCTCTCTCTCTCTCTCTCTCTCTCTCTCTCTCTCTCTCTCTCTCTCTCTCTCTCTCTCTCTGTGTTTGTGTGTAAAGAGTGAGTGAGGGTATGCCTGTGAGAGTATAAGTGGAGTAGTGGACTTAATGACATTTACTTTTGCACCAGGCGGACCTCATGATTACGGAATGAAAGAGGAAACGTCAGTATATCTCCCGCAGCTAATCCACCATATACACGGAGAATGCGGCTCGCAGATCTTTATCCCCGACACCGTTCAAGTGGCAACCACCAAGTACAGACTGAAGCACTGCAGCTTTGTGTACAACGCACGCAGACTTGAGAGACAGGATTCTGAACTGTTGCTACGAGAGAACAAGACAATCCCATCACACAGTGCAGTGCCATCCTGGGGAAAAAATCAATTCCTAGAAATCAGAGTCAC
>CM031626.1:16251204-16266204 GCA_018398815.1 Conus ventricosus | reverse complement strand
TAGTAGTAGTGGTAGCAGCAGTAGTTGTAGTAGTCAGTACCGTAGCATAGTATATCGTTCTTCGTCCTAATCCACAATAGATCCAGTATTATAGTAATAGTAGTAGTCGTAGTATTATAGAGTAGTAGTAGTAGTATACACGAGTATCAGCATCCCAGCAGCAGCAGACAGCAGTAGTAGTAGTTAGTAGTAGTAGTAGTAGTAGTATAGTAGTAGTATTAGCAATGACGTTAGAAGTAGTAAGTAGTAGTAGAGTAGTAGTAGTAGTAGTAGTAGTATAGTAGTAGTAGTAGCAGCAGCAAAGCAGCACAGCAGTAGTAAGATAACAAAGCGGTAGTAGTAGTATAGTAGTAGTAGTGTAGTAGTAGTAGTAGTAGTAGTATAGTAGTCGTAGTAATAGTCAGATCCCGGGCAGCATAGAGGCAGCAGCAGTAGAGGACAGCAGTACACGTAGCTGAACCGGAAAGGGGCCACAGAAGCACACACACAAATTATTAGGACAGCTAACAACACTCACGACCTCTTTGATTTACAAATGTGTAAATCAAACGCGTACAGAAACCGTTCACAATACCTGTGATGCTGCTATTGCAACACAATGCGGCGAAAGCCACTCACACCGTAGAACACAGCACTGCTCATTGACTCACCTCGGTGGTCCTTCAACAATTACACATGAAGAATTCAACAAATTAGCAGAAGAATTTCACAACTTTAAAAATGAAACACGGTTCCACCAGCAAGAGACAAGAGGTCGGGCAGAGGTAGTAAAGGTGATGGAAGGTGTTGGGGGATAGGCGGCAGGGAGATAGGCCTGGGGATGTTGGTTGTCACGAGTTTGTCACGAGGCCCTACGACGTCGACCACCCAGGTGGCGGAATTATTTATTTGTTTATTGTCGTTGCTGTTTGTCCGGTGTACCCGTCCCTTAGTGTGGCTTGTGGTGCGGATGCTCCTTGGTATAGTTCAGCTCAACTTCGGTTTGCTTTCTCTCTCTCTCTCTCTCTAATTCCACCGCCCGTGCTATTCATCCTGCAAGATCACGGGTGGCCTACCATTCTCTCGAAACTTTCTGTCCTATCGCCTCATCGCCAGTCTTTTACCTGTCCGCACGTGCTTCGTTCCTTTTAGTTTGAAGTATGCTCACGCTGTGACGCACCAGCAGGCAGGTTGGCCGCCATGCTGACGGAGGTTAGCTCTTGACTCGAGCGGGGAGATGTCTCTGGGCGCCTGCTCCAGTACTGGTTTCTTTACCTTAATGCGTCGAGAGTTTAAAAGTCCAGTACTTTCAATCCTGCAGCGGCCTGTAGATAGAGGGACATCATTTCTTCTGTCTCCGCATCTCCGCCTCTGTCCTCTCAGACTGGACAGAGGGTAGAGAGAGTCCTTTGACCAGCCTCTTCGGGGTCACCACGTAGCTGTACCCTTTTTCCTTCCTCTTCCTTCTTCTTTCCCTCCTCTTTCGACTCTCCTCCCAGCTACGTCCTGCCCCCCCCTCCCGGGGGCCTTCACCTGGAGCAACGATTCTGGATGTGCCACGTACTGGTCGTGGCCACGTTCTGGTTGAGACCACGGACGGGATGGTGGCCACAACAACGCTGACGAGGCCACGCCTGGTCGGACCGAGGGCTGGTAGAGACGGCGCCGTCTTGAAACTGGCCGGCCCGGACCCCCGTCCAGGACCTCCCAGTAACTGCAAGATCCCCCCCCCCCCCCCCCGGGACACGCTCTTCACTGCCCGCTTGGAAGTCGAGGGTATGTCGGCTTTGAGCGACTCCTGCGAGACCACCCCGGCACGGAGCACCTAGTGCACAGGTGCTCCCAGCAGACTCGACAGGGGCCAGGGGTGTGCACGCACTCCAATGGTGTTAAGAAGGGTCAATGCTGGAAATATTTCCTATAATTGTGTATTTGTCCTATGTGCTGGAATGCTGTAAGAGTGATCATGTGCGTCCGTATGCGAAATACTTTTTATAACGTGCATGTTGTGGTGTCGGGAGTGCTTGATTGTGATTGAGCATGTTGGTGCGTTGAGTGCTGTGATCGGAGTTGTGCAGTTGTGTGCGATGGAGTGCTTGATCGTGATTGTGCAAGTTGTGTGCGTTGGAGTGCTTTATGGTGATCGTGGCATGGTGGCGTTGTGTTGGAATTGTTTATTTTGCCGGTTGATAAATGGGGTGTTGTATCGTAATCTTTATTGTGGGTCTCTTGCGGAGCGTGTGAGGGTCAGTCACTCCCTTCACTCCCACCTAGACCGAACCTTTCAGGGCAGACCTCCAGGGTCGGTCGTGACAATTGTGGGGGCTCCGTCCGGGATGTGGAAGGCTCTGGCCTGGTCTCTCTCATCGTTTCGCAGAGAACCTGTTTAGTTTTTTCTGTTTTGTATATGTTTAGTCATTTGTCGTGTTTGTTCGTGGGTGGTTGGCTGGGTGACTCTAGCGTGAAGGGATCTTGTGTTGGGCCTAGGGAACATCCAGGCGTGACTCGGGGGTCGAGGTGAGACCCAGGAGTGAGTCCGACCGCTTCCAGGACCTCCTTCCGCCGGGTACCTCACTGCAGGTAGGCCGTAAGTTCTTGCCCTTCTTTTGCCGCTCAGATCTTCCATTCCTGTTTTGAATTTACCAGTTCATGTTTTTTTTTTTTTTTTCTCTACCGGTTGTTGAATACAGGGGGTTGTATCGGACCTAGTGTTTTTATGGGGGGTAAGGAGCTCCGGATCCCGTCTGCTAGGTTTTTGTTTTTGTTTTTTTTCGCCACCACCCCACCGCACTGTTGCTCGTGCTGTAGACGCGGTGTTGCCAGAGTGGGGGCAGGCCGGACATAGTTTTTGTTTGTTTTTTTTTTTCGGTGAGCGCCACCGCACTGTTGCTCGTCTGTAGAGCGCGGTGGTGCTCAGAAGTGGGAGCAGCCGGACTTGTCAGTACACACGGCACACACGGTGGGGATTGTGAAGGGTCCCCCCATCCACACACATTACACACGCCCCTAAAATATTTTTTTTTTTTTTCTCTAGATTGAAATTGTTTTCCCCTGTATTTGGAAAAACTGTTCTGATATTGTGTCATTGGGCGAACGTCCGGCGTTCCTGGTGTGGGCGACGCGTGCGTCCGAAGAAGAAGGGTATTCAAAATGTTACTTAGTCCCTACTATTAGAAGCCAGTACTTCGACTACGGTAATTCCTACCTATACCAGTGACTGGATCATGTAGCCCAGTGCGTACGATTTACGACCTCTTCGCTGGGGGTCTCCCTGTCGAACCCCGACTGGGCATCTTCCCGCTAGGAAGCGTCGAGTAATAGCGAAGCAACTGTGGCTTCTGTTGAGTCGCCGTAGACCGAAACCTTCTCCTTTCCAGCTTTCCCCTCGTAAGGAGCATGCCCCGTAGAGACTATTCCTTTCCTCATGTAAAGTCGAGGCCCAAGGGACGTTCAGTCGGGTCATCCGTCCCTGTCGGGAGTGTAACCCCCGCTCCAAGATATCACCTCTGTACCTTGATGTTTCTGGAGCGCCAGCGTAGAGAAGAGGCTGTCTAGGCAGGAACCCTGCATAGGGAAGAGCGCAGAGAAGAAGTTGCTAGGCAAGGAAGCTCTCTCCGTAGGCAGAGGCAAGGCTCCGTAGGGAAGAGCCTTAGATAGGATGGAGGCCTCTGCGAAGAGAAGGAGACTGACAGAAGAACCAGGAAATTCAGCATAGGGAAGAGTCTATTAGGCAGGAAGCTCTGCGTATGGAAGAGCGCAGAGAGGAGGCTGCGTAGACAGGTAGGAGCTTCAGCGTAGAGAGGAGGCTGATCAGCGTAGGGAGGAGCTGCCCTCCGTCGGGAAGAAGTTGGTCAACGTAGAGAGGAGGCTGCAAGACAGGAGGCTCTGCCGCAGGGAAGAGATGGAACAACTTCCTTTTCGCAGGCTCCCGCATCTGTAACCAGGGGGTTTAATCACCAGTCGAGGTTAAAGAGTTAGAGGCCCCAAATTAAAGCTTCCAGAGTTCAGACATAGTGGACATTGATATGTTCTTGAGCATTCGACAAAGGTTGCTTGTTCTACCTATTGTCTGAGGACAAAAGGCTATGCACCTTTTTTTCTGGATTATCTGGTGCTGCAAGGGAGTGTGTGCTCACTCTAAATGAAGGTGCGTCTTATGCAGACATGCAGTTGGCTCTGCGTAAGCGTTTCCACCTTACCCCAGAGACCTACGGGAGGAAGTTTAGGTCCATGAAGAAGAATAATGATGAGACCTTCGTGCAGTTTGGTGATAGGCTGCGCAAGACGCTAGGGTACTGGCGTCAGTTAGCTAAGTTGGAGCTGGGGGATCTGATCCTCATTGAACAGCTCACCAACACTGTGTCCCCAGAGTTGAGGATCCGGATAGGCGAGACAGCACCTCAGGATTTCGCGGCTGCGATTCACACAGCTGAGGTGTTTGCTGAAGCTCGCAGGCTTATGGGCATCGCCCAGATACGGAGAGGAAGCCCTCCACAGGATTTAGTGCAATAAGGCGCCGACAACTGCTAGGGGTGAACAAGGCAGGGAGTTCCATCGGGGACCTCAGCACCTCGATTTTGTTTTCTTTGTGGTCGTCCTGGCCACATCAGGAAAGATTGTCCTAAAGCCGCTGGTAGTCATGGGGCTAAGTCCTTTCCAGCATCCTCGTGCCTCGGCTAACGTGGGTTCCATCCAGCTTCTGGTGATTCAGAGTGCCCAGTGTTTCTCTCTGTTGTTGGTTCCTCCTTGGTCGACACCATCAGGATTCGGGAGCATCAACACTCTTTGTGATAAGGATTTAGTTTCCCCTAAGGCCCGGCGGGGCGCTAGTTATGATGTGTGCGGGTTGGAGGCTGGTTTTACCTCCACCCGTCCTTCTGTACTTATTTCTATCTCCACCCCCTACTTCTGTGGCGAAGTATGGGCAATCGCGGTGGAGCGACCTCTGTATTCCCTTATCATAGGGAATACTATCACCTTCGCAGACGGACGCAGTCAGTCCGTGTCTACGGATTTGCCCGTACAGGCGTGTGTGGGAGTCACCACACGCGCCAAAGCTAAGAAGCAGGAACAGGAATTGCGTCCCGTTCTTCAGCCGATCTCTAAAGAGGTTCTGGCAAGGGCCGATCCTGCTAGCATTATCCGTCTTCAGGCCAGGACTTGGATGTCCCAGCGCCTGCGACTACAGTAGTTCGTCCTGCTCAGTCTGCCCGACAGCCCAAGGTGACTTCAGCTCCACAAGGGGATCCATTTTAGGAGTTTTTTACCCAGGCAGATCGTGTGGCCAAGCATCTCGTGGTTCCCCCCAAAGCTTGGAGAGAGTCTGTTCTCCCCCGCAGGCCCACGATTCCCCCATGGCAGGTCATAAGGCTTCCAAGCGACCGCTCGAGCGAGTAAGACAAGACTTCTTTTGGGCCAGGGATGAACTCACAGGTAGGCGAGTACTGCCTGCAGTTGCGATGTCTGGCCAACGGACAACGCCTAAGGGTCGCTTGAAGCGTGTTCCCCTAGGGTCAGTGCCACGGGTTGGGAGCCATCCAGCAAGGATGGTGGGGTCAACCTGGTGGGACCCATTAATCTCAACATCCGATTCGCGAGTCAACCGCTACACTTCGGTAGTGGTAGAATCTGCAAGTCGATACCCCATAGGCTTGTCCGCTTAGGACTATCAACGCCCCTACTGTTAACGGGAATCATCTCACATGCTAGCTTTGGTCGCGCACTGGCGTGCCAAGAAGAAGTACGGCCGGAAGTTTGTACAGGATAGCGATCATCACCTCTCCAGAGCTTGGACCGGATCCGGCCAGTCCAGTCGTTCGACTCATGATTGGGCAGTAGAGCTGCAGAGTCATGCGGTTCACTTTCCGTCAAATCAAGGGTTCCTGTAATACGATGCTGACTTACATAGTCTCTTAGCCGAGCACCGTAGTTAGCATATTAGAAAATCAGTCAGAGGACACCTCCCCTCAACCAGGGTATATCCCTTATTTGGACCTCTGTATCAGGTGTAGTGACAGTTGACATCTTCAGTGAGGTTTACGGTAAATAAATCCACCAATGGTTCGGATTGTTACTTTCATGGTTGGAAGGTTTGCTTAGGTTTTTTGATAAAAGGAGTATTATGTAAAATTTTCCCCTGTGTGATTACTATCGTGGAATGTAGTGTATTGGATTCATCGTACCTGTCGATCACAGAGAGATGGGTTCGGTCCCATAGTTAAGTTGCACATGCGACAAGGGTTCAAAGGGGCAGTTTCAGAGAAAAAATGCTTTTAAAAGGGGGGGGTTTTGTCACGAGTTTGTCACGGGGGCCTACGACGTTCGACCCCCCCGGGGTGGCGGAATTATTTATTTGTTTTTGTCGTTCTGTTGTCGTGTACCCGTCCTTAGTGTGGCTTGTGGTGCGGTTGCCCCTTGGTATATTTCAGCTCAACTTGGGTTTGCTTTCTCTCTCTCTCTCTCTCAATTCCACCCCCCTGCATTCATCCTGCAAGTTCACGGTGGGGGGGTTTACCTTTTCTCAAACTTCTGCTACGGCCTCTCGCCTGTTTTTTACCTGTGACGTGCTTCGTTTTTTTTAGTTTGAAGTATGCTAAATCTGTGACGAGCATGGCATGTTGGGCCGCCAGTGACGGGGGTTTAGCTTTTGACTCGAGCGGAAAGTGTCTCTGGGGGGCCCTGCCCAGCCCTGGTTCTTTATTATCGTCGAGAGTACATCGTACTTTAAATTTTCCTGCAGTCGGCCTTGGGAAGGGGGAATCTTTTTCTTCGTCCCGCATCTTCGCCTCTGTCCTCCGCTGGACAGAGGGTAAGAGATTTCCTTTGCCCCGCCTTTTGGGGGTCACCCACGGGTAGCTGTCCCCTTTTTTCCCTTCCTCCTTCCTTCTTCTTTCCCCTCCTTTCGACCTTCCCCCCAGCTACGTCCTCCCCCCCCTCCCGGGGGCTTTTTCCGGGAACGTCTGGTGGTGCCACGTACGGTCGAGGCCCCGTTTTTGGGTTTAGCCCGGACGGGATGGGGCCAACCCGCGACGAGGCCACCCTTGGCGGCCGGGGCTGGTAGAGACGCCGCCGCTTGATGGCCCGGCCCGGGGCCCCCCCCCAGGGCCTCCAGTAACGCTCTTCCCCCCCCCCCCCCCCCCCCCGGGGCACGCTCTCAGCCCGCTTGGGAAGTCGAGGGGGTCGGCTTTGACGACCCCCGCAGAACCAACCCGGCTCGGGGCAACCCATGCGACAGGGTGCCCCGCAGACCGACAGGGGCAGGGGGGCACGCCTCCATGTTAGAAGGGGAAAGCTGGAAATATTTCCCTTTTAAATTTTGTATTTTTCATTTGTCTGGGAAAGCTGTAAGGGGGTCAGTGCGTCGTATGGCAAATACTTATTTAAATCGTGCTGTTTTTGGGTGCGGGAGTGCTTGATTGTGATTGTGCATGTTGTGTGCGTTGGAGTGCTTGATCGTGATTGTGCATGTTGTGGCGTTGGAGTGCTTGATCGTGATTGTGCATGTTGTGTGCGTTGGAGTGCTTTATTGTGATCGTGCATGGTGCGTGTGTTGGAAGTTTATTTTGCCGGTGTGAATAAATGGGTGTTGTATCGTAATCTTTATTGTGTGGTCTCTTGCGGAGCGTGTGAGGTCAGTCACTCCCTTCACTCCCACCTAGACCGATCCTGTCAGGGCAGACCTCCAGGGTCGGTCGTGACAGTGGTGGTGGGGGGGGGGGGGGGGGGGGGGGGGGCTAGGGAGGAGGAAAGCAGACAGGAGAAAGGTAAGGAAATGAATTCAGAGAAGCATAAATCAAACAAAGAAACAAACATCGATTTGCGCGCTGCTAGGCAGTCTAAATCCATCTGTACTTGGGACAATACAGAAGAAACGTGGCCGAAAATCAAGCAGTGTCCTGGGTGTGAACGGTTGAATACGTTTCATGTTGAAAGGAAATGATTGCTAATTCTAATCACGACACGATTTTTGCAAGACGTGGGAAAGGGTTTAGGGTGGCGTGAAACAAAAGTAGGAGCAAGCAGATAGCATCACTCAAAAGCCTCTTCCCCGCTCGCTTTCTCTCGCTTCTCCTCTCTCTCTCTCTCTCTCTCTCCTCTCTCTCTCTCTCTCACTTTCTCTCTCTCTCCACCTCCTCTCTCTCCTTCCTGCTCACAGCCTCACCAAGAATATCTCCCATTTCCAGCGTCCAAAGGAGCTGTCAATAGTAGGCTGCCATGAGGCAACTCTCTTACGGAGACACCACACTGCTTCTGGTCTCCAGATGGTGTTCTGGGACACCAGTTCTGCTCTGGTCAATGCAGGGAGGACAGCGAAAAGTAGGGAACAGAAAGAAAGAAGGAAAGAAAGGAAGAAAGAAAGAAAGAAAGAAAGAAAGAAAGGAAGAAAGAAAGAAAGAAAGAAAGAAAGAAAGGAAGAAAGAAAGACAGAAGAAAGAAAGAAAGAAAGGAAGAAAGAAGGAACGAAAGGAAGAATGAAAAAAAGAAAGAAAGAAAGAAAGAAAGAAAGAAAAGAAGAAAGAAAGAGAAGAAAGAAGAAAGAAAGGAAGAATGAACAAAAGAAAGAAAGAAGAAAGAAAGAAAGAAAGAAAGAAAGAAAGAAAGAAGAAAAGAAAGAAAGAAAGAAAGGAAGAAAGAAGAGAAAGAAAGAAAGAAAGAAAAAAGAAACAGAAAGAAAAAAGAAAAATCTCACATAGCCAAAATATCTGTAAGAAGAAAGAAAGAAAGGAGGGAAGGAAGGAAGGAAGAAAGGAAGGAAGGAAGGAAGGACAAAAGACAGACAGACAAACAGACAGACAGACAGAGAGGAAAAGAACAACAACAACAACAAACAAGAAAGAAAAAAAAACTCGTATAGCCACCGCAATAATTGTTTCGTAGGGAAGTCAACTTGAGTCGGTGTTCCGCTCTGAAAATGGTCATCACCACCACCTCGTTCGGTCACCACAAGTTTCCACGGGTCTACCGAGCCGATGGACTGATGACCGACACGTACACACACAAAAATGTTAAACACTACCGGCAAGGATATGTGGCGAACATTCAACATGGGTCGTGGCGAGCTCAGGACGAAACTGGTCAAAGAAACTGAAACATGTTTTGTTCTGCAAGACGATCAGTGAGGCTGTGGGGTCTGCAAATGGTAAAGATGCATGCTTGAACAGTTGGTAATCAGTTCATCGAAAACTGTCAGCTCTGACAGACAGACGTCAGAAATGCGCGCGTTGTTCATGAGCTACTGGTATAAGGACACACATGTTGTACATGCGCCCACACCTCAAGGGAACTCATTTTATGGAAGAAAAAAAAATATAAAGGAGAGAGAGAGAGAGAGAGAGAGAGAGAGAGAGAGAGAGAGAGAGAGAGAGGCATCGACATGCATAAACTGTACAAAAAATATCAGTCCCTTGAGGTTTCTGATAATAACGATTATGATCATGATAACAGTAATAACAGTATGAAAATAGCACTAATGATAATAATAACACTTATGATAATAATAATAACGATAACAATAATAGTATTATCAGTATTGTTATCACCATTATATCATCATCATCATCATCATCATCATCATCATCATTGTAACAATAATAATAATAGTAATAATACTGCTGATGATAATCATCATCATCATCATCATCATCATCATCATCATCATCATCATAAATAATGATGAAAATAGCAATAACATAACAATGACAATAGTATTAATGATAATAATAACAATGATAATAGTAATAATAGTAATAATGATAACAATAATAACAATAATAATGAGAAAAAAAGACCTTTCTTGAAGAAAAATGTTGACATTTGTCAAAGGCTGTCGTGCCTCCCCTACTCTGTTCCACATCTAACCTGCACGGCAGAATGCATGAACCTCATCTGACTTCAACGCTTTAATTGTCATTGAAAGGCAAACTCTCTGTGACTAACACTTCACACATCAGACATCGACTTACCGGATAAGAACGAACCAGAACTTCGGGAACTTACCACTGGACTGGCAAAAAGCGCCTAAAAACACACAGAACTGGCACCAGTTCCAGGGAAAACACGATGCCATTCAACAGATCCAGAAAACAGGCAGTGATCAACATAATGCTGAATGGACTCTAGTCTGGAAGCAGGGGGTCCTTTTCAAGAATCCGAACTCCCTTCTCAGCAGAAACAGCAACTGAACATAGGGGGTCCAGAGGGTCCTCCTTGTTGTGCCTGGTTTGGCATGGTTCAATTGATGTGGGGAAACCCCCTAACTGAAAGTCGAACACTTAACGATCACAGTAGTATGCTTCCCTTTGTAGAAATACAGAAACACCTGGACCGTGAGATCTCATCTGGCACCAAAACATCCACAGCATTCCAGGCCAAGTGTCTGAGGCGGCTTCCTGGTATCTCAAACAAGGACCGCACAACCCGCTGCTCAGCCAGCAAGCAAGTCTACACATAGCTACTAGATGCGATCCTCTTCTCCCAGTCATGAAGGGCGGTAAATCTGTCTTGTATGGGTGCATATTTTACCATGAATCCCTGTCAAAATCCACAGTGGAAAAGGTGCAGTTGAAGGTAGACATGTCTGCCACTATCACTCCCTTTCCGGACATGCCTACAAAGTACAGTGGATGGTGAACATGCATTTCTCCCTGGCTCCATGTTTATTACCAGCCTGCAGCCACACTGGGGGTTGGACAAGCCGTTCGTTATGAATCTATGTCCGAGAGCATTCTAAAAGACACACAGGAGGGGAGCGGCCATACATTTTACAATGATGTCCTCTCCGTGGTACAGTACAGGGTGGAAATGCATCTCACACTAATTCCTTGTCCTAGACGTCTTAAGTTGTTCCACAGCGGATGATGGATATACACCTCGCCATAACTCTCTGCCCAGGACTATTCTACAGGGTGCAGTGATGGTTGGCATGCATTTCGCGGCGATTCTCTCTCGACGACGACTGTACAGGGTCGAAGAGCATCTGAAGGTGAAAGTAAAAGGGAGGTATATATATTGCCCTGACTCCCTGCCCAAGACCACTGTACAGGACACACCAGAGGACGGGTTTGTATTCCGCCATGACTCTCCATTGAGACTGTCCAGGTGGGTACAGTGGATGGTCGACATGCATATCACACTGCCTCCCAGTACAGGATCGACTAAGAAAAGGTTTAGTCGAGAGGGGGCAGGTATTTCGCCGTAACTTCCTGTCCACAATCCTTCCACAGGGTGTGTGAGGTGATGAACAAGTAATCCACGATACTCTTCTGTCCGAGACATTCTACAGGGTACACTGGAGGTCATGACTGTATTTCGCCTTGACACCTAACCCTAGACGATTCTACAGGGTGCAGTGGAAGGTGGAACATTTATATTACGGCGTCTTCTTGTCCAGACCATTCTGAGGGTTACAGTGCAGAACGGGAATGTATGTCACCACGACACCCAGTACGAAACCAGTCCACAGGCTACAATGGAGGGTGAACATGTACACGACAATGACTGCCCGCCCAAGACCGGCATACAGGGCACAGTCAAGGGTGGACATGTAGTTCGACATGAATCCCTCTCCGAGACCATTCTGACGGATATCCTGGATGTTGGACCTCTCCAAGACGTTCTAAAGAAGTTTTAGATGGCCGATGCGGAGAACTGGTAGCAGGAGATCTGTCTGCCCTTGTCTCTTTGACTGTGGGCAACGCAGTGCAAGGGATATTCACTGCCCACACCGTCAGTAGTGGCATTCCTGCCACAATTCATGGAACGATTCTCGGGGTACAGTCTTTTAGTTCTAAACAAACTACCAACAGACACATGAAATAACATCGCCCATTACAAAAAAAAAAAAAAATAAAATAACGCACAACAAATCTTTGGCTCAACGAAACGTAGTTTATGTACACATCATCAGTCTCACTGAAATCATCACAGCCAGTGAAAATCACCCTCAGCAATTACAGAACACACACAGAATTTGATCGGTCCAAAATCAGGATTCATTTTGTTGATTGATCTGACGATGTTCCCTTATCGTCGCTGGCTGGTGGAGCGTGGTAAGCTCGCGCATTTCTGACGTCTGCAGTCACGTGAGGGGCTGCACGCGCACCAGTGGGTTTGATTGGCTCGTAACTGCAGTGTTCCGGCGAACCCCAGGGCTCCGTGTAGTGAATGCTGGGTAAGGGGAGAGGGCCTTTGTCGTCTGCAACATCGTGAACACATGATTAGACATGACTCTCTCTCTCTCTCTCTCTCTCTCTCTCTCTCTCTCTCTCTCTCTCTCTTTGTTACACACACACACACACACACACACACACACACACACACACACACACACAGGAAGCATCCCATTTGGTCTGTCTGATTCGTGATTGCGTGTGTGCTGGATGAATCTGCACTGGCTGCACGCATCATTCATCAGGCGCTATGGGCATGGAGTTGTTACTACGTGAGAGATAAAGCAGCTGGACTTGTTTGTTACCCTTTGCGTTTTGAGGGAAAATGGCCATCAACCAGAGCTGTTTCAACGTGGGAGATAAGGCGACCGCACTTGTGTGTTATCCATCGCGTTTTGAGGGAAAATCGCCATCAACGTTTTGGTGAGACTACTTAATTCACAAATGAGACATTCATTCTTCCCCCCCCCCCCCCCCCCCATTCCCTTAACTCTCAATGTTGCCTGCTTTGCTTACTTAGGCCAACAGCTCAAGGGTGAGCATAGGCCATCGACAACACTCCGCCATCGCACTCGGTTCTGGGCTGCTCGCGGAATTCCCGTCCAGTTGGTCCCCTGCCTCTTCATCTCTGCCTCAGTGTCTCGCCTCCAGCTGCTGCGAGGTCAGCCTCTCTTCCTTTTCCCCTGTGGGTTCCGTGTCAGGGCTTGGCGTGTAGAGCTGGATGCTGGCTTCCTGAGTGTGTCCAATCTAGCCCCATTTCCTCCACAGAATCTGCTTGGCCACCGGTTCCTGTCCTGCTTGCTTCCATAGATTTTCATTGTTGATGTTCTCTGGCCGTCTGATTTTGAAGATGCGCCTCAGACAGGTGTTGATGAAGGTCTGAATTTTTTTGCTGTATCGCCTTGGTCATTCTCCAAGTCTCGCAGCCGTGGAGCAGAACCGACTTCACGTGTGAATTGAAGATACGCAATTTTGTTGTTCTTCTGATCTCTCCTGAGGCCCAGGTGTTCTTTAGCATGATGAATGCTGCTCGTCCCTTGCCCATCCTGGCCATGATGGCTCGGTCGGTGCCCCCCTGCCTGTCAACTACGCTTCCCAAGTAGACAGAGGAATCGACTTCCCTGATGGGCTCGCCTTCAACCCTGACTGGGCTGCTGCCTCTGGTGTTGATCTTCATCAGCTTGCCTGCCTTACTGGCTGAATTGATCTCCCTGCCACTGTGCCATCTGCTCGTCCATTGAAGCGTTAAACTAGATTTAGACAGAATGAGTAGACTGTCTGTGTGTCCATACCCCTCCACATACAGCAATGACAGGCTAACGTGGTTACGTGTACATGTGTGTGTGTGTGTGTGTGTGTGTGTGTGTGTGTGTGTGTGTGTGTGTGTGTGTGTGTGTGTGTTGTGTGCTGCGTGCACGCGTGCGTATTTGTGTGTGTGTGTGTGTTGTGTGTGTGTGTGTGTGTGTGTGTGTGTGTGTGTGTGTGTGTGTGTGTGTGTGTGTACAACCTTGAGTTAATCTGACAATAAATTGGTTTCAGTCAGTCAGTGTGTGTATGTGTGGTCTCTCCTCTCTCTCTCTCTCTCTCTCTCTCTCTCTCTCTCTCTCTCTCCTCTCTCTCTCTCTCTCTCTCTCTCTCTCTCTCACCCTCTCTCTCTCTCTCCCTCTCTCTCTCCTCCCTCTCTCTCTCCCTCTCTCTCTAGAGTATAACAAAGCTGTCTTCATGTTCAAAATTCTGTCCGGAAGAGCACCACACTCCTTACTAATATGTTTCCAACAAAGAGTAATAACCATTCGTCTAGGATAGTACCACCGCGTCCCAGAATTGATCTTTTTAAAACTAGTCTGATTTACTCAGGGAGTTGTTTGTGGAATGCCATTATTAATAAAATCGACGTTAATATCAGCCTCAACATGTTCAAAGAAAGGTATCACTCGTTATTATTAACTGAACTAGAAAAACAAAAGTCCATGAGTCGGGTTTGTTATCCCATGTTGATCTCCTTCTTCTTTTCTCTTATTGTTTTGATGTTGGGGTGGGGGGGGGGGGGGGGTGTTTGCTGTGATGGGTATTTCTGGTGTTTTCAGCTCATTCTCCTTTATTGCATGACTTGATTTTGATACTACCCTTTTTCATTGTATTTTGTCATTTGTGATGTGGCAAATTTTGGTCTCTCTCTCTCTCTCTCTCTCTCTCTCTTCTCTCTCTCTCTCTCTCTCTCTCTCTCTCTCTCTCTCTCTCTCTCTCTCTCTCTCTCTCTCTCTGTCGATCTGGCTGTCTCTGTCTCCCTCCCTCTCTCTCTCTCTCTCTCCTCTCTCTCTCTCTCTCTCTCTCTCTCTCTCTCATATTTTGTCATCCTATGTTGATCTCCTTCTTCCTTCTCTTGTCGTTCTTGAAGTTGGGGGGGGGGGGGGGGGGGGGGGGGGGGGGGGGGGCGTGTATGGAATTGTTGCTTGCTGCCGAGTTGGGCATGTCTGGTGTCTTTCAGCTTTTTTTCCCCCCTTCATTCCATGACTTGATGTTTTACCAGTCTTCTTCATTGTAGTTTGTCATGTGCCAATTTTTTTATATGCTTCTCCTCCTCCTCCTCCTCCTCCTCCTCCTCCTCCTCCTCCTCCTCCTCCTCCTCTTCTTCTCCTTAGTCTTCTTTTTCATCTTCTTCTTCTTCTTCTTCTTCTTCTTCTTCTTCTTCTTCTCTTCTTCTACTTCTTCTTCTTCTTCTTCTTCTTCTTCTTCTTCTTCTTCTTCTTCCTTTTCTTCTGTCTCTCCTTGTGTCAGAGACTCCGTCTCTTTATTCTGTGTCTCCAAGTCCCCACCTCTCTCTCTCTTTGAGTCGCTTTCCATCCCTCCCTCT